>OY282559.1:367227207-367827207 GCA_958295665.1 Tipula vernalis
AGAACCGAAATCGGAGCACAATTGCAGATTTTGGATTATTTCCGCTTCGAATTTGCTGATTTATAGTAAGGCGATTTTCAGAAAATCGAATTTTCTATGAAATGTGTGTAAATATTCTAGCAATCTAAATGTGCATTGGCACAACAATTACTGGTCCCAAAACCCATCTTTAGAGGTATCAAGAACCGAAATCGGAGCACAATTGCAGATTTTGGATTATTTCTGCTCCGAATTTGCTGATTTATAGTAAGGCGGTTTTCAAAATAACGAATTTTCTTCTTAATCGGAGCACATTTGCAGATTTTGGATTTTTTCACTCTGAATTTACTGATGTATTGTAAGGCGATTTTCAGAATATCGAATTATCTATAAAATGTGTGGAAATATTCTAGCAATCTAAATGTGCCATGGCACAACAATTACTGGTCCCGAAACCCATCTTTAGAGGTATAAAAACCGAAATCTGAGCACAATTGCAGATTTTGGATTATTTCCGCTCCGAATTTGCTGTAAATATTCAAGCAATCTAAATGTGCATTGGCACAACAATTACTGGTCCCGAAACCCATCTTTAGAGGTATCAAGAACCGAAATCGGAGCACAATTGCAGATTTTGGATTATTTCCGCTCCGAATTTGCTGATTTATAGTAAGGCGATTTTCAGAAAATCGAATTTTCTATGAAATGTGTGTAAATATTCAAGCAATCTAAATGTGCATTGGCACAACAATTACTGGTCCCGAAACCCATCTTTAGAGGTATCAAGAACCGAAATCGAAGCACAATTGCAGATTTTGGATTATTTCCGCTCCGAATTTGCTGATTTATAGTAAGGCGATTTTCAGAAAATCGAATTTTCTATGAAATGTGTGTAAATATTCAAGCAATCTAAATGTGCATTGGCACAACAATTACTGGTCCCGAAACCCATCTTTAGAGGTATCAAGAACCGAAATCGGAGCACAATTGCAGATTTTGGATTATTTCCGCTCCGAATTTGCTGATTTATAGTAAGGCGATTTTCAGAAAATCGAATTTTCTATGAAATGTGTGTAAATATTTAAGCAATCTAAATGTGCATTGGCACAACAATTACTGGTCCCGAAACCCATCTTTAGAGGTATCAAGAACCGAAATCGGAGCACAATTGCAGATTTTGGATTATTTCCGCTTCGAATTTGCTGATTTATAGTAAGGCGATTTTCAGAAAATCGAATTTTCTATGAAATGTGTGTAAATATTCTAGCAATCTAAATGTGCATTGGCACAACAATTACTGGTCCCAAAACCCATCTTTAGAGGTATCAAGAACCGAAATCGGAGCACAATTGCAGATTTTGGATTATTTCCGCTTCGAATTTGCTGATTTATAGTAAGGCGATTTTCAGAAAATCGAATTTTCTATGAAATGTGTGTAAATATTCTAGCAATCTAAATGTGCATTGGCACAACAATTACTGGTCCCAAAACCCATCTTTAGAGGTATCAAGAACCGAAATCGGAGCACAATTGCAGATTTTGGATTATTTCTGCTCCGAATTTGCTGATTTATAGTAAGGCGGTTTTCAAAATAACGAATTTTCTTCTTAATCGGAGCACATTTGCAGATTTTGGATTTTTTCACTCTGAATTTACTGATGTATTGTAAGGCGATTTTCAGAATATCGAATTATCTATAAAATGTGTGGAAATATTCTAGCAATCTAAATGTGCCATGGCACAACAATTACTGGTCCCGAAACCCATCTTTAGAGGTATAAAAACCGAAATCTGAGCACAATTGCAGATTTTGGATTATTTCCGCTCCGAATTTGCTGTAAATATTCAAGCAATCTAAATGTGCATTGGCACAACAATTACTGGTCCCGAGACCCATCTTTAGAGGTATCAAGAACCAAAATCGGAGGGAGCACAATTGCAGATTTTGGATTATTTCCGCTCCGAATTTGCTGATTTATAGTAAGGCGATTTTCAGAAAATCGAATTTTCTATGAAATGTGTGTAAATATTCAAGCAATCTAAATGTGCATTGGCACAACAATTACTGGTCCCGAAACCCATCTTTAGAGGTATCAAGAACCGAAATCGAAGCACAATTGCAGATTTTGGATTATTTCCGCTCCGAATTTGCTGATTTATAGTAAGGCGATTTTCAGAAAATCGAATTTTCTATGAAATGTGTGTAAATATTCAAGCAATCTAAATGTGCATTGGCACAACAATTACTGGTCCCGAAACCCATCTTTAGAGGTATCAAGAACCGAAATCGGAGCACAATTGCAGATTTTGGATTATTTCTGCTCCGAATTTGCTGATTTATAGTAAGGCGATTTTCAGAAAATCGAATTTTCTATGAAATGTGTATAAATATTCAAGCAATCTAAATGTGCATTGGCACAACAATTACTGGTCCCGAAACCCATCTTTAGAGGTATCAAGAACCGGAATCGGAGCACAATTGCAGATTTTGGATTATTTCCGCTCCGAATTTGCTGATTTATAGTAAGGCGATTTTCAGAAAATCGAATTTTCTATGAAATGTGTGTAAATATTTAAGCAATCTAAATGTGCATTGGCACAACAATTACTGGTCCCGAAACCCATCTTTAGAGGTATCAAGAACCGAAATCGGAGCACAATTGCAGATTTTGGATTATTTCCGCTCCGAATTTGCTGATTTATAGTAAGGCGATTTTCAGAAAATCGAATTTTCTATGAAATGTGTGTAAATATTTAAGCAATCTAAATGTGCATTGGCACAACAATTACTGGTCCCGAAACCCATCTTTAGAGGTATCAAGAACCGAAATCGGAGCACAATTGCAGATTTTGGATTATTTCCGCTTCGAATTTGCTGATTTATAGTAAGGCGATTTTCAGAAAATCGAATTTTCTATGAAATGTGTGTAAATATTCTAGCAATCTAAATGTGCATTGGCACAACAATTACTGGTCCCAAAACCCATCTTTAGAGGTATCAAGAACCGAAATCGGAGCACAATTGCAGATTTTGGATTATTTCCGCTCCGAATTTGCTGATTTATAGTAAGGCGATTTTCAGAAAATCGAATTTTCTATGAAATGTGTGTAAATATTTAAGCAATCTAAATGTGCATTGGCACAACAATTACTGGTCCCGAAACCCATCTTTAGAGGTATCAAGAACCGAAATCGGAGCACAATTGCAAATTTTGGATTATTTCCGCTCCGAATTTGCTGATTTATAGTAAGGCGATTTTCAGAAATCGAATTTTCTATGAAATGTGTGTAAATATTCAAGCAATCTAAATGTGCATTGGCACAACAATTACTGGTCCCGAAACCCATCTTTAGAGGTATCAAGAACCGAAATCGGAGCACAATTGCAGATTTTGGATTATTTCCGCTCCGAATTTGCTGATTTATAGTAAGGCGATTTTCAGAAAATCGAATTTTCTATGAAATGTGTGTAAATATTCAAGCAATCTAAATGTGCATTGGCACAACAATTACTGGTCCCGAAACCCATCTTTAGAGGTATCAAGAACCGAAATCGAAGCACAATTGCAGATTTTGGATTATTTCCGCTCCGAATTTGCTGATTTATAGTAAGGCGATTTTCAGAAAATCGAATTTTCTATGAAATGTGTGTAAATATTCAAGCAATCTAAATGTGCATTGGCACAACAATTACTGGTCCCGAAACCCATCTTTAGAGGTATCAAGAACCGAAATCGGAGCACAATTGCAGATTTTGGATTATTTCTGCTCCGAATTTGCTGATTTATAGTAAGGCGATTTTCAGAAAATCGAATTTTCTATGAAATGTGTATAAATATTCAAGCAATCTAAATGTGCATTGGCACAACAATTACTGGTCCCGAAACCCATCTTTAGAGGTATCAAGAACCGAAATCGGAGCACAATTGCAGATTTTGGATTATTTCCGCTTCGAATTTGCTGATTTATAGTAAGGCGATTTTCAGAAAATCGAATTTTCTATGAAATGTGTGTAAATATTCTAGCAATCTAAATGTGCATTGGCACAACAATTACTGGTCCCAAAACCCATCTTTAGAGGTATCAAGAACCGAAATCGGAGCACAATTGCAGATTTTGGATTATTTCCGCTCCGAATTTGCTGATTTATAGTAAGGCGATTTTCAGAAAATCGAATTTTCTATGAAATGTGTGTAAATATTTAAGCAATCTAAATGTGCATTGGCACAACAATTACTGGTCCCGAAACCCATCTTTAGAGGTATCAAGAACCGAAATCGGAGCACAATTGCAGATTTTGGATTATTTCCGCTTCGAATTTGCTGATTTATAGTAAGGCGATTTTCAGAAAATCGAATTTTCTATGAAATGTGTGTAAATATTCTAGCAATCTAAATGTGCATTGGCACAACAATTACTGGTCCCAAAACCCATCTTTAGAGGTATCAAGAACCGAAATCGGAGCACAATTGCAGATTTTGGATTATTTCCGCTCCGAATTTGCTGATTTATAGTAAGGCGATTTTCAGAAAATCGAATTTTCTATGAAATGTGTGTAAATATTTAAGCAATCTAAATGTGCATTGGCACAACAATTACTGGTCCCGAAACCCATCTTTAGAGGTATCAAGAACCGAAATCGGAGCACAATTGCAGATTTTGGATTATTTCCGCTCCGAATTTGCTGATTTATAGTAAGGCGATTTTCAGAAATCGAATTTTCTATGAAATGTGTGTAAATATTTAAGCAATCTAAATGTGCATTGGCACAACAATTACTGGTCCCAAAACCCATCTTTAGAGGTATCAAGAACCGAAATCGGAGCACAATTGCAGATTTTGGATTATTTCCGCTCCGAATTTGCTGATTTATAGTAAGGCGATTTTCAGAAAATCGAATTTTCTATGAAATGTGTGTAAATATTTAAGCAATCTAAATGTGCATTGGCACAACAATTACTGGTCCCGAAACCCATCTTTAGAGGTATCAAGAACCGAAATCGGAGCACAATTGCAGATTTTGGATTATTTCCGCTCCGAATTTGCTGATTTATAGTAAGGCGATTTTCAGAAATCGAATTTTCTATGAAATGTGTGTAAATATTTAAGCAATCTAAATGTGCATTGGCACAACAATTACTGGTCCCGAAACCCATCTTTAGAGGTATCAAGAACCGAAATCGGAGCACAATTGCAGATTTTGGATTATTTCCGCTCCGAATTTGCTGATTTATAGTAAGGCGATTTTCAGAAAATCGAATTTTCTATGAAATGTGTGTAAATATTCAAGCAATCTAAATGTGCATTGGCACAACAATTACTGGTCCCGAAACCCATCTTTAGAGGTATCAAGAACCGAAATCGGAGCACAATTGCAGATTTTGGATTATTTCTGCTCCGAATTTGCTGATTTATAGTAAGGCGATTTTCAGAAAATCGAATTTTCTATGAAATGTGTATAAATATTCAAGCAATCTAAATGTGCATTGGCACAACAATTACTGGTCCCGAAACCCATCTTTAGAGGTATCAAGAACCGGAATCGGAGCACAATTGCAGATTTTGGATTATTTCCGCTCCGAATTTGCTGATTTATAGTAAGGCGATTTTCAGAAAATCGAATTTTCTATGAAATGTGTGTAAATATTTAAGCAATCTAAATGTGCATTGGCACAACAATTACTGGTCCCGAAACCCATCTTTAGAGGTATCAAGAACCGAAATCGGAGCACAATTGCAGATTTTGGATTATTTCCGCTCCGAATTTGCTGATTTATAGTAAGGCGATTTTCAGAAAATCGAATTTTCTATGAAATGTGTGTAAATATTTAAGCAATCTAAATGTGCATTGGCACAACAATTACTGGTCCCGAAACCCATCTTTAGAGGTATCAAGAACCGAAATCGGAGCACAATTGCAGATTTTGGATTATTTCCGCTCCGAATTTGCTGATTTATAGTAAGGCGATTTTCAGAAAATCGAATTTTCTATGAAATGTGTGTAAATATTTAAGCAATCTAAATGTGCATTGGCACAACAATTACTGGTCCCGAAACCCATCTTTAGAGGTATCAAGAACCGAAATCGGAGCACAATTGCAGATTTTGGATTATTTCCGCTCCGAATTTGCTGATTTATAATAAGGCGATTTTCAGAAATCGAATTTTCTATGAAATGTGTGTAAATATTCAAGCAATCTAAATGTGCATTGGCACAACAATTACTGGTCCCGAAACCCATCTTTAGAGGTATCAAGAACCGAAATCGGAGCACAATTGCAGATTTTGGATTATTTCCGCTCCGAATTTGCTGATTTATAGTAAGGCGATTTTCAGAAAATCGAATTTTCTATGAAATGTGTGTAAATATTCAAGCAATCTAAATGTGCATTGGCACAACAATTACTGGTCCCGAAACCCATCTTTAGAGGTATCAAGAACCGAAATCGAAGCACAATTGCAGATTTTGGATTATTTCCGCTCCGAATTTGCTGATTTATAGTAAGGCGATTTTCAGAAAATCGAATTTTCTATGAAATGTGTGTAAATATTCAAGCAATCTAAATGTGCATTGGCACAACAATTACTGGTCCCGAAACCCATCTTTAGAGGTATCAAGAACCGAAATCGGAGCACAATTGCAGATTTTGGATTATTTCTGCTCCGAATTTGCTGATTTATAGTAAGGCGATTTTCAGAAAATCGAATTTTCTATGAAATGTGTATAAATATTCAAGCAATCTAAATGTGCATTGGCACAACAATTACTGGTCCCGAAACCCATCTTTAGAGGTATCAAGAACCGAAATCGGAGCACAATTGCAGATTTTGGATTATTTCCGCTTCGAATTTGCTGATTTATAGTAAGGCGATTTTCAGAAAATCGAATTTTCTATGAAATGTGTGTAAATATTCTAGCAATCTAAATGTGCATTGGCACAACAATTACTGGTCCCAAAACCCATCTTTAGAGGTATCAAGAACCGAAATCGGAGCACAATTGCAGATTTTGGATTATTTCCGCTCCGAATTTGCTGATTTATAGTAAGGCGATTTTCAGAAAATCGAATTTTCTATGAAATGTGTGTAAATATTTAAGCAATCTAAATGTGCATTGGCACAACAATTACTGGTCCCGAAACCCATCTTTAGAGGTATCAAGAACCGAAATCGGAGCACAATTGCAGATTTTGGATTATTTCCGCTTCGAATTTGCTGATTTATAGTAAGGCGATTTTCAGAAAATCGAATTTTCTATGAAATGTGTGTAAATATTCTAGCAATCTAAATGTGCATTGGCACAACAATTACTGGTCCCAAAACCCATCTTTAGAGGTATCAAGAACCGAAATCGGAGCACAATTGCAGATTTTGGATTATTTCCGCTCCGAATTTGCTGATTTATAGTAAGGCGATTTTCAGAAAATCGAATTTTCTATGAAATGTGTGTAAATATTTAAGCAATCTAAATGTGCATTGGCACAACAATTACTGGTCCCGAAACCCATCTTTAGAGGTATCAAGAACCGAAATCGGAGCACAATTGCAGATTTTGGATTATTTCCGCTCCGAATTTGCTGATTTATAGTAAGGCGATTTTCAGAAATCGAATTTTCTATGAAATGTGTGTAAATATTTAAGCAATCTAAATGTGCATTGGCACAACAATTACTGGTCCCGAAACCCATCTTTAGAGGTATCAAGAACCGAAATCGGAGCACAATTGCAGATTTTGGATTATTTCCGCTCCGAATTTGCTGATTTATAGTAAGGCGATTTTCAGAAAATCGAATTTTCTATGAAATGTGTGTAAATATTCAAGCAATCTAAATGTGCATTGGCACAACAATTACTGGTCCCGAAACCCATCTTTAGAGGTATCAAGAACCGAAATCGAAGCACAATTGCAGATTTTGGATTATTTCCGCTCCGAATTTGCTGATTTATAGTAAGGCGATTTTCAGAAAATCGAATTTTCTATGAAATGTGTGTAAATATTCAAGCAATCTAAATGTGCATTGGCACAACAATTACTGGTCCCGAAACCCATCTTTAGAGGTATCAAGAACCGAAATCGAAGCACAATTGCAGATTTTGGATTATTTCTGCTCCGAATTTGCTGATTTATAGTAAGGCGATTTTCAGAAAATCGAATTTTCTATGAAATGTGTATAAATATTCAAGCAATCTAAATGTGCATTGGCACAACAATTACTGGTCCCGAAACCCATCTTTAGAGGTATCAAGAACCGGAATCGGAGCACAATTGCAGATTTTGGATTATTTCCGCTCCGAATTTGCTGATTTATAGTAAGGCGATTTTCAGAAAATCGTATTTTCTATGAAATGTGTGTAAATATTCAAGCAATCTAAATGTGCATTGGCACAACAATTACTGGTCCCGAAACCCATCTTTAGAGGTATCAAGAACCGAAATCGGAGCACAATTGCAGATTTTGGATTATTTCCGCTTCGAATTTGCTGATTTATAGTAAGGCGATTTTCAGAAAATCGAATTTTCTATGAAATGTGTGTAAATATTCAAGCAATCTAAATGTGCATTGGCACAACAATTACTGGTCCCGAAACCCATCTTTAGAGGTATCAAAAACCGGAATCGGAGCACAATTGCAAATTTTGGATTATTTCCGCTTCGAATTTGCTGATTTATAGTAAGGCGATTTTCAGAAAATCGAATTTTCTATGAAATGTGTGTAAATATTCAAGCAATCTAAATGTGCATTGGCACAACAATTACTGGTCCCGAAACCCATCTTTAGAGGTATCAAGAACCGAAATCGGAGCACAATTGCAGATTTTGGATTATTTCCGCTCCGAATTTGCTGATTTATAGTAAGGCGATTTTCAGAAAATCGAATTTTCTATGAAATGTGTGTAAATATTTAAGCAATCTAAATGTGCATTGGCACAACAATTACTGGTCCCGAAACCCATCTTTAGAGGTATCAAGAACCGAAATCGGAGCACAATTACAGATTTTGGATTATTTCCGCTTCGAATTTGCTGATTTATAGTAAGGCGATTTTCAGAAAATCGAATTTTCTATGAAATGTGTGTAAATATTCAAGCAATCTAAATGTGCATTGGCACAACAATTACTGGTCCCGAAACCCATCTTTAGAGGTATCAAGAACCGAAATCGGAGCACAATTGCAGATTTTGGATTATTTCCGCTCCGCATTTGCTGATTTATAGTAAGGCGATTTTCAGAAAATCGAATTTTCTATGAAATGTGTGTAAATATTCAAGCAATCTAAATGTGCATTGGCACAACAATTACTGGTCCCGAAACCCATCTTTAGAGGTATCAAAAACCGAAATCGGAGCACAATTGCAGATTTTGGATTATTTCCGCTCCGAATTTGCTGATTTATAGTAAGGCGATTTTCAGAAAATCGAATTTTCTATGAAATGTGTGTAAATATTCAAGCAATCTAAATGTGCATTGGCACAACAATTACTGGTCCCGAAACCCATCTTTAGAGGTATCAAGAACCGAAATCGGAGCACAATTGCAGATTTTGGATTATTTCCGCTCCGCATTTGATGATTTATAGTAAGGCGATTTTCAGAAAATCGAATTTTCTATGAAATGTGTGTAAATATTCAAGCAATCTAAATGTGCATTGGCACAACAATTACTGGTCCCGAAACCCATCTTTAGAGGTATCAAAAACCGAAATCGGAGCACAATTGCAGATTTTGGATTATTTCCGCTCCGAATTTGCTGATTTATAGTAAGGCGATTTTCAGAAAATCGAATTTTCTATGAAATGTGTGTAAATATTCAAGCAATCTAAATGTGCATTGGCACAACAATTACTGGTCCCGAAACCCATCTTTAGAGGTATCAATAACCGAAATCGGAGCACAATTGCAGATTTTGGATTATTTCCGCTCCGAATTTGCTGATTTATAGTAAGGCGATTTTCAGAAAATCGAATGTTCTATGAAATGTGTGTAAATATTCAGGCAATCTAAATGTGCATTGGCACAACAATTACTGGTCCCGAAACCCATCTTTAGAGGTATCAAGAACCGAAATCGAAGCACAATTGCAGATTTTGGATTATTTCCGCTCCGAATTTGCTGATTTATAGTAAGGCGATTTTCAGAAAATCGAATTTTCTATGAAATGTGTGTAAATATTCAAGCAATCTAAATGTGCATTGGCACAACAATTACTGGTCCCGAAACCCATCTTTAGAGGTATCAAGAACCGAAATCGGAGCACAATTGCAGATTTTGGATTATTTCCGCTCCGAATTTGCTGATTTATAGTAAGGCGATTTTCAGAAAATCGAATTTTCTATGAAATGTGTGTAAATATTCAAGCAATCTAAATGTGCATTGGCACAACAATTACTGGTCCCGAAACCCATCTTTAGAGGTATCAAGAACCGAAATCGGAGCACAATTGCAGATTTTGGATTATTTCCGCTCCGAATTTGCTGATTTATAGTAAGGCGATTTTCAGAAAATCGAATTTTCTATGAAATGTGTGTAAATATTCAAGCAATCTAAATGTGCAATAGCACAACAATTACTGGTCCCAAAACCAATCTTTAGAGGTATCAAGAACCGAAATCGGAGCACAATTGCAGATTTTGGATTATTTCTGCTCCGAATTTGCTGATTTATAGTAAGGCGATTTTCAGAAAATCGAATTTTCTATGAAATGTGTGTAAATATTCAAGCAATCTAAATGTGCATTGGCACAACAATTACTGGTCCCGAAACCCATCTTTAGAGGTATCAATAACCGAAATCGGAGCACAATTGCAGATTTTGGATTATTTCCGCTCCGAATTTGCTGATTTATAGTAAGGCGATTTTCAGAAAATCGAATTTTCTATGAAATGTGTGTAAATATTCAAGCAATCTAAATGTGCATTGGCAAAACAATTACTGGTCCCGAAACCCATCTTTAGAGGTATCAAGAACCGAAATCGGAGCACAATTGCAGATTTTGGATTATTTCCGCTTCGAATTTGCTGATTTATAGTAAGGCGATTTTCAGAAAATCGAATTTTCTATGAAATGTGTGTAAATATTCAAGCAATCTAAATGTGCATTGGCACAACAGTTACTGGTCCCGAAACCCATCTTTAGAGGTATCAAGAACCGAAATCGGAGCACAATTGCAGATTTTGGATTATTTCTGCTCCGAATTTGCTGATTTATAGTAAGGCGATTTTCAGAAAATCGAATTTTCTATGAAATGTGTGTAAATATTCAAGCAATCTAAATGTGCATTGGCCCAACAATTACTGGTCCCGAAACCCATCTTTAGAGGTATCAAGAACCGAAATCGGAGCACAATTGCAGATTTTGGATTATTGCTGCTCCGAATTTGCTGATTTATAGTAAGGCGATTTTCAGAAAATCGAATTTTCTATGAAATGTGTGTAAATATTCAAGCAATCTAAATGTGCATTGGCACAACAATTACTGGTCCCGAAACCCATCTTTAGAGGTATCAATAACCGAAATCGGAGCACAATTGCAGATTTTGGATTATTTCCGCTCCGAATTTGCTGATTTATAGTAAGGCGATTTTCAGAAAATCGAATTTTCTATGAAATGTGTGTAAATATTCAAGCAATCTAAATGTGAATTGGCACAACAATTACTGGTCCCGAAACCCATCTTTAGAGGTATCAAGAACCGAAATCGAAGCACAATTGCAGATTTTGGATTATTTCCGCTCCGAATTTGCTGATTTATAGTAAGGCGATTTTCAGAAAATCGAATTTTCTATGAAATGTGTGTAAATATTCAAGCAATCTAAATGTGCATTGGCCCAACAATTACTGGTCCCGAAACCAATCTTTAGAGGTATCAAGAACCGAAATCGGAGCACAATTGCAGATTTTGGATTATTTCTGCTCCGAATTTGCTGATTTATAGTAAGGCGATTTTCAGAAAATCGAATTTTCTATGAAATGTGTGTAAATATTCAAGCGATCTAAATGTGCATTGGCACAACAATTACTGGTCCCGAAACCCATCTTTAGAGGTATCAAGAACCGAAATCGGAGCACAATTGCAGATTTTGGATTATTTCCGCTCCGAATTTGCTGATTTATAGTAAGGCGATTTTCAGAAAATCGAATTTTCTATGAAATGTGTGTAAATATTTAAGCAATCTAAATGTGCATTGGCACAACAATTACTGGTCCCAAAACCAATCTTTAGAGGTATCAAGAACCGAAATCGGAGCACAATTGCAGATTTTGGATTATTTCCGCTCCGAATTTGCTGATTTATAGTAAGGCGATTTTCAGAAAATCGAATTTTCTATGAAATGTGTGTAAATATTCAAGCAATCTAAATGTGCATTGGCACAACAATTACTGGTCCCGAAACCCATCTTTAGAGGTATCAAGAACCGAAATCGGAGCACAATTGCAGATTTTGGATTATTTCCGCTCCGAATTTGCTGATTTATAGTAAGGCGATTTTCAGAAAATCGAATTTTCTATGAAATGTGTGTAAATATTCAAGCAATCTAAATGTGCATTGGCACAACAATTACTGGTCCCGAAACCCATCTTTAGAGGTATCAAGAACCGAAATCGGAGCACAATTGCAGATTTTGGATTATTTCCGCTTCGAATTTGCTGATTTATAGTAAGGCGATTTTCAGAAAATCGAATTTTCTATGAAATGTGTGTAAATATTCAAGCAATCTAAATGTGCATTGGCACAACAATTACTGGTCCCAAAACCAATCTTTAGAGGTATCAAGAACCGAAATCGGAGCACAATTGCAGATTTTGGATTATTTTCCCTCCGAATTTGCTGATTTATAGTAAGGCGATTTTCAGAAAATCGAATTTTCTATGAAATGTGTGTAAATATTCAAGCAATCTAAATGTGCATTGGCACAACAATTACTGGTCCCGAAACCCATCTTTAGAGGTATCAAGAACCGAAATCGGAGCACAATTGCAGATTTTGGATTATTTCCGCTCCGAATTTGCTGATTTATAGTAAGGCGATTTTCAGAAAATCGAATTTTCTATGAAATGTGTGTAAATATTCAAGCAATCTAAATGTGCATTGGCACAACAATTACTGGTCCCGAAACCCATCTTTAGAGGTATCAAGAACCGAAATCGGAGCACAATTGCAAATTTTGGATTATTTCCGCTTCGAATTTGCTGATTTATAGTAAGGCGATTTTAGGCAAATCGAATTTTCTATGAAATGTGTGTAAATATTCAAGCAATCTAAATGTGCATTGGCACAACAATTACTGGTCCCGAAACCCATCTTTAGAGGTATCAAGAACCGAAATCGGAGCACAATTGCAGATTTTGGATTATTTCCGCTTCGAATTTGCTGATTTATAGTAAGGCGATTTTCAGAAAATCGAATTTTCTATAAAATGTGTGTAAATATTCAAGCAATCTAAATGTGCATTGGCACAACAATTACTGGTTCCGAAACCCATCTTTAGAGGTATCAATAACCGAAATCGGAGCACAATTGCAGATTTTGGATTATTTCCGCTCCGAATTTGCTGATTTATAGTAAGGCGATTTTCAGAAAATCGAATTTTCTATGAAATGTGTGTAAATATTCAAGCAATCTAAATGTGCATTGGCAAAACAATTACTGGTCCCGAAACCCATCTTTAGAGGTATCAAGAACCGAAATCGGAGCACAATTGCAGATTTTGGATTATTTCCGCTTCGAATTTGCTGATTTATAGTAAGGCGATTTTCAGAAAATCGAATTTTCTATGAAATGTGTGTAAATATTCAAGCAATCTAAATGTGCATTGGCACAACAGTTACTGGTCCCGAAACCCATCTTTAGAGGTATCAAGAACCGAAATCGGAGCACAATTGCAGATTTTGGATTATTTCTGCTCCGAATTTGCTGATTTATAGTAAGGCGATTTTCAGAAAATCGAATTTTCTATGAAATGTGTGTAAATATTCAAGCAATCTAAATGTGCATTGGCCCAACAATTACTGGTCCCGAAACCCATCTTTAGAGGTATCAAGAACCGAAATCGGAGCACAATTGCAGATTTTGGATTATTTCCGCTCCGAATTTGCTGATTTATAGTAAGGCGATTTTCAGAAAATCGAATTTTCTATGAAATGTGTGTAAATATTCAAGCAATCTAAATGTGCATTGGCACAACAATTACTGGTCCCGAAACCCATCTTTAGAGGTATCAATAACCGAAATCGGAGCACAATTGCAGATTTTGGATTATTTCCGCTCCGAATTTGCTGATTTATAGTAAGGCGATTTTCAGAAAATCGAATTTTCTATGAAATGTGTGTAAATATTCAAGCAATCTAAATGTGCATTGGCACAACAATTACTGGTCCCGAAACCCATCTTTAGAGGTATCAAGAACCGAAATCGAAGCACAATTGCAGATTTTGGATTATTTCCGCTCCGAATTTGCTGATTTATAGTAAGGCGATTTTCAGAAAATCGAATTTTCTATGAAATGTGTGTAAATATTCAAGCAATCTAAATGTGCATTGGCCCAACAATTACTGGTCCCGAAACCCATCTTTAGAGGTATCAAGAACCGAAATCGGAGCACAATTGCAGATTTTGGATTATTTCTGCTCCGAATTTGCTGATTTATAGTAAGGCGATTTTCAGAAAATCGAATTTTCTATGAAATGTGTGTAAATATTCAAGCAATCTAAATGTGCATTGGCCCAACAATTACTGGTCCCGAAACCCATCTTTAGAGGTATCAAGAACCGAAATCGGAGCACAATTGCAGATTTTGGATTATTTCCGCTCCGAATTTGCTGATTTATAGTAAGGCGATTTTCAGAAAATCGAATTTTCTATGAAATGTGTGTAAATATTTAAGCAATCTAAATGTGCATTGGCACAACAATTACTGGTCCCAAAACCAATCTTTAGAGGTATCAAGAACCGAAATCGGAGCACAATTGCAGATTTTGGATTATTTCCGCTCCGAATTTGCTGATTTATAGTAAGGCGATTTTCAGAAAATCGAATTTTCTATGAAATGTGTGTAAATATTCAAGCAATCTAAATGTGCATTGGCCCAACAATTACTGGTCCCGAAACCCATCTTTAGAGGTATCAAGAACCGAAATCGGAGCACAATTGCAGATTTTGGATTATTTCCGCTCCGAATTTGCTGATTTATAGTAAGGCGATTTTCAGAAAATCGAATTTTCTATGAAATGTGTGTAAATATTCAAGCAATCTAAATGTGCATTGGCACAACAATTACTGGTCCCGAAACCCATCTTTAGAGGTATCAAGAACCGAAATCGGAGCACAATTGCAAATTTTGGATTATTTCCGCTTCGAATTTGCTGATTTATAGTAAGGCGATTTTAGGCAAATCGAATTTTCTATGAAATGTGTGTAAATATTCAAGCAATCTAAATGTGCATTGGCACAACAATTACTGGTCCCGAAACCCATCTTTAGAGGTATCAAGAACCGAAATCGGAGCACAATTGCAGATTTTGGATTATTTCCGCTTCGAATTTGCTGATTTATAGTAAGGCGATTTTCAGAAAATCGAATTTTCTATGAAATGTGTGTAAATATTCAAGCAATCTAAATGTGCATTGGCACAACAATTACTGGTCCCGAAACCCATCTTTAGAGGTATCAATAACCGAAATCGGAGCACAATTGCAGATTTTGGATTATTTCCGCTTCGAATTTGCTGATTTATAGTAAGGCGATTTTCAGAAAATCGAATTTTCTATGAAATGTGTGTAAATACTCAAGCAATCTAAATGTGCATTGGCACAACAATTACTGGTCCCGAAACCCATCTTTAGAGGTATCAAGAACCGAAATCGGAGCACAATTGCAGATTTTGGATTATTTCCGCTTCGAATTTGTTGATTTATAGTAAGGCGATTTTCAGAAAATCGAATTTTCTATGAAATGTGTGTAAATATTCAAGCAATCTAAATGTGCATTGGCACAACAATTACTGGTCCCGAAACCCATCTTTAGAGGTATCAAGAACCGAAATCGGAGCACAATTGCAGATTTTGGATTATTTCCGCTCCGAATTTGCTGATTTATAGTAAGGCAATTTTCAGAAAATCGAATTTTCTATGAAATGTGTGTAAATATTCAAGCAATCTAAATGTGCATTGGCACAACAATTACTGGTCCCGAAACCCACCTTTAGAGGTATCAATAACCGAAATCGGAGCACAATTGCAGATTTTGTGTTAGTTCTGCTCCGAATTTGCTGATTTATAGTAAGGCGATTTTCAGAAAATCGAATTTTCTATGAAATGTGTGTAAATATTCAAGCAATCTAAATGTGCATTGGCACAACAATTACTGGTCCCGAAACCCATCTTTAGAGGTATCAAGAACCGAAATCGGAGCACAATTGCAGATTTTGGATTATTTCCGCTTCGAATTTGCTGATTTATAGTAAGGCGATTTTCAGAAAATCGAATTTTCTCTGAAATGTGTGTAAATATTCAAGCAATCTAAATGTGCATTGGCACAACAATTACTGGTCCCGAAACCCACCTTTAGAGGTATCAATAACCGAAATCGGAGCACAATTGCAGATTTTGTGTTAGTTCTGCTCCGAATTTGCTGATTTATAGTAAGGCGATTTTCAGAAAATCGAATTTTCTATGAAATGTGTGTAAATATTCAAGCAATCTAAATGTGCATTGGCACAACAATTACTGGTCCCGAAACCCATCTTTAGAGGTATCAAGAACCGAAATCGGAGCACAATTGCAGATTTTGGATTATTTCCGCTCCGAATTTGCTGATTTATAGTAAGGCGATTTTCAGAAAATCGAATTTTCTATGAAATGTGTGTAAATATTCAAGCAATCTTAATGTGCATTGGCACAACAATAACTGGTCCCGAAACCCATCTTTAGAGGTATCAAGAACCGAAATCGGAGCACAATTGCAGATTTTGTGTTAGTTCTGCTCCGAATTTGCTGATTTATAGTAAGGCGATTTTCAGAAAATCGAATTTTCTATGAAATGTGTGTAAATATTCAAGCAATCTAAATGTGCATTGGCACAACAATTACTGGTCCCGAAACCCATCTTTAGAGGTATCAAGAACCGAAATCGGAGCACAATTGCAAATTTTGGATTATTTCCGCTTCGAATTTGCTGATTTATAGTAAGGCGATTTTAGGCAAATCGAATTTTCTATGAAATGTGTGTAAATATTCAAGCAATCTAAATGTGCATTGGCACAACAATTACTGGTCCCGAAACCCATCTTTAGAGGTATCAAGAACCGAAATCGGAGCATTTTGGATTATTTCCGCTCCGAATTTGCTGATTTATAGTAAGGCGATTTTCAGAAAATCGAATTTTCTATGAAATGTGTGTAAATATTCAAGCAATCTAAATGTGCATTGGCACAACAATTACTGGTCCCGAAACCCATCTTTAGAGGTATCAAGAACCGAAATCGGAGCACAATTGCAGATTTTGGATTATTTCCGCTTCGAATTTGCTGATTTATAGTAAGGCGATTTTCAGAAAATCGAATTTTCTATGAAATGTGTGTAAATATTTAAGCAATCTAAATGTGCATTGGCACAACAATTACTGGTCCCGAAACCCATCTTTAGAGGTATCAAGAACCGAAATCGGAGCACAATTGCAGATTTTGGATTATTTCCGCTTCGAATTTGCTGATTTATAGTAAGGCGATTTTCAGAAAATCGAATTTTCTATGAAATGTGTGTAAATATTCAAGCAATCTAAATGTGCATTGGCACAACAATTACTGGTCCCGAAACCCATCTTTAGAGGTATCAAGAACCGAAATCGGAGCACAATTGCAGATTTTGGATTATTTCCGCTCCGAATTTGCTGATTTATAGTAAGGCGATTTTCAGAAAATGGAATTTTTTATGAAATGTGTATAAATATTCAAGCAATCTAAATGTGCATTGGCACAACAATTACTGGTCCCGAAACCCATCTTTAGAGGTATCAAGAACCGAAATCGGAGCACAATTGAAGATTTTGGATTATTTCCGCTCCGAATTTGCTGGTCCCGAAACCCATCTTTAGAGGTATCAAGAACCGAAATCGGAGCACAATTGCAGATTTTGGATTATTTCCGCTTCGAATTTGCTGATTTATAGTAAGGCGATTTTCAGAAAATCGAATTTTCTATGAAATGTGTGTAAATATTCAAGCAATCTAAATGTGCATTGGCACAACAATTACTGGTCCCGAAACCCATCTTTAGAGGTATCAAGAACCGAAATCGGAGCACAATTGCAGATTTTGGATTATTTCCGCTTCGAATTTGCTGATTTATAGTAAGGCGATTTTCAGAAAATCGAATTTTCTATGAAATGTGTGTAAATATTCAAGCAATCTAAATGTGCATTGGCACAACAATTACTGGTCCCGAAACCCATCTTTAGAGGTATCAAGAACCGAAATCGGGGCACAATTGCAAATTTTGGATTATTTCCGCTTCGAATTTGCTGATTTATAGTAAGGCGATTTTCAGAAAATCGAATTTTCTATGAAATGTGTGTAAATATTCAAGCAATCTAAATGTGCATTGGCACAACAATTACTGGTCCCGAAACCCATCTTTAGAGGTATCAAGAACCGAAATCGGAGCACAATTGCAGATTTTGGATTATTTCCGCTTCGAATTTGCTGATTTATAGTAAGGCGATTTTCAGAAAATCGAATTTTCTATGAAATGTGTGTAAATATTAAAGCAATCTAAATGTGCATTGGCACAACAATTACTGGTCCCGAAACCCATCTTTAGAGGTATCAAGAACCGAAATCGGAGCACAATTGCAAATTTTGGATTATTTCCGCTTCGAATTTGCTGATTTATAGTAAGGCGATTTTCAGAAAATCGAATTTTCTATGAAATGTGTGTAAATATTCAAGCAATCTAAATGTGCATTGGCACAACAATTACTGGTCCCGAAACCCATCTTTAGAGGTATCAAGAACCGAAATCGGAGCACAATTGCAGATTTTGGATTATTTCCGCTTCGAATTTGCTGATTTATAGTAAGGCGATTTTCAGAAAATCGAATTTTCTATGAAATGTGTGTAAATATTCAAGCAATCTAAATGTGCATTGGCACAACAATTACTGGTCCCGAAACCCATCTTTAGAGGTATCAAGAACCGAAATCGGAGCACAATTGCAGATTTTGGATTATTTCCGCTTCGAATTTGCTGATTTATAGTAAGGCGATTTTCAGAAAATCGAATTTTCTATGAAATGTGTGTAAATATTCAAGCAATCTAAATGTGCATTGGCACAACAATTACTGGTCCCGAAACCCATCTTTAGAGGTATCAAGAACCGAAATCGGAGCACAATTGCAGATTTTGGATTATTTCCACTTCGAATTTGCTGATTTATAGTAAGGCGATTTTCAGAAAATCGAATTTTCTATGAAATGTGTGTAAATATTCAAGCAATCTAAATGTGCATTGGCACAACAATTACTGGTCCCGAAACCCATCTTTAGAGGTATCAAGAACCGAAATCGGAGCACAATTGCAGATTTTGGATTATTTCCGCTTCGAATTTGCTGATTTATAGTAAGGCGATTTTCAGAAAATCGAATTTTCTCTGAAATGTGTGTAAATATTCAAGCAATCTAAATGTGCATTGGCACAACAATTACTGGTCCCGAAACCCATCTTTAGAGGTATCAAGAACCGAAATCGGAGCACAATTGCAGATTTTGGATTATTTCCGCTTCGAATTTGCTGATTTATAGTAAGGCGATTTTCAGAAAATCGAATTTTCTATGAAATGTGTGTAAATATTCAAGCAATCTAAATGTGCATTGGTACAACAATTACTGGTCCCGAAACCCATCTTTAGAGGTATCAAGAACCGAAATCGGAGCACAATTGCAGATTTTGGATTATTTCCGCTTCGAATTTGTTGATTTATAGTAAGGCGATTTTCAGAAAATCGAATTTTCTATGAAATGTGTGTAAATATTCAAGCAATCTAAATGTGCATTGGCACAACAATTACTGGTCCCGAAACCCATCTTTAGAGGTATCAAGAACCGAAATCGGAGCACAATTGCAGATTTTGGATTATTTCCGCTTCGAATTTGCTGATTTATAGTAAGGCGATTTTCAGAAAATCGAATTTTCTCTGAAATGTGTGTAAATATTCAAGCAATCTAAATGTGCATTGGCACAACAATTACTGGTCCCGAAACCCATCTTTAGAGGTATCAAGAACCGAAATCGGAGCACAATTGCAGATTTTGGATTATTTCCGCTCCGAATTTGCTGATTTATAGTAAGGCGATTTTCAGAAAATCGAATTTTCTATGAAATGTGTGTAAATATTCAAGCAATCTAAATGTGCATTGGCACAACAATAACTGGTCCCGAAACCCATCTTTAGAGGTATCAAGAACCGAAATCGGAGCACAATTGCAGATTTTGTGTTAGTTCTGCTCCGAATTTGCTGATTTATAGTAAGGCGATTTTCAGAAAATCGAATTTTCTATGAAATGTGTGTAAATATTCAAGCAATCTAAATGTGCATTGGCACAACAATTACTGGTCCCGAAACCCATATTTAGAGGTATCAAGAACCGAAATCGGAGCACAATTGCAAATTTTGGATTATTTCCGCTTCGAATTTGCTGATTTATAGTAAGGCGATTTTAGGCAAATCGAATTTTCTATGAAATGTGTGTAAATATTCAAGCAATCTAAATGTGCATTGGCACAACAATTACTGGTCCCGAAACCCATCTTTAGAGGTATCACGAACCGAAATCGGAGCACAATTGCAAATTTTGGATTATTTCCGCTTCGAATTTGCTGATTTATAGTAAGGCGATTTTAGGCAAATCGAATTTTCTATGAAATGTGTGTAAATATTCAAGCAATCTAAATGTGCATTGGCACAACAATTACTGGTCCCGAAACCCATCTTTAGAGGTATCAAGAACCGAAATCGGAGCATTTTGGATTATTTCCGCTCCGAATTTGCTGATTTATAGTAAGGCGATTTTCAGAAAATCGAATTTTCTATGAAATGTGTGTAAATATTCAAGCAATCTAAATGTGCATTGGCACAACAATTACTGGTCCCGAAACCCATCTTTAGAGGTATCAAGAACCGAAATCGGAGCACAATTGCAGATTTTGGATTATTTCCGCTTCGAATTTGCTGATTTATAGTAAGGCGATTTTCAGAAAATCGAATTTTCTATGAAATGTGTGTAAATACAGGGTGGCTGAGACCAAGTGTTACCAAATGAAAACGCTGTAATTTTTTTAATTTTGATTATTTTTTATTGAAATTTCGTGGAATATGTTGAAAACATATTACATTTTATGAAAAACATGTTACTGCTCGATATGACTTCCTTTGGCTTTGATTATTTGATTCAGTCTTCCATAGAAAGCATTGCATGCTGACCGAACGTGGGCTTGCGGAATTTTATTCCATTCTCGAACAAGAGCTGACTTCAATGCATCAACACTTTCGTATTTTTTAGTGGACACCTTACTCTCCAAAATGGACCATATGGAGAAATCCATGGGATTCAAGTCTGGTGAATATGGTGGCCATTCTTTCGACGAAATCAGCCGCGGAACGCAATTTTGTAAAAATTTCTGTGTCGCTCGAGCTTTGTGTGACGGTGCCGAGTCCTGTTGGAATGTCCAACGGTTCGTACCAAAGTGTTTACGTGCCCAAGGTAGCAAAGCATCGTTTAGGATCTTTTGGCGGTACATCTCTTGGTTTACCTTGACTCCATGTTCGATGAAAACCAGAGGAGTGCGTCCATCTGCAGTAACTGCAGCCCAAACCATAACATAAGCTGGTGATTGCTTGCGCATGGCAACTCTTGTGTCCAAATTATCGTTGGACTTGTCCTCTAACCAAACACGATCATTTTGTTTATTCACATGCTGTTGAATGGTGAAAATTTTCTCATCAGAAAAGACAATTTTTGGAATCTCATCACGTTCGGCCAAGGCCTTCAATGCTCGTGTTCTTTCAAGCCTAACTTTTTTTTGTGCCTCCGTAAGATCTTGAACTTTTTGTATCTTGTAGGGCTTCAAGTGTAGTTCATTTTTCAATATGGTTTGAATGCTGTATCGTGAAACATGTAGACGTGCGGCTAATTGATTGGCACTTTGACGAGGATTTCGTTGGATTCGTTTCTTCACCTTTCGTATCATTTCTTTTGATGTTGCTGTCTTTTTAGGACCGCCTCTGTTGCGTTTAGCGATGCTACCAGTTTCGTTGTATCGAGTTATGGTTCGATACACAAACATTTTATTCACATTCAAATGCTGGAGCTGACGAACTATTGCTGTTTGTGAATTTCCACCCAAATACAGTGCAATTACACTATTACGTTTGAATTCCATTACGATTTTTTTATTAAGATATTAATTTAGAACAATTATTTATTGATCACATATAAACAACTAACCAAACTTCAATCTGTCAAAAAATTAATGCGCGAAAATGACAACTACACAAATGACAGCAGAGTGAAGTTAGTAACATTTGGTCTCAGCCACCCTGTATTTAAGCAATCTAAATGTGCATTGGCACAACAATTACTGGTCCCGAAACCCATCTTTAGAGGTATCAAGAACCGAAATCGGAGCACAATTGCAGATTTTGGATTATTTCCGCTTCGAATTTGCTGATTTATAGTAAGGCGATTTTCAGAAAATCGAATTTTCTATGAAATGTGTGTAAATATTCAAGCAATCTAAATGTGCATTGGCACAACAATTACTGGTCCCGAAACCCATCTTTAGAGGTATCAAGAACCGAAATCGGAGCACAATTGCAGATTTTGGATTATTTCCGCTCCGAATTTGCTGATTTATAGTAAGGCGATTTTCAGAAAATGGAATTTTTTATGAAATGTGTATAAATATTCAAGCAATCTAAATGTGCATTGGCACAACAATTACTGGTCCCGAAACCCATCTTTAGAGGTATCAAGAACCGAAATCGGAGCACAATTGCAGATTTTGGATTATTTTCGCTCCGAATTTGCTGATTTATAGTAAGGCGATTTTCAGAAAATCGAATTTTCTATGAAATGTGTGTAAATATTCAAGCAATCTAAATGTGCATTGGCACAACAAGTACTGGTCCCGAAACCCATCTTTAGAGGTATCAAGAACCGAAATCGGAGCACAATTGCAGATTTTGGATTATTTCCGCTCCGAATTTGCTGATTTATAGTAAGGCGATTTTCAGAAAATCGAATTTTCTATGAAATGTGTGTAAATATTCAAGCAATCTAAATGTGCATTGGCACAACAATTACTGGTCCCGAAACCCATCTTTAGAGGTACAGTAAAATCTTTGTTATCCGGAACTGAAACAACCGGAATACTCGAGTAACCGGAGTTTTTTATTTTCCAAAAAAAAAAAAACGATTTCATTGTGTACGTACTTATTTGTACTATGTACATACATTGTACTAATTAGTGCTATTACCGCAAAATGGACGCACTCATTTATTTCGTTTTGTTGGTAACACTGTTATGCTATCATAAATTTTTGTAAATCACAAAACAGACTGACATTTTAGTTACTGCTTAGACATTTATAGTGAAACTATCAATTTCGGGTGTGTTTTGCTTTATTGTACGTAATTTCAATAAAAATGGATTCAAGTTTTGATAAAAATATTAAAAAGCGAAAGAGAAACGTGTTAACTTTATCTGACAAAATTGAAATCATTAAATGAAAAAGGTGAAAATCGCGAAAAGTTAATGAATCGGTTTAATATAGGAAGTTCCACGCTCTACGATATTAAAAATTCGAAACAAAAAATTCTGGATTTCGCGTCAAATAGGGAGTGTGAAGGGGGAATAGAAAAACGGAAAACCTTACATAAACCCAAGTTAGAACAACTTTATTCAATTCTGTTCGACTGGTTTTCTCTTAAGAGGAGTGAGGGAATGCCGATAACGGGTCCATTATTGATTGAAAAAGCCAAATTTTTTTACGAAGAACTCAAAATAAAAGAATCTTGCAGTTTCTCAGTTGGATGGCTAAATTGTTTCAAGGCAAGACACGGAATCAGGAAGTTAGATATATCGGGAGAGAAAAAATCAGCTGATGAATATGCAGCCCAAAACTACTGTGAAAAATTTTTGGAAATCGTTAAAAAATACGACCTGTCGCGAGAACAGGTATACAACGCAGACGAGACGGGTTTGCTCTGGCGATGTCTCCCTAATTCAACACTGGCAGGGAAAAACGAAGCCACTGCAGCTGGTTTTAAGCATAATAAAAATAGATTAACGGTGCTCACATGTGCTAATGCTGCTGGAACCCATCGTTTAGATCTTCTTGTTATTGGAAAATCTCGTCGTCCAAGGGCTCTTAAAAACGTGACCAGTTTACCTGTGCAATATAAATCACAAACAAACGCGTGGATGGATCGATCAATTTTCTTAGATTGGTTTCACTGTAGCTTTGTGCCAGCAGTTAAAAAACATTTGTCACAATTTCAAAATCATCGTAATTCGAAATGCTTGTTACTTTTGGATAATTGTAAAGCTCATCCTCCAATCAACGAAATGGTATCAAAATGTGGCAATATTTTTGTTATGTGCTTTCCTCCAAACGTTACTTCCTTAATTCAACCTATGGATCAAGGCATCATCCAAAATTTTAAATGCCACTATAAAAAGGATTTTCTGAAAAAGCTTTTAAGAACTGATTCGGCAAAAAAATTTCAAACCGACTATAGTATAAAAGACGCAATTTTTAATTGTGCTGTAGCATGGGAAAACGTTAAACATACAACGCTAGCTAAAGGATGGGGAAAACTATGGCCCGAGGAAGATGAAAGCATATCTGATGATGAATTTATTTACGATCAATTTATTTCAGGTGAGATGCTCGAAATGATAAGAGAGGCACCATCTACAAATCCAGTTTCGGAACTACAACAGGACGAATTGAATGAATGGATGGTTGCAGACAATAATTTGGCAGTCGCTCAAACATTTTCGGATCAACAGCTAATACAAAACGTTATTAATCCTGCAACACCAATTAATTTAGTAGATGATGATTCCGAGTCTGATGATGAAACTTGTGTACCACATTGCATAACGTGGGCTGAGGCCGAGCAAGGGCTTTCAACTTTTTTGAAATTTGCGGAACAATCGTCCTCATATTCTGCACAAGAAGTGATGCAAATTTTTGTGCTTAGCAATCATTTTGCCACAAAAAGGAGTAAATCTTTAAAGCAGACTAATATCCAGACATGGCTTAAAAAGTCTAATTAAAACAATATTATACTGTATATGTAGTACACATTTACACAAATGTACAACAAATTACAGGTTACTAAATTATGAACAAATAGTCTGAAATTGTGATTCTTTTTTAATTTTCTTTTATTTATTATTAAAATATATTATACTTAGGTACTTAGGTATACCTGATAGACTGTAATTTCTACCTAAATCAATAAAATTGAATTTTAGAATTAAGTTTGGATGTTTTTATTCTAAATAAAAATCGTCGGATGATCGTCATTTGCTTACGTACATTTAGTGAGCTGAAATAGACAAGAAACTGCGATAATTTTAATTAACCGGACTTTTCGATTAACCGGAACGCCCTAATCCCCATGCTTTCCGGATAACAAAGATTTTACTGTATCAAGAACCGAAATCGGAGCACAATTGAAGATTTTGGATTATTTCCGCTCCGAATTTGCTGATTTATAGTAAGGCGATTTTCAGAAAATCGAATTTTCTATGAAATGTGTGTAAATATTAAAGCAATCTAAATGTGCATTGGCACAACAATTACTGGTCCCGAAACCCATCTTTAGAGGTATCAAGAACCGAAATCGGAGCACAATTGCAAATTTTGGATTATTTCCGCTTCGAATTTGCTGATTTATAGTAAGGCGATTTTCAGAAAATCGAATTTTCTATGAAATGTGTGTAAATATTCAAGCAATCTAAATGTGCATTGGCACAACAATTACTGGTCCCGAAACCCATCTTTAGAGGTATCAAGAACCGAAATCGGAGCACAATTGCAGATTTTGGATTATTTCCGCTTCGAATTTGCTGATTTATAGTAAGGCGATTTTCAGAAAATCGAATTTTCTATGAAATGTGTGTAAATATTCAAGCAATCTAAATGTGCATTGGCACAACAATTACTGGTCCCGAAACCCATCTTTAGAGGTATCAAGAACCGAAATCGGAGCACAATTGCAGATTTTGGATTATTTCCGCTTCGAATTTGCTGATTTATAGTAAGGCGATTTTCAGAAAATCGAATTTTCTATGAAATGTGTGTAAATATTCAAGCAATCTAAATGTGCATTGGCACAACAATTACTGGTCCCGAAACCCATCTTTAGAGGTATCAAGAACCGAAATCGGAGCACAATTGCAGATTTTGGATTATTTCCACTTCGAATTTGCTGATTTATAGTAAGGCGATTTTCAGAAAATCGAATTTTCTATGAAATGTGTGTAAATATTCAAGCAATCTAAATGTGCATTGGCACAACAATTACTGGTCCCGAAACCCATCTTTAGAGGTATCAAGAACAGAAATCGGAGCACAATTGCAGATTTTGGATTATTTCCGCTCCGAATTTGCTGATTTATAGTAAGGCGATTTTCAGAAAATCGAATTTTCTATGAAATGTGTGTAAATATTCAAGCAATCTAGATGTGCATTGGCACAACAATTACTGGTCCCGAAACCCATCTTTAGAGGTATCAAGAACCGAAATCGTAGCACAATTGCAGTTTTTGGATTATTTCCGCTTCGAATTTGCTGATTTATAGTAAGGCGATTTTCAAAATCCCGAATTTTCTATGAAATGTGTGTAAATATTCAAGCAATCTAAATGTGCCATGGCACAACAATTACTGGTCCCGAAACCCATCTTTAGAGGTATCAAGAACCGAAATCGGAGCACAGTTGCAGATTTTGGATTATTTCCACTTCGAATTTGTTGATTTATAGTAAGGCGATATTCAAAATATCGAATTTTCTATGAAATGTATAGAAATATTCAAGCAATCTTAATGTGCATTGGCAGAACAGTTACAGATCTGGAAACCTATCTTTAGAGGTATCAAGGACCGAAATCGGAGCACAATTGCAGATTTTGGATTATTTCCGCTCCGAATTTGCTGATTTATAGTAAGGCGATTTTCAGAAAATCGAATTTTCTATGAAATGTATGTAAATATTCAAGCAATCTAAATGTGCATTGGCACAACAATTACTGGTCCCGAAACCCATCTTTAGAGGTATCAAGAACCGCAATCGGAGCACAACTGCAGTTTTTGGATTATTTCCGCTTCGAATTTGCTGATTTATAGTAAGGCGATTTTCAGAAAATCGAATTTTCTATGAAATGTGTGTAAATATTCAAGCAATCTAAATGTGCATTGGCACAACAAATATTGGTCCCGAAACCCATCTTTAGAGGTATCAAGAACCGAAATCGGAGCACAATTGCAGATTTTGGATTATTTCCGCTTCGAATTTGCTGATTTATAGTAAGGCGATTTTCAGAAAATCGAATTTTCTATGAAATGTGTGGAAATACTCAAGCAATCTAAATGTGCATTGGCACAACAATTACTGGTCCCGAAACCCATCTTTAGAGGTATCAAGAACCGCAATCGGAGCACAACTGCAGATTTTGGATTATTTCCGCTTCGAATTTGCTGATTTATAGTAAGGCGATTTTCAGAAAATCGAATTTTCTATGAAATGTGTGTAAATATTCAAGCAATCTAAATGTGCATTGGCACAACAATTACTGGTCCCGAAACCCATCTTTAGAGGTATCAAGAACCGTAATCGGAGCACAATTGCAGATTTTGGATTATTTCCGCTTCGAATTTGCTGATTTATATTAAGGCGATGTTCAGAAAATCGAATTTGCTATGAAATGTGTGTAAATATTCAAGCAATCTAAATGTGCATTGGCACAACAATTACTGGTCCCGAAACCCATCTTTAGAGGTATCAAGAACCGAAATCGGAGCACAATTGCAGATTTTGGATTATTTCCGCTTCGAATTTGCTGATTTATAGTAGTGTAGATTTTCAGAAAATCGAATTTTCTATGAAATGTGTGGAAATATTCAAGCAATATAAATGTACATTGGCACAAAATTTCTGGTCCCGAAACCCATCTTTAGAGGTATCAAGAACCGAAATCGGATCACAATTTCAGATTTTGGATTACTTTCGCCCCGAATTTGCTGATTTATAGTAAGGCGATTTTCAGAAAATCGAATTTTCTATGAAATGTGTGGAAATATTCAAGGAATCTAAATGTGCATTGGCACAACAATTACTGGTCCCGAAACCCATCTTTAGAGGTATCAAGAACCGAAATCGGAGCACAATTGCAGATTTTGGATTATTTCCGCTTCGAATTTGCTGATTTATAGTAAGGCGATTTTCAAAATATCGAATTTTCTATGAAATGTGTGTAAATATTCAAGCAATCTAAATTTACATTGGCACAACAATTACTGGTCCCGAAACCCATCTTTAGAGGTATCAAGAACCGTAATCGGAGCACAATTGCAGATTTTGGATTATTTCCGCTTCGAATTTGCTGATTTATAGTAAGGCGATTTTCAGAAAATCGAATTTCCTATGAAATGTGTGTAAATATTCAAGCAATCTAAATGTGCATTGGCACAACAATTACTGGTCCCGAAACCCATCTTTAGAGGTATCAAGAACCGAAATCGGAGCACAATTGCAGATTTTGGATTATTTCCGCTCCGAATTTGCTGATTTATAGTAAGGCGATTTTCAGAAAATCGAATTTTCTATGAAATGTGTGTAAATATTCAAGCAATCTAAATGTGCATTGGCACAAAATTACTGGTCCCGAAACACATCTTTAGAGGTATTAAGAACCGAAATCGGATCACAATTGCAGATTTTGGATTATTTCCGCTCCGAATTTGCTGATTTATAGTAAGGCGATTTTCAGAAAATCGAATTTTCTATGAAATGTGTGTAAATATTCAAGCAATCTAAATGTGCACTGGCACAACAATTACTGGTCCCGAAACCCATCTTTAGAGGTATCAAGAACCGAAATCGGAGCACAATTGCAGATTTTGGGTTATTTCCGCTTCGAATTTGCTGATTTATAGTAAGGCGATTTTCAGAAAATCGAATTTTCTATGAAATGTGTGTAAATATTAAACAATCTAAATGTGCATTGGCACAACAATTACTGGTCCCGAAACCCATCTTTAGAGGTATCAAGAACCGTAATCGGAGCACAATTGCAGATTTTGGATTATTTCCGCTTCGAATTTGCTGATTTATAGTAAGGCGATTTTCAGAAAATCGAATTTTCTATGAAATGTGTGTAAATATTAAACAATCTAAATGTGCATTGGCACAACAATTACTGGTCCCGAAACCCATCTTTAGAGGTATCAAGAACCGTAATCGGAGCACAATTGCAGATTTTGGATTATTTCCGCTTCGAATTTGCTGATTTATAGTAAGGCGATTTTCAGAAAGTCGAATTTTCTATGAAATGTGTGTAAATATTCAAGCAATCTGAATGTGCATTGGCATAACAATTACTGGTCCCGAAACCCATCTTTAGAGGTATCAAGAACCGTAATCGGAGCACAATTGCAGATTTTGGATTATTTCCGCTTCGAATTTGCTGATTTATAGTAAGGCGATTTTCAGAATATCGAATTTTCTATGAAATGTGTGTAAATATTCAAGCAATCTAAATGTGCACTGGCACAACAATTACTGGTCCCGAAACCCATCTTTAGAGGTATCAAGAAACGAAATCGGAGCACAATTGCAGATTTTGGATTATTTCCGCTTCGAATTTGCTGATTTATAGTAAGGCGATTTTCAGAAAATCGAATTTTCTATGAAATATGTGTAAATATTCAAGCAATCTAAATGTGCATTGGCACAACCATTACTGGTCCCGAAACCCATCTTTAGAGGTATCAAGAACCGAAATCGTAGCACAATTGCAGATTTTGGATTATTTCCGCTCCGAATTTGCTGATTATACTAAGGCGATTTTCAGAAAATCAAATTTTCTATGAAATGTGTGGAAATATTCAAGCAATCTAAATGTGCATTGGCACAACAATTACAACCGACATCGGAGCACAATTGCAGATTTTGGATTATTTCCGCTTCGAATTTGCTGATTTATAGTAAGGCGATTTTCAGAAAATCGAATTTTCTATGAAATGTATGTAAATATTCAAGCAATCTAAATGTGCATTGGCACAACAATTACTGGTCCCAAAACCCATCTTTAGAGGTATCAAGGACCGAAATCGGAGCACAATTGCAGATTTTGGATTATTTCCGCTCCGAATTTGCTGATTTATAGTAAGGCGATTTTCAGAAAATCGAATTTTCTATGAAATGTGTGTAAATATTCAAGCAATCTTAATGTGCATTGGCACAACAATTACTGGTCCCGAAACCCATCTTTAGAGGTATCAAGAACCGAAATCGGAGCACAATTGCAGATTTTGGATTATTTCCGCTTCGAATTTGCTGATTTATAGTAAGGCGATTTTCAGAAAATCGAATTTTCTATGAAATGTGTGTAAATATTCAAGCAATCTAAATGTGCATTGGCACAACAATTACTGGTCCCGAAACCCATCTTTAGAGGTATCAAGAACCGAAATCGGAGCACAATTGCAGATTTTGGATTATTTCCGCTTCGAGTTTGCTGATTTATAGTAAGGCGATTTTCAGAAAATCGAATTTTCTATGAAATATGTGTAAATATTCAAGCAATCTAAATGTGCATTGGCACAACAATTACAACCGACATCGGAGCACAATTGCAGATTTTGGATTATTTCCGCTTCGAATTTGCTGATTTATAGTAAGGCGATTTTCAGAAAATCGAATTTTCTATGAAATGTATGTAAATATTCAAGCAATCTAAATGTGCATTGGCACAACAATTACTGGTCCCGAAACCCATCTTTAGAGGTATCAAGGACCGAAATCGGAGCACAATTGCAGATTTTGGATTATTTCCGCTCCGAATTTGCTGATTTATAGTAAGGCGATTTTCAGAAAATCGAATTTTCTATGAAATGTGTGTAAATATTCAAGCAATCTTAATGTGCATTGGCACAAGAATTACTGGTCCCGAAACCCATCTTTAGAGGTATCAAGAACCGAAATCGGAGCACAATTGCAGATTTTGGATTATTTCCGCTTCGAATTTGCTGATTTATAGTAAGGCGATTTTCAGAAAATCGAATTTTCTATGAAATGTGTGTAAATATTCAAGCAATCTAAATGTGCATTGGCACAACAATTACTGGTCCCGAAACCCATCTTTAGAGGTATCAAGAACCGAAATCGGAGCACAATTGCAGATTTTGGATTATTTCCGCTTCGAATTTGCTGATTTATAGTAAGGCGATTTTCAGAAAATCGAATTTTCTATGAAATGTGTGTAAATATTCAAGCAATCTAAATGTGCATTGGCACAACAATTACTGGTCCCGAAACCCATCTTTAGAGGTATCAAGAACCGAAATCGGAGCACAATTGCAGATTTTGGATTATTTCCGCTTCGAATTTGCTGATTTATAGTAAGGCGATTTTCCGAAAATCGAATTTTCTATGAAATGTGTGTAAATATGCAAGCAATCTAAATGTGCATTGGCACAACAATTACTGGTCCCGAAACCCATCTTTAGAGGTATCAAGAACCGAAATCGGAGCACAATTGCAGATTTTGGATTATTTCCGCTCCGAATTTGCTGATTTATAGTAAGGCGATTTGCAGAATATTGATTTTTCTATCATCTTTAGAGGTATCAAGAAGCGCAATCAGAGCCCATTTGTCGTCGATTGTAATATACCTGAAGGGTCGCTATTGTTCGCTCAATATTTAAAATAAGTCAAATTTTTACTTCAAATAATTAATGTAGGAATCTAATTGGGATTTGGAGGACGAACCATTATCATTGAATGGTAGGACATTCCATGAAATATACAAATTTATATCTTCAACACTTTATTGGAATCGAGTCGAGTCATATAACTGTTTTTCCTTTGATGAGTCATATCTTGTTGAACCAGCTTCGTTAACTTCACACCCTAAACCTTCTCTATGTGCTTTAAATTACTCATGCACGATCTTGATGAATGCTCCATTTTGTTGATACTATTCAAATGATTCCGGCTTTTTATAGACACAAATATATAAGTAATAAATGGCATTCACAAGATCATCGATTGGTTTATTAAAAGCAAAATCAAGAGGCCAAAATATACATACCCAAAAAAGTAGAAATATCAAATTCCCAATACTTTACCGCGAGTCAGTAACAACTTTAAGTAAGAATGCGATATACAGAAAGTGTATGTTACTGACCAGCGATTTTAAAGAACTTTTCGTTCAGTTCAGCCGTCACTTAACAGAGCGAAAATTAACGCGCAAACTGAAGGATATGTCAGAATACATCAAAATTTTCACAGCACGCTTTTCTTAAAAATAATAATTTTTCCTATTCACATTACAGTTTTAATACAGTATTTGTCAGTTGTTATGGATTCGGTGGCCAATATGTCAAATATTCTATAAGGAAATAATCTCGTCAAATTCTTTAAGGATTCTTACTGATTCGCTGGTTAGCCCTTTATACAAAGTGTAACAACTCTGTACAAACATAAAAGCTTTCCTTGAGTTCATTGTGTCGGTAGTTTGGTTTCGTACTGAAAAATTTGGACTACTCATCAGGTAGCTACGACTAAACTACAAAAATACAATTCATACACCGAGAGTACCAAGTACGAACGTAACGACCTAGCGAATTAAATTCACTAAATCAAAAAACAAACTCAAGGAAAACCTCATATGTGTGTATATAATCCCCATACAATTAAATTTCAAGTTAAGAGAAAAAAAACTCTTTTAACTTGAAATTTAATTGTGTAGGCATTATATACACACAGATGACGGTTTTCCTTAAGTTTGTTTTTTGATTTGGGTGAATTTAATTCGCTAGATCGTTTCGTTCGTACTTGATACTCTCTGTGTTAAGTATGAATTGTATTTCTGTAGTTTTATACCGCGCCCAAATCTTCATCTAGAGAATTTTCTTAATGGAATATTAATGCTTTTCTGCGTTCAGTTGACTGGGGTTACATGTTCTACCATCACTATTTTCGATGTTCGATCTAACATTGTATCTCTTTTTTTCGTTTTCTCAATTACGATTTAACTATTGCGATCTCCATCTATTAGTATAATTTTCAATACTATCTAATTGCATCGTAATCGTTAAAGTATCGAAAAAAAATTTTTTGATGATGAAGTGGAGAAGAAATAGCACGATGAATCGAACAAGTCGAAAGCATAATAAAAAAACACGTAATAAAATAAGCGAAATGGCGTAAAATTTTATTCTTGAAAAAAGAGACGAAAAACCTAACGATTATCGAAAATAGTGATGGTAGAACATGTCACCCCAGGTGCTAGTTCGGCTTTAGTCCCTGAAAAATCGAGATCGAAAATCGAGATTTATTTTAAAATAACAAAAAATATTACAAGTCCTGTAATAATTTAATAATATTTGAAATGTTTACCATAATAGTTCTTGTATACTTATCACACCTTATGCTAAAAGCATAATTTCAAAGGATTAAAAAAAAATGTAAAAACGCGAATTTGATTTATGTTTTGTTGTTTGAAATTTTTTATTATTCAAATTTATCCATTCTCTTTTTGTTTTGTTTTTATTTTATGAATTTATTATTTATTTAATAATTAAATAACATCAAATTTTTTGTTTTTAAATTTTAGATTTAATTTAATACTATAGAAAAAAAAATTTAAATTAATTAAATTTGTTTATCATTAATTCTCTTCTGCTTCTCAATTTTTTTTTTCTGCAAACGATTATGATTCCAATTTTTATTTTTAATTTTTTTATTTAAATTATATTTATTTACAATATTTAATTGTATATTTATTAAATTAATTTATATATTTATATACGTATTTATAATTTTAACTTAAAAATAATTTATTTGATTTTTTGTTTTTGTTTATAATAATAAAATAAAATTTTATATTTGAGTGTTGTGATTTAATTTTGTTTTGTTCCACAGGCTTTTTATTTATATTTAATAAATAGAGCTTAATAAATTTGAAAGCGTTAAAAATACAAATTTTTAATATTTATTTATATTGTATATTGTATAATAATATAAAAAGCTACCCACATGGAATTTGTGATATATTTTTGGAAAAAAAAAATTTAAAACAAAAGGGTTATGGTTTTTCGTGAAAGGTAATTTTTAATTAATTAATTAATCGGTTTTTTATCACATGTAATAATTTATAGTAATTTTTATATTTAATATGTACGTAAAAAAGCATTTTTATGTAAAAAAATATTTTTTTTTGTTTATTTGTATTTTTTATTATTGGAAAATATAATTTTCTTCTATTTTAAAAATGAAAATTATATAATATTTAATTTTATTTTTGCAAATTATATTATAAAAAATTAATTTTTATTTATTTTTATATACAATAATTAATTGTATTTACAAGGGGAATAATGTGTATTAATTTATTTAAAAATTTATTATGGTTTTGTTGTTTGTGTAATAATTAATTAGCAACAAAGTTTTACCAATTCGATGACGAATAGAATACACATCGAGTTGGTTAATAAGGAGTTGGACATTGATTAATCGATAAATAAAAATAAATTTACAAAGTTTGACAATTGAAAGCTTTTCTAGCAGCAACATTACTTTTTTGTTGTGATTGTGGGTGAGGATGTGGTGAATCAGGTTGCATTAATTAGATCCATTATGTTGGTAGATTTGAAGAAACATGATCTCTAATTTTTTGGAAGACTTTTGGAAAATTTAAATGGGAAAGTAACGTTAAGTCCGCTTTCAAAAAATATTAATTATAACACCTCCTTAAGGCTTTAGAAAGAAGGTCTGAAAAATTTATTTTGTAAATCGGTTGCCAAGGAGGAATTTGTAATTTGTAAAATGACTGAACAATTTTCATCACCAATCGAATTATAGTAAGAAAAATTTGAAACCTACCTTGATGCTTACCTACCCACCCCAATCATTCTATTTTTTTTTTGTTTACATTCTGGTCCATCATAATTACCATAAAACTCACAAAAAGCTACATACTTATATTTTAATAATTTAATTTGTCATCAACTTAAAACAAAACAAAAACATAAAATTAATAAAATTGGAATGTCTTAGGTTCTTAGAAAATTCACTTTGTACTTAAGAACAAAAATAAAAAATTGGGGACTTGATATATTCTTGCGCATGTACACATGTTTCGCGCACACTTATTTTAGTTTTGTTAGACGTCATATAATCACTACAAAAAGGCCATTGTTGTATTAATTTGTTTTTTATTTGACACTTTTTATATTGTACTAAAAAATAAAGATTAAACCACTTAAAAAAACTTAAGATTTAATAACAAAACTCATCATCTAACTATTTACACATTTTGTATCCATCACTTTCATACTCGTAAAAAGGAATTTAATTGTTTTTCTTTTTTTTTGTTATAATCAAAAAATAATAATTAATAATTTCTAATCTAATATTAATTATTAATTTAAACAAAAGACGACATTAAACAAAACCAAAACGAATTATTTCAAATTTGGGAGATTATAAGCGAGGCGGCGAATAGTGTGAATACGGAGAATGATGTTGTAAAGTGTGCTGGTGCTCCGCCTGGATTATTACCATTTTTTTGTTCCTGTTTTGTGTGCGCCCCAACAATATTGCCGAGTGCAATTTTTGGTTCTTCACGACTTTCATCCGCCGGTATATTGTTGTCGTCCAAATCATCACCAGACTCGTCGATTGGTGCCGCTTCAATTGGTTTTGGTTCGCCTGTTGATGTTGTTGTTGGTTCGGTGGTTGTTGTCGTTGTGGTGGTGGTTGTCGTGGTTGTGGTTGGTACCATTGTTTGATTGTGAATCCAATAGATTGGGCCAAAATCAATTTTTACGTCAAGCATTTCGGTTTTGCGCACCGATCCAACAATATGCCGTTTCATAACGTCCGTACTATTGAGATAGTATGTCGTAAGGATTGCACTGTATGGACCTTCTGATATCGTGTAATTACCTTTTAGGGTGACATTTAATGCGGTACCGGCTTGAAGTTCGGTGCTAACCGTTTTTGTCTGCAATAAGAGAAATAGAAAGGCTAATATAAGTTGGATGACTAACTAATTAATTTAAACTTTTCAATAGTGAGAGCGGACAGCAAAACTTTGCCGCAGCCGAACAACTCGAGTTGCCGTAGTAAAAGAAAGCAGCAAGATCACAAAGCTAGGTGTTGTTTTCGACGCCTCAACGATCAACAAGTAGTTGGGCCAATATAGGATATGGTTTCGATCGTTTTAAATACATAAAGATGATTAAAGGAATAAAAAGATATTACCCCCTATCTGACTATTCACCCGTTAAAAAAGTTGGAAAATGATGTGAGCAAAGAGTTGCACATAGCAGCTGATATTGCTTTCTACGATTTCTATGTGGATGAATTACTAAGCGGCAGTGATTCATTCTGTAAAACAAGCACATCTACAGCAACATCAAGTTATAGCATTGCTAAGTGAAGAGGGTTTCAGCTACGTAACATCCCAAATCTATTAGAACAAAATACCACTCTAATCCCCGGCAATCGGTACATTGGGCATCAAACTGAGGGACTAAAATCAGAAATTACCTCAAAAGGAAATTATTAACCGAGATGTCACAACTCTTTGATCCTTTGAGGTGGTTGCCACCGACCATTAGTGTAACCAAAATATTACTCTATCAACTTTGGTTAACAGGATTATCTTGAGATGAGAAATTACCTCAAGAGCAAATCGATCTCATCGAGCACTTAAAAAAATTTTTTGTCTGCGCTATAATAAATCAAAATACCGAGATGGGTGAAAAATTCCGACAATTCACCCATATAACTGCAAGGGTATTGCAATCTGAACATGAATATGCAGCAGTAGAGAGACACAGATGCTGTGTGACGCCTTCTTACTTGCGAGATTGATGGCGAAAGTATTTAAAAGTCTTCGAATTTCCAAAACAATAGCGTACGCAATATAGACTGATTCAAAGATCATATTAAAAAAACATGGAATTATATTAAGTCTTCTGGAAATCCAGCTGATTATGCATCCTTGAGTAAAGTGCGAGTGCAAAGGATGGCACAATTTTTTGGATTTTTTTCCTGTGATTCCTACTAGAGGTAGCTGTTGCTTTGCGCCAGAACAACAATTCCTAGAAGGCGCTGAAGGAGCTCCCGCTGTTTGGCGATCCCAATAGTAGCCTCGGTTTATAACAGCCTTTATAAACTCTATACAACAACCAAGGAAAGAACCAGGGAAGATACCAAGGAAGAAAATATGCCAAAACTGAACAAGTGCCTAAAGGGTGAGGCTTATAACACCGTAAAAACTGTCTTGCTTATGCAAAGCGAAATACTTACTTCTATGAGTAATTATTGAGGTACTCTATAAACGCCCTGAGGAATTTTTTTCCTTATAGCGAATCAGCAACAGCGAATCCATATGCACTTTTGCGCAAAATTAATTGCATTTTACCAGATAGTGCCGGTAGTGATGTACAGTGTCTACATATGCATTTCTAGACGGTGAATTCATAGCAACACTTGTAGCACGCAATCTAGCAGACGAAATAGGTCTCGAAGGTGATATGTATGTATTCGTTAAGTAATGTAACGCTTGTTAATATAATCATTGTACTAACACACATATATATATATATATATATATATATATATATATATATATATATATATATATATAAATATATAAAAATATATATATATATAAATATATATATATATATATATATATATATATATATATATATATATATATATATATATATATATATATATATATATATATATATATATATATATATATATATATATATATATATATATATATATTTATATATATATATATATATATATATATATATATATATATATATATATATATATATATATATATTGTTAATGTAAATTTTAGAAAAGGTATTTAAAGATTTGGAAAAATTATTAAATGGTCATTTTTCACCGAAAGTAAATGTGATTTCGGAACGTTTTAAGTTTTATACACGAAATCAGTTACAAAGTGAAAGTGTGTCCGAATATGTCATCGAATTAAAAAAAATGGCATCCAACTATGTTTTTGGTACGTTTTATGATGACGCGTTAAGAGACCGACTTGTTAGCGGAATATCAGATGCAGTTATACAAAGCAGATTATTGCAAAAAACTGATTTAAATTTCACTAAAGCGTTCGATATAGCAACTACAGTGGAACTTGCTGATAATCAACTAAAATTATTTCATCGCGACAATCATAATGTGAATAAGTTTAACGTTTTCTCTGAAACACATCGTTCCAGAGCAAGGTCACGTTCTAAATCAAAAAGTCCAGCACGAGCTTCATTTTATACATCACGTCCAAGGTTACGTTCAAAAAGCAGGTGCAACAGATGTGGTCGTTTTAATAAACACAAGTATGATAAATATCCTGCTAAAGATTGGAGATGTTTTGTATGTGGTATACAACGTCATACATCTCGTGATTGTCAGTATACGAAACCAAACAATAACAGTCCATCGCGTCATAGCGCATATAAAAAGTTAAATCTTGTTGGCCAGTCTATTCCTTCAAAAGAACATGATGATGAAAAAGAACACACATACATGGACAATTATTTTGATCATATGACACTTAAACACCTTCAAAATATTGGATCGATGGGTATCGAGCAACCACTATATCTAAATGTAATCATAGGAGATCATCAGGTTAAAATGGAAGTGGATACAGGAGCATCATTTTCAGTCTTTCCCAAAGATATGTATGGCTTTTTATTTTCAGGTCGACGTCTAGTGCCTTGTGGAGTTCATCTTCAAATGGTTACCGGAGATTCAGTGGAAGTTATGGGAAAAATAGAAGTACAAGTAAAATGCGGAACCAGTGATGCGCGGTGCTGGATGTGCTAATAATTAATACAAGCAGGCCGTTTATTCCACTTATTGGTCGCAACTGGTTGGATATCATCACTCCAAACTGGCGTAAGTTTTTTCTAAATTTTTCTCGGTGGGGCAAATCAAGTTTTGGTAAAGAATCATGAAAACGATTTAGGTGTATTTAAAAATGTGTCAGTTAGTAATTTATTAAGTCAGTCAAGTCAACCTATTTCAATGTCTAGTGCTAGTGGTGCTTCAAGTCAGTCTAATCAGTCAAACAGGTTCAACGTCAATTCTTTTGTCGATATGTTAAAATCGAAATTCCAGAACATTTTCGAAATAGATGGAACAAGTTGTATTAAAGATTTTGTTGCTGATATAAAAGTCAAAGAGAATTGTACTCCTATTTTTTGTAAGTATTACGAAGTTCCTTTTGCTCTAAAGGATAAGGCCAGCCCTATAGTTTGTGTTACAAAAAAGAATGGAGAGGTTCGTATTTGTTGTGATTTTAGAGTGTCTGTTGTTAATAAAGTTCTCAAAACAAATCAATATCCATTACCAAACATAGAGAATATTTTTGCAAAAGGATCCAAAATTTTTTGTGCGTTAGATCTCAGTGGGGCATATCAACAAGTAAAAGTTTCAGAAAAATCAAAAAAAAAATTTAACTATTAATACCGAATGGTGATTATTTCAATTTAATCATCTACCTTTTGGTATAGCGTCGGCTCCAGCAATTTTCCAACATATAATGGATTGCATTTACCTTGATGATGTGCTAATTGGAGCACCTGATTTTGATTCATGTGCTAAAATATTGGAAAAAGTTTGCTTATGTCTTTCAGATTTCAATGTAAAATAAATCCAGATAAGTGTGTCTATTTTAGAAAATCTGTGTCATATTTGGGTCATATACTATCTGAAAAGGGGATCAGTTCAAATCCTGACAAAATTAAAGCCATACAAGCCGCTCCAGAACCACAAAATATAACACAACTAAAATCTTATCTTGGTCTTTTAAGTTTTTATTCACGTTTTATTCCTAATACTATATGTCATCAGAATTCAAAATCTTGTATGATTTAACGAAGAAGGAAAATGGATTTTTTTGGACTGTTGAATGTTCTAAAATTTTTGAATAGAGTAAAGTGCTTGTAACGTCAAATCAAGTGTTGACTTTTTATGATCCTTCTAAACCAATAATCTTGACGTGTGATGCAAGCCTTTATGGCGTAGGTGCCGTTCTTTCGCATCGCATTGGAAATTCGGAAATACCTGTATTTTTTGCATCTTCCACACTAAGTTCAGCTGAATAAAAATATGCGCAAATCCAAAGAGAAGCATTGGCAATAGTGTTTGCTGTGAAGCGGTTTCATAAATACTTATATGGACAAAAATTTACGTTTGTCACAGATCACCAACCGCTAAGAGAAATTTTTATTCCGTCTAAGGGATTACCTGTTCTTGCTTGTCATAGGCTGCAAAGATGGGCAATTATTTTATCCGGTTATCAGTATGATATTGTATACAGAAAAGGATCTCAAATAGGAAACGCTGATGCATTGCCCCGTTTATCATAAAATGAAAAATCGGAAATTGATGATGCAATTCGCTAAACAGTATCACATTGATTACGAAACCCTTGAAATTTCAAGACATTGCGATAGAAACAGAAAAAGATCCGATTTTGTCGAAAGTTGTACAATATTGTGTGTCTGGCTGGTCTAATCATGTCTCAGAAATAGATGTAAAACCGTATTTTTTAATCAGATCCGAATTGGTTATTGAAAATAATTGTATCATACGAAATAATCGAATAATTATTCCAAAGTCATTAAACAAATATGTACTTAACCTGTTACACGAAAATCATGTGGGTATCATGAGAATGAAAATGCTAGCCAGAAGTTATTGCTGGTGGCCTAATATCGATTCTGATATAGAAAAGATCGCAAATTCTTGTGAAGCTTGTGTAATGACGTCAAATGCACAGAAAGCCCATGTAATACCTTGGTTTAAAGCAAATTACCCATTCGAGAGAATACATGTTGACTTTTTCTACTTCAATAGTGAAAAATTCTTAATTTTGGTCGACAGTTTTTCCAAATATATTCAAGTTTGGTATGGTCGAGATACATCTGCACAAACAGTTAATAGTTGCCTACGATCATTTTTCACAATATTTGGGTTTCCCCATAGGCTAGTCTCGGATAATGGACCACCTTATGATTCAAAAGAATTTTTAAGTTTTTTGGAAAAGAATGGTGTTATGGTTAGTAAAAGTCCCCCGTATCATCCAAACTGTAATGGTCTTGCCGAAAGGGGGGTACAAATTGTTAAGGATTATCTAAAAAAACTACTTTTATTAAAAAGTTCCTTAACTATTGAAGAACAGTTAGATAGTTTTTTATTTACTTATCGAAATACACCAAATTCAACAATTGGAGTGTCACCAAATGAGACAATGTTTAAATACAAACCAAAAACTAAACTTGATTTGTTAAAACCAACGAATGTTGAAGTCGTGGTCAGAGAGCAGAATGAGAAAAGACATAAACCAAAATTTGGGAATGGTGATAAAATTGTATTTAAAAACTTTAATTCAAAATCGGTTATAAAATGGATACCAGGGCGAATCGTGGTAGTAACGAGCCCAGCTACATATTTAGTTAATGTGGGGAATCAAATTCGTTTTCCTCATGAAGACCACGTCATGTTTCACTCATGAAGATTGATTACATCCGCAGGTACTGCACTGAGACCAGCGTTTGAAAGTACTTCAATTTCGACATCCGAAGCAAATATACCCATTGTTCAAGTTAATGAAAATGAAAGAGATAATTCGCAACCTTTGAGACGCTCCACCAGGAACAGACGTCCCCCCGACCGTTTAAGATTTTAATTAAGCCGGGGTAAAAACATTAAAAAAAAATAAATGAATAAATAAATAAATGTAAAATCAAAAGTTTTTTTTTTGGGAATCCTGTAATCTTCGGAACATATTAAAAATCATATTCCGGTTTTGACTCAAAAGTATGACCGGGAAGTCCCGGGATTTCCCGGCTTTCGATTTTTTGTATATATACTCGTTTAACTATACCGGGTGACTTTTTTAACCTGAAACATTTTTTTCGATTCATGATAGATGGCGCTGTAATTAACGATATTCAATTTTTTTCGATTTCTCCTACTGAGAACCTTCGTAAACGATTCTGCAATACGTCTGCAATAAAAATACCACGGTTTCATTGTAAATACTCGGAGTTAGTCTTAAACAATTTGTATTTCTTAAATTTTCAATTACTGAAAATGGCTTCTCATTATCCTAACCTAGGAACATCGGATTAAAACGGCTTTCAAATTAATGAATTTGATTGTATTTTGTTTTAAAAATACCGATTCAGTCCAAAGATTATTTCGAAAACAACAATACCTGTGTAAAGCTATCAATACTACTTAAGAATGGTCTATTTAACTGTACAAGATAAGATTGAAATGATTCTGGTTTATGGAGAAGCTGGCCGGAGTCTTGATAATGCTGTCAGTCTCTACGCTTCGTGTTTTCCGGTTAGTATTCGGTCACGTGCGTCATTTCAACGTACTGTCAAACAATTTATTACTGATGAAAGTGATCAAGTTATTGGCTGCAGTAGCTCATAATCCTCATATTAGTTCACAAGAAATAGCTAGCGATTCCGGATTGCCACAGACCAGTGTTTGGAAAATTTTAAAATGTCATAAGTATCATCGGTATCATGTATCTTTACACCAAGATCTTCATGGCGTTGATTTCCAAAATCGGGTAACTTTTTTGTCAGCGGGCACGCGAACAAATACAGCAAAACCCAAATTTTTTTCGTTACATATTATTCTCCGACGAGTCGTCTTTTACCATCCACGGAACAGTTAATCGCCACAACATTATTGCATTACTGGAGTGTTGAAAATCCGTACTGGCTTCGCCAAGTTGAACATCAGCGTCCTTGGACTGTCAATTTGTGGTGTGGAATAATTGGCAACAAACTCATCGGCCCCCACATTATTGAAGGCAACTTGAATGGTCAAATGTACCGTGATATTTTGGAAAATGAACTGCTAACATTATTTGAAGACTTAAGCTTAGAAGTGCGACAGAACATATGGTTTCAACATGATGGTGATTTCAATGGTCGCTGAATCGGAAGAGAAGATCCGGTAAATTGGCCTGCCAGATCACCAGATCTCACTTCGTCAGATTTATTTTTGTGTGGCTATGTCAAAGACCAAGTTTACAAACAAAAACCTACAACACGTGAGAATATGATTGAGCGAATCAGAAATGCTTGTGCTGAAATTCAAGCAGACACACTTCTCAGTTGTGTACAGTCATTTTAAATGCGGATTAATAAGTGCATTGAAGTCGAAAGCCATCATTTTGAGCACTTAGTTTAATTGAAAGATGATGAGGCAAGGGGATTCATGTAAATGAAGCACCCTCTGCCCAGTTATTCGAAATCTGCAAAATGAATAAATTTTTTGACGACCAATTTCGAGTATTTACAATGAAACCGTGGTACTTTGATTGCAGGCGTATTGCGGAATCATTTGCGTAGGTTCTCAGTAGGAGAAATCGAAAAAAATTAAATATCGTCAATTAAAGCGCCATCTATCATAAATCGAAAAAAAAATGTTTTTGATTTGAAATATCCTGTATAGAAAATTCAGGCCGATTAGTAATAAACTTGGTTTAATCGATTACAATAAAATTCAGGATGCATTAGGCCAATTAGCAAGAGCTTGGCCGTTTCTCGACCGATTATGATGAAATTCTGTAAGCACGACGAAAATGGGGTTACAATATAATTTTTACACGAAGTTCTGGAATAAGGCCAATTACGAAGGAACTCGTTTGGTTTTTTCACCGATTTCATGTCATATTTATCGGATTTCATAATCCATGGCCATATTCATCGCCAAGTTCCATAAATTGTTTTCCCAAATGGAAGGGAGAATCGCACGGAGACGCCAGAATAAGCAAAATATTAGCGGAGACGGTGCAAAGAACCAACGAGGGCCGACCTGCTATCAAGACAGATGGCTATGCATCGATTCCCGAGCTTAGAACGGAAACTTTCGAAAGACCTAGAATAAGCCGAAAATGTGAATGCACAGATCATCGAGTATAAAGAAATCGGTTGGCTGAAGAAATAATCCGTTGAAGAACCACAAACGCAAGTAGAAAGAACATGGTACTTATCCATTTTTGCGGTAATAAATCGCAACAAACCGGGCAAGACGAGACTCGTCTGGGAACTGACAACGGAATCTCATTAAACTCAAGTCTGTTGACGGATCCTGACCTATTTGCAAACCTCGTAGCCGTGCTGTTTCAACTTAGTGAACAAATTTATGCCGTCAAGACGCTCAGCGATGCCTATGGAGACGTACCAGATGAATGTAATGACCGTATCGGGAACAGAAACCACGAACGTATATAAAGCAATCAAGCATCGCCACTATCGAATTAATAAACCCCATTCAGACTGAAACCGAGAGGATATTAGGCAACAGCGACAGTAGCACTAAAGTCCTAGGAATATTCTGGTGCACGACTGATGACGACACACTTCAATTGCACGTTAATATGCAGGGAATAGGGACAGAATATTTACGAAGAGAAAAGACACATCGTGATGATGTTGTTTGATCCACTTCGGCTAAACGGTTTAACTGGTTAGACGAGATGTTATTTCTCCAACCCTGAGACATACACGTACCAGTTGCAAACGTTTGCGGACGCGAGTAAACACATTGTAGCAGAAGTCGTTTACATAGTTAAGCAAAGAGATGAGGTAGAGGAAGCAGCGTTCGTTACCTCGATCGAAAACTGTCACCAAGAATACTTATTGGTCCGACAATCGGAACGTGTTATGTTGGATTCGTTCACCACGGTCATTTAAACCTTTCGTGCCCAAACGGATTGGGAAATCATGGAAACAACAAACTGCCCCGACTGGAGATGGGTTCCGATAGACGTCAATATTGCGGGCGAGGCCACTAAGTGGAAGCTGACCAGCCAATATTGCATACCTAAGAGATTATACGAGGGACCTGCCTTTCTAGCAGACGATAAAGAGCAGGAAGAGTGATGTTTTCATGTCGCCATCACATCGAAATCATTAAGAAATTAATCAGAACGTAAATCTGAGTGCTGCGGTTCTTGCTTCCACCGTATATAAAACACCGTTCTTGAAGCGTACAAAACGAAGATTTCCACAACGAGGTAACTGAAAGTAGGTCATAAACTGCAAGGTAACTGTCTTCATTTTTTTGATTCCCAATTTATTATCAGAATGAGGAACAGGCTGCAGAATGCAGATTATCTCACTTATGACTAGCAACGATGTCCTATTAGACTGCCAACAAAAAAAAATTTACGGAATCGCAAGTTTCCACGATCAAATGTTAAAAGCTAAAATCATGCTACAGCTTTAAATGAAATTAAGCAAAGACATCACATATCCCGATTAAGAATTTTCGTAAAAAACGTACGAAATGTGCATGATGTTACATAAGAAACGCGAGGTCCGAGGTACCAGAAATGGTAGAACTACCAAAGTTGTGGTTGGTGGCTGGGATGCGCCCATTTACTGTCAAACATGGTAGACGTATCGAGAAGAAATGGGGGGGGGGGGCAATTTTTACGTGTTTGACTACAAGAACCTTAACATCTAGAATTAGCATCGGCCCTGTCCATGGATGTATCTATTCTGATCGTTTGAGCATTTATAAGGTGGTCAGGTGTGAAGTTGCTCGGGAGATTCAAGTTGGCACTTGCGACCAGCTCCGTAACTTGCAACTTCCACAAGTGCTCGTGTTACCTCCACGTGGTGACCGCTCGTAGCAAGATTGCTGATTCTTTGGCTTCTAGGCTAAAACACGGCGCTAAAGGAGTCAACCTTAAACAAATCGCTGGGCTGGGTTAAGGTGTTAATCGTACCTTGCCGATAATTAATCAGACTGGGACCCAGTTTTAAAACTAGGTCAGTCATTAACGGTGGATCCGGATACTTGACGCCCTCCGGATTAAGTAGTCTTATCTGTGTACTGCGGATCTCTGCACATATAGACACTTCTTTCTCCGCTACTCGTGGGAACAACTATGGATCTTAATAAAACCAAACAACAACAAAAAGAGTCCGGCTTTCTAAAAAATCCGGAAAATGTGGACAAAGAGACTGGGGCCTGTAGGCACAAACAAACAACAGGACATAAGCTTAAGCGAGGCTGGTCCCTCCACTGGGGTCATCAAATCTGAGTATACAAATACAAAGCGGAACCAAAGCACGAATGAAGCTGGTTCCTCAAAACCAACCTATTATACTAGGAGGAAGGCTTGGAGGGCTCTGAAAAAGATCAACAACATCTCGCCAGAAGACAGGACGGATAAAGACAAAGCCACGCTTGCGTGGGCAAAAAAAGTCGCCGAGAAATAGTCGGAAGGCCCTTCATCTGGCTCATAGCTTAAAAAAAATAAATCTCAGGATAAAAGTCCTAAGATCGCAAAGCGAACAAAACTCCATGATACCACTATGAGGCCTTTTAACGAGGTCCTCAAGGATCAGCTGGTTGTGGCAGTTATTGACAAATCCCTAAAGGAAGGTGAAAGGGGCTTAGCCACCACCTCCCTGAAAGTCCTATCGGAAAATTCAGGGCGTGCTCCGACTTGTCGGGACGCGGGCTGGCACAGGAATCACGTGAAACTGACTGCCTGTGCAGATCAGAGGTCCCTGCTGTTTTATAAGAAGGCATTGGGAGGACTTGGCGAGGTATGACCCGGAGCCAGCCTTGTGTAGTGTACATCCCTTCAGAGCCTGGTGATCCGAAGGTGATACTCCAGTTGTTGCAGGTTGGCAACCCGGAGTTGCCAACGCACAACTGGAAAGTTGCCAAGCTCGAGGAGGCAAAGGCTGACTATAGGTCAGCTGTTATCATCTTAAACAGGAAGTCACTGAATGCACTGGAAAAAACCAACGGTTTAATCCACTATGGTTTCAGTGCAGTCACACTCAAGATATACAAGAAGATCGCGGACAAGCCGGAGGCTCCGAAGTCATCTTCAGAAACTACCGCGGTGCTTGATAGCTCATCTGCGTGCGCGGAGGTAGCCAGCCAAGCGGAAACTCTATCCACGGATACGGAGATGTTAACGTCCATGGAGTCTTTAAAGAGGCTCTCAGAGCATTTCTCATCAGGGGATGACTCTGATGTTACTGTGGTGGAGAAGAAGCTGGAGAGATGACACTGACATTTATGCAAGTCAACCTCCACCACTCTAAGGCAGCATCAATTGCTCTAATTTTAAAAATTGGAAAAAAAGCGACAGATGGAAGGAGCCTTGGGACCTTGAGGAACCTTGGTTCATTGAAGACCGGGTACTTGGGCTCAAGACTCGCTATTATAGATTAATGCACGCGAAAAAAGAAGGTAAGGTTCGGTCGTGCATTCTCATTAAAAATAACATAAGTTGTTTTCTGTTATCAAATTTCAGTAACGGAGATGTAGCAGCGGTCAGCATTGAGGTCGATAAACGGAACCTCTGGCTAGTGTCAGCTTATCCAGCTTATGATGAAGTGGATACTCCACCAATTATTCTAGGTGAGCTAATCTTGGAGGCTCACAAGCGCGAGGTTGGAGTCATCCTTGGGAGTGACGCAAATGCTCAAAAAAGGAGTTATAAACTTCTTCACTGATGTATCAAAACGGGACGGGAAAGTCGGGGCTGGAGTGTTCGAGCGAGAAACTTCTGTTAAATCTCTCCTTCCGTCTCCGCGGCTAATGTAGTATTTTTCAAGCTTAAGTAACTGCCATTAAGGAAGTCGTAGACTGGTTGAGGTATAATGTAATATCAGTTTGTGATATTCGCATATATACGGACAGTCAGGCTGCCATTAAAGCGCTTCAATCACACCTCCTCACGTCGAAAGTAGTCCAGAACTGTCTCTCATCTCTTAACGAGATGGCAGATCAGTTCAACATCCACATTTTATGGGTGCCAGGACATTTCATAAGTACAGGGAATATAAACGCCGATGAACTGGCTCGACGTGGCACAACGGACCACTTCTCAAAAAGCAGAGAGGATATTGAAATGCCTCTTGCGGTATGCAAACTGCTGCTTCAGAAAGAAGCTAGCAAGCTGACGAATGCCAGATGGTCAAGTATCACCTCTTTCGTAACAACTCGGCAGGTCTATCCAAAGTTGGACTTGGCGAGATCCAAATAGCTGATCTCACTTCAGCGAAGTCAGATCAGTGTGGTTGTTGGAGTGATTACGGGGCACTGTCTCATAGGGAGACATGCGAGTAGACTTAGTGTCTTCTCATATGACTATTGTCGTAGTTGTGAGGACGAAGAGGAGGAAGAGACAGTACTTCATCTTCTTTGCACCTGCCCTCGTCTGGCACAAAACAGACTAAAGTATCTAGGGGCACCCCTCTTCAAGGACCTGACGGACCTCTGTAGGATGGACGTCAGGAGTATCCCGCGGTTTGTTAACAGCTCAAAATGGTTCCAATAAGTTGGAGGAAACAAATTATTCGTGGTATGGCTACGGACCATTTTAGTGTCTATGCCTGGTCCTAGTGGACCGCCACCCAAACCTAACCTAAACCTAACCTACATAAAAGTTCGAAATATTAGTTCGTGGCCAAAGGCTTACATTTTCTACAAATCGGTTTCAGGACCGGTAATTGTTACGAATAATTTGCAATTGGATTGCTCGATTATTTCTATAAATTTCATTGAAAATTCGAAAATCGGCAGTGGCCACAAATTCTGGGCCTAAAATATAAAATCCGATGATTGATAACTGTAACAAATTGAACAAGATTTAATTTGATCGACAATCACTTGAGTATAGGTATCAGAAACTATTGTTAGACATCCCCATTTTGCCAGAATTTTGCTTTTCACTAATTCTCATCGAAATTCATGAAAACGTTAATTTGCTTTCAAAATGATCGGGTGAAACCCTGTCTGTCTTATCGATATAAAATAATCAAATATTTTTTTGTTTTTTTTTACTTACCGCAACCACCTTTTCGACATGTTTCAGCCCCCAATTAATCTCACTAATAGTTTCCTTGCCCGATTTCTTATCTTTGCTAATGATTTTTGTTGGTAAAGCTTTTGCCATACCATCAACCATACCCCAATGTTCCTCTTTATCATAAATATAACTTATGATCGTCTCCACATTATTGTTTTGCATCTCGTTATTCGGTAATACGCTACTGCCCAAATCTTGAACGGTTCGTGTTATTTTCGTTCGCCATTTGTCTGGTACAACATCACGTATTTCATATCGAACTGGTTCAATTTCGGTTAAAATTTCACCTTCTTCATAACTCTGTTGATTTGCAAATAAAACAAAAAAATAAATAAATATGAGTTAACCAAGTATGTGTATTGTGAGTCGCTGTGTACAAACCTCTTCTTCACCATCAGAATTGACGAAAATCTTGCCCAATAAATTATTTGGTTCGAAACGGCCGACAATATAATCTCCACCTACAACATGATGACCATCTCGGTGTACTTTATGCCGAGAAACGTATGAATCTGTATTCTGAAATCAGAATAATTTTTTTGGTTTATTAAACCGCGTAATTATGTTAAATTCATTTATATAAGTATACTTACATGTCCATCAGAAGTACAAATTGAACCGAATGGCATCGAACCGGAAAATTTCGACCAACTCATCCAATGTAATTTCGCCCCCTTGCCACGATTTACAAGTATTTCAAATGCCCGATGCATACTCGGTGATGTATGCATCGATACAATACAAACGGTTGTATTGTCGTGATGTTTTGTCGATCCAGGTACTAAAATTCCTTCTAGTAATGCCCGACAAACGTATATTTTATATTTCTGTGTAATGTGGATCAAAATGAATGAATATATTAATTAATTCGATTAATGTACACAAACTGTAAATTACCTGTTCCGGTGTTTCATAATAAATGCCACCCACAACTCCAAATGACAATTGTTTTTCTTCATTTACAAATGCTTCCCAAGCTAATACGCTTGAGGTTACAATTTGTCTAATACTTCCTACGATTGATTTAAAAACGTAAACACTTTTTGGTTGGCCGTGTGAAAAATGCACTAACAATTGTAAAAGGAAAATTGTGTATGGTATATGGTATCGGGATAGCTTCATCTTGCTTTTAATCTGGAATGAGAGAAAAAAAAAGAAAATTATGTCAGATATACTCTAATTCCTCGAAATCACATTATTACTTTAGAGGCCACTGATATCAGCGTTCTCTAAGGAGAATTTTTTCGATTTTAATATGTAGATCATCTTTTCCGAAAGAAAGCAGCACTAATAACTTTCAAAACTATGACACTAGATGTCACTATTAGGGATAAAATTAGTTCTCATGTTTTCGAAAAGATGGAAGCACAAATGTGTTTTTTACCAGGTAGTGCTGTAGTTGTGAAATTAAAAGATTAGAGAGTGAGGAGTGTAGTCGAGAGAGAATACAGAGTACGAAAAGTGACCCAGATGTGATAGATCAATTGTATAAGGATAATCTATTGGTTGAAACGATGTGGAAACCATGAGGAAAAGAGAGTGTACTGTCCTTGGAGGCCAGGAAGACTTCGATGTAGACAGCGTGCATCCCTACCTGATTCCAAGGGAAGCTTACAGGTTCTCAAGAGATATCTTCACTCCCGGAAAAATAAAACGGGCCGTCAATTCCTTTGGTCCCTTTAAATCGCCGGGAGAGGATTTTATATATCCTGCATTTTTACAGCAAGGCCTACAAATACTGTTGCTTTATTTGATTAGACTCTTTAGAGCCAGCTACAGCTTACAATATGTTCCAAGAAGCTGGAGGGAAGTGCGGGTGATTTTTATCCCGAAAACGGGAAGAAGATCCGCAGAGGACGACAAATTTTATAGACCCATTAGGCTCACATCATTTATTCTGAAAACCATGGAGAAGATACTAGGCCTATATATTAGATCCAGTGCCCTCCTAAGGCATCCTCTAGACCCCAGCCAACATGCATATCAGACTGGGAGATCGACAGAAACAGCGCTCCACGAGCTGATAACAAATATCGAAGATATACTTCGGAATAAAGAGGTTTTGTTATGCTCCTTCATCGATATTCAAGGGGCATTTGACAATACCAAGTTCGAAATGATTCAAGAACAAGCACATGCAAGGGGAATAGACTCCTCCACCATAGAGTGGATAATCAATATGCTTAGAAACAGGAGGATAACGGCCTCCTTTGGTGATAAAACCAATACGATTGCGGCTACCAGGGGTTGTCTCCAGGGGAGAGTTCTCTCACCCCTTTGTGGCTACTCGTGATGGATGGACTACTTATAAGATAAAAAAACTCACTTCTCGAATATCACCTACGCGGACGATCTAGTCTTAATGGTCAGGGAGAAATTCGATAGTACAATAGCGGAACGTATGCAATATGCCCTCGAGTTGGTAAGGGACTGGTGTATTGAGACGGGCCTTAGAGTAAACCCCAACAAAATTATTTGTACTTTCTTTACAAATCGGAAGAAAACAATTCCCCCACCTCTATCTCTAAATGGGGAAATTCTCCAAATGGCGACGGAGGCTAAGTACCTGGGGGTGATACTTGATCAGAAACTGACATGGAACCCGTTTTTAAAATATATTACAACCAAGGCAAATAGGGCGCATTTCACTTGCCAAAGAATGATTTCCAAAACGTGGGATCTGAATCCCCAAATGGCACTTTGGTTATACTCAACCATCGTAAGACCAATAATCTCTTATGCGGCGTTTGTGTGGTGGCCTAAGACAAAGCAAAGTGGTGCCTGCTCAATATTGGATAGGATCCAAAGGCTAGCTTGTTTGAGTGTAACGGGAGCAATTAAAACCTGCCCTACAGCTGCTCTTGAGAAGCTATTGGGGCTCTCACCACTACAATTGCACCTTAAAAGAGTAGCTGGTTCAAGGGCAGTCAATCTAAAAATACCATCCCAAATTAAAACTATTAGACCAGGACATAATAGCATCCTGGAGAAATTAAATCTGGACGAGGAAATAATCCAACTATCAGACGTGATGGTTAAAACTATTGACTGCCGGAGGAATTTCACGATTGAGATACCCGACAGGGAACAAGCGGGGAGTATCATCTCCTCCTTACCCAGTCACGCCTCCATATGGTACACTGACGGTTCAAAATCAGGGGTGGGTACGGGTGCGGGTATAATCGGGCCGGGTCTCGAACTCTGTATTCCATTGGGTAAAATCCCCACAGCTTTCCAAGCAGAGATATTTGCGATAGAGGTATGTGTGCTTCGATGTCTCACAAAAAAATATAGAAAAACCGAGATTTACGTAATATCGGACAGCCAGGCGGCATTGCTTGCCTTAGAAGCATCTGTCTTCTATTCCAAAATAATCTGGAGCTGTTATCGCAACCTTCTAGAACTCAGCAGGGAGAATAAAGTAACCCTTTTGTGGTCCCCCGTCCATTCCGATATACAGGGAAACGAGGCGGCACACCGCTGTGCAAAAGGGGCAGCGGAGAGCTCTTTCCTTGGCCCCTAGCCTAGTATTGGTTACTCCAAGAGCCATCTGGCAAATGGCATAAGGAATTGGGAACAAAAACATACGAAAATATTCTGGGAGATTTTCTCATCCCTCCATTGGGATGAGACAGACCAAAAAACTATTAGGCTATGATATTAGACGTTTAGATCAGGCAATCAAGATGGATATACAGGCTCTAAAATCCCTCATCTGGTACTTAAAAGGACATGGCCCTTTTAATGGACATCTGGAGAAAATGGAAAAGTCCCCTACAGACCGTTGTAGATTCTGCAACCTGGAAAGGGAAACATCCGAACATCTACTATTCACGTGTGATACTATAATCCATAAAAGACTTAAATTCCTCCATGCATACACAATACAGTGGCCTAACGCCGGCCCTTTAAATATGCATGAGCTGGTGGCGTTTATCAAGGACTAGAACCTCCACTTTACGTGAAACCTTCTGGGGAAGCACAATAGACCTCAATGGTCGCGGTACACACAAAAAAAAAATGAGGAAAAGAGCAAAAGTAGATTGAATATTTATTATAAATTAAGACATAGAAAGGCCTCCTTTAATTCTGCCAAATGCAATGAGATTTATGCGATGTCTTTTCGAGCATATTCGAGTATTTTCGCCTTACAACATTAGGACTGTAATATAATTAATCTTTAATAAATGAGTTTAATGATTAGAGGGGTGTAGCTCATTGCCTATTCCCTATATGTTTGAAATTTAATTTAATTTAGCGGTTCCAATTTGAGCTTAATTCTAGAGGATTCGTCCTTCGGAGCCGCCTCACTAAATTTGTGTTTTGCAGCATGCTACGGATGTCGTCATTTTGGTGTTGACTAAGACGCTCCAAGTGTTGTTTCTGACGTATTCCATCTTTAAATCCCTATATAGGTTGTCATTTCTTATGTACCACGGTGCATTCATTATGCCACGTAGGACTTTATATTAGAAACCTTCAATTATTTTAATGGTGGTCTTCTTGACACAACCCCAAAGCTGAATATCGTAAGTCCATATTGGTTTTAATATTTGCCGTAAGGTCAGAGTACCTTCCTTTGAGCCAGTACATGTTTCTGTATTTGATGTTTAATTCTTCCTTTAACATCGAGAGTAATGTCAAGATATTTGGCCGTATTTGCATGGGGAACTTATTGCGAGTTAAGTTCCACCGGTATCCAGTTAATTTTTTGGTTTGTAAAGTTAACATGTACTGATTTCGCTTCATTCAGCTTGATTGGCCACCTTTTCATCCATTTGCTCATTCACTTCTTCTATAGTGTTACCAATTGCAAGGATTGCAGTATCATCAGCGAATGTTGCAATGGTTGTTTCATCGGCATTTGGTAGATCTCGTGTATAGAGAAGATACAGTACTGGCCCTAGGACGCTGCCTTGCGGTTATTCCTGCTGATATTTCCTTTAGTTCAGAGTATTATCCTTCATATTTAACCCGGATGTAACGATCGGTTATGTAAGATTTTAGAATCTGATAAAACTGCTCTAAATTATATACAGTTTAAATTCTAGTCCTTGATGCCACACTTTGCCAAAAGAGAGAGATTTTCTTTAAATCCAAATTGATGTGGAGGAATTAGACTTGTTTTTTCTATTATTGGTTTTAACCTCTTCAGCAGTAGTCTTTCGAAAATTTTTGAAATTATTGGAAGCAAAGAAATCGGTCTATACGATTTTTTGTCATTAGCTGGTTTATTTAGTTTTAGTATCATGCTAATCTCTGCTACCTTCCATTGGCTTAGGACATATTTCAGTCTGAATATTGCGTTAATTATTTGGAGTAAATTTCTTAGTCCTTTTTCATGTAATGCTTTAACTATTTGGCCTGTAATTAAATCGTATCCAGGAGATTTTCTTGCATTTAAGTTGTTGATTACTTCTCTCAGCTCTTGTAGTGTAACTTTACGTATATCAAGTTCATCCATTTTGTCTAGGCAGAGGTTGGAAGGTTTGTTCCAGGTATTCAGCAGACAGTGTGACTTTTTGCATGGCTAAGTATTTGTTGATTGTGATGTTCTTAGATAATTGAGTATTTTTTTATTTTGCCGTGCACGATTCCTCTGCCAGGCTTTTCGTGCTTTCAAAAGGAGAGCCTTATTCTTGTGGCTAGTAGGAGTACTCTTCCAAGCTACTTTTTGAATATTATCATTAAATAATTCTAGTTCCTCTTCTATCTGTGTCAGTGTTTTAATTGGCACTTGCAGTTCAATATTCAAATTAATAAGTTCCTGGAATAGGTCGCAATTAGTTTTATTGTTTGCTAGCCTAGGCGGACTTTCTTTATTAACTATAGTTTAGCTGATAGTCATGATAACGGGTGAATGATCAGACGAGAGTTCCTCACTATTCTCAACACAAATGTAGTTCCCGCAGATTCCTTTTGTTATATAAAAGTCTATGAGATCAGGTATTTTATTCCTATCCACTGGCCAGTGCGTTGGCTTCTTTCCAGAATGAAGCTCGCAATTAAGTGCTCTTCCTGCTTTGAGGAACTATTTTCCTTTAGTATCTCCATAATGATGAAATTTGGTCCTAGCAATTTTAACAAGGTAATGTAATCGTGGAGGTAAAGTTATGTCGTGGAGGACAGTAAATTGAAGAGACACCATATTCTTCATTATTGTTTATTTGTACTTCAATAGACACAACTTGCATAGTTGCCGGTTCAATATGTCCTAGTTTATAATGCTTCATGTTATCTTTAAATATTATTGTTGATCCTCCTCTAGCATTTCCTGCTGGGTGGATGGAGTGGTAACAATGGTATCCTTGTATATTAACATATGAATGACACTTCTAAAGTTTTATCTACTTCACAGCCTCTGTAGTTGGCAGGATTTTGCCCTTTGCAGTTTATGCATTTTGCAGGTACATTTTTACTATCCGTACAGTCTTTTCCATAATGTTTACCAGCACATCTCATGCACCGTGGCTCTCGCCCACAGTATTTCTGCGTATGGTTATAACTTTGACATTTCTTGCATTGCGGTATTAAACCGGCGGTTTCTCTTAGTGATTCAATCTTAACTCTCACGCTAAGGATAGCTTTTATATTTAAAATATCTTCAATTTTCTGTTTATTATTAAAGGAGAGCATGCACAATGGAAGCCCCCTTTTGATTACTTTGCTCCCCTGAGCATTTTCTTTCCGTTCTTTTTTAAGAATATTAACTGCATTTTCTATTAACATCCCTCTTTGATTTAGATCCTAGGAGCAAGTTAGATGAAGAGGTGTCGGAGTCTGGCGTATTAATCTTCCATACATTGTTGTCAAGAGACACCACGTGGTACTCTTTATCTATCACCGATTTTAGTATTGATTGCACCTTACCGTAATCGGTAATGCAAATTTCCTTTTTTTATTTGATTTTTTAATAATTTTTAACATCCAGACGTATTGTCCGGTTTCTCTTTAAAGTTCTTCTTCATCGGTATGGTACTCTTGTTCTTTAGTTATAAAAGCTAGAGGCTTCTCCGGAACCTTTGTTTGAAGAGCCTTTTTCAGCTCCTCGTTTTTTTTTCTTGAGCTTCTTAACTTCTCCGCGTTCTTAATTTCGTTCAATTTCTTTCTAAAATCATTCATTTCTTTTTCTTTATCTGCTTGGGAGGAGTAGCCAACTATGGGTGGTGGTGAGTTAACAAGTTTAGACCTCCTTCCAAACACTTTTTCTGGGCAATGAGTGGCCCACCCTAGAATCCATAAAGCCTACCTCCGCAGAGGGTTGATTTACCGAATAATTCAGCATACCACCTAGGGTATTATTCTCATTATTGTTGTGCTGCATTTGCTAGTTGTTTGGTCTTATTGCTAGTTATTTACCACTCCAACCAGAATGAGTTGATAGTGGGTGCTGGATGAGGACATCATTTGCTAAGTTCTCGGTAGTCGGTTATCCCGGCGCCACTTACCCACCATAAAAGTGTAACATAAATCACATTGATTAATTCTTGTAAATTATGAGAATAATCTGTTTGCTTACGAGAAAAGGCATATAATGAATGTTAACAGAATCCAATTATGATGAGTTCTGCTAGAAAGTACAACACAACATAGATTGCATTTAAAAACGTATATACTAAACAATTATTATTGCCGGAAACAAATCTTAAGCCATTTAACTGTTTATTACCAGCTACATTTACAAAAACCAATATAAATTATATAAGATTTACGATATTACTCTGTAAAAAAAAATTTTAAAAAATTGCCAGCTTCAATCTTTTTTTCATACAAAAAATGTATAATTAAAAAGTACCGTTGCATAAAGTAAATAAGACAACAATAATTACCTAACTAAACCATAAAAAGTTGTAAAAATACCAAAGTGTTTGATAAAGAAAATTACAAGAATTTCTTTTGAGTTACCATAAACAGAAAGGTTTGAAGATAATTGCATTATTTACAATAAAAATCCTCATATCTAATTAGTGTGTATAAATCGTCTTCGTCATTGTTGTTGTCATTGTCGTCTGTCGGATGTTGGCAAAGCAAAATTGTCTTACAAAGAGGGGCACTTTGTTTTATTTGGTCTTTGTCGTCTTTGTCGCTTGTCGTGTTTAGATATATTATGTGTGATCAACTAATCGTTTGTGACGGGAAAATTGTTACATCTTAAGTACCAAAGATGCAACGAATAATGTATCCAGGTATACAACTATTTATGGGTATTACATATGTATGTATTGGAAATCTTTTTAATTTACATAAAACTGTCAAGTATATAATTAATATTTACGTTAGAGATGGTTTATTGACATATGTGGATACGAGTATAAAATATATCCTCAAATACAAGATAAAATGAAATTTTCAATTATTTTCTTTTGCCACATGGAAATTGAATTAAATGGCATGTTGAAGAAGAGAAAGCGCCGAACATGTACATACTACATTGGGTTTTAATTCAATAGAATATAGATTTTTAATTATATGTCTGTGTTGTAAAGACGACAATGGTACGATCATATCGAAAAGGAAAAATTATTGATAAAACCCGCAAGGTGTTAATTTAATTATGTTATGCATGTATGCGGAGATTTTATTTTATTTTTTTTTTTTTGATGTAATTACATTATACTGATGACTAATTTAGCATAAATAAGTGGTAAATTAAATACATTCTATAACGGTAATTTTGTACATTTAATAATATATGCATGGAAAATATGCGGCGACATAAATAAAATTGGTGGCAAATACCAAGCACATGTTGAAACTGGAGAATTATTAAACCTACAAATGACGAAGTGGTTGTGGTTTATGTATATTTGTTCTAACTTTTTATTTATAGTAAATGTATTAGTGAGAATTAATCAATTAAAATCATTCAGGTGGAAAAATTTCTTACTGATATTTTCAAAAAACAAAAACCAACCATTCCTAAATTATGTCGTGCGACATATGTAAGTGCCAATATATACAAGCGAACTAATACCACTGAGCATAATATTAGGTCCACAAATAAATCTTCGCCATTCGACAAAAGATGGTGCCACAAGTAAGTTATCCGTCGTATCCTAAGGTTGGACATTTGTCATGCAGTGGCGTAACTACAAATTTCGGGCCACCCCGCAACATTTTTTTGGACCCCTAAAAATGCTTCTTCTCCTGAACAAGTAAAGCTTTTAGTGAAAAACTTATTTCTTCCTGTTGTCTAGTCTCACATTAATTAAAAGTATCTGATTTCGAAAGTAGACGACACGAAATATCTTGCAACTCAATGCTCTGACGATTTCTAAATATATCGATAAAAGCATCGCAAATTTCGAATATAATTTGAAAAATATCAAAAATTTTGAAATAATCTTAAAAATGTCGAATTTTTATTTTTTTTTTTGCAAATAACGAATTATCCGTAAGTTTTGTTAAAAAATTGTAGATGTATTTGCAAAAATTGTAAATAAGTTTTAGGTTTGATAATTGATTTAAGCAAGTTTGGGTATTAACTTAACTTTTTAAGTTGAGCATTTTTCATACTTTTAGGTTTTTGTTAAAATGATTTAGTTATTTGTAAAAAATCAAGAAGCTTTTTCAACCAAACCATTTTGTTCATAAATATGATTTTACAAAGGGTGAAGGAATTTTAGCTAAAATTTAGAAAATTTATCTTCAAAGTTATTATCATCAATCATCAAAAGCTTATAAGAGGTTTTGAAACCAAACCATTTTACTACGAAACTTGATATTATAAAGGAAAGTGGTCTTTTCAGATAAATTTAGAATATTGGTTTTTAATGAGCTTTAAGCTTGATAATTAATTATAAGCCTTGATAAGCCTTTTCATAATTTGAGGTTTTTGTTAAAATGTTTTATGAATATAAATTTGTATTTGCAAAAATGTTGAACTTTTAGTTTAAGGAGCTTTCACGAATTGAAGCTTTTTAGTTTAAAGGAAAGTGGTATTGAGTTTGAACTTAACATTTTTGAGGTTCTAAATAATTTTAGGTTTTTAATAAAATGTTTTATGAGTATGTATACATTAGGTATTTGAAAAAATTGTGAAGAGCTTTAGTTTTTACCATTTAGCAACAATTTTACTTCGAAATTTTACATTAGAAGAGGTGACGGACGGCTCAATATAAATTATTAGGAGCTTTTAGTTTTAAGAGCTTTTCAAACCAAACCATTTGACTTTCAAATTTGATTTATAAATGATGGTGGTATTTTGGGAAAAATTTACAGTATTCGTTTTCAATGAGCTATAATGTTGATAATTTATTTTTACTTTCTGGGTAATTTGTGTGCCTTTCTTTAGATTATGTTTTCGTTAAATGTTTTATGAGCATAAATTATGTATTTGGAATAAATGTCAAGAAATTTTAGTTTTAAGAGCTTTCACGTATCGAAGCCTTTCAACTCCAATCATTTTACTCAGAAATTTGATATTACAAAGGATATTTTTTGGAAAAAATTTCAGAATATTTGTTCTCAACGTCTTTTATTCGAAACGTGTTTCCATCGACCAGCGTTCAAGTAGATGAAACAGAACGTGAGTCATTTTAAATGGCATCAAATAAAACGAAACATCTTGCAACTCTATGCTATGACGAGTTCCAAATATTTCGATAAAGCATCACAAATTTTGAATATAATTTGAAAAGTATCGAGAATTTCGAACACTTAAAAAAAGGGGTGTTTGGAAACTATTTGTGGCTAAATATCGAATGTTTGGGATGAACACAAATAATTTATAATAAATTATTCTTATTGGATACAATTAATTATTGTTAGTAACAATCATTTGTAAACTGTTTTGCAAAGTGTCTTGCAAACTGTTTGAGTGTTTCCAAAGCACACTTTAATAAAAAAATTAAATATGGTAGCCATAAACAGTCAAAACGTTTTCCTCAAACAAAGGCATTGCCATATGTAAAACGGAAAACCGGCATTTAAAACCGTCAAACCCAATTTATGGTTAAGTTGCTTCACTTTGCAATATGAAAATTATTAATAAATAGTTCAAATCTATAAGTTCCACCTTAATCTAAGAAAATTTTATTAAAATGAATTTAATTTCATTCAAAAAACCCCAATTTTATGTTTTGTCGGCCGTCAAGCAAAAATCCGTCCGTCAAAATATAAAATTGGGGTTTTTTAAATGACATTAAATCAATTTTAATAAAGTTTTCTACGAAGAAGGTAGAACTTATACATTCGAACTATTTTTTAATAATTTTGATATAGAAAATCAAACAATTTTGTCAATAATTGGATTTGATGGTTTGAAATGCCGGTTTGCCGTTTGTGCATGTGGCAACGCCTTAAAAATGTTTGTAATAAACACATTGTCAATGTATTGTTTGGTGCAACTGCTTCTTATTTCCTATAAACAATTCATGTTTGTGTGCAACAGAAAGAACCGTTTTATAAAAAATTTAACAAGTTAAAACATATTTTTGCAGAGTTCGTGGTAAATGGATGTGTGTGATAAAAGAAATTCTCTAAAATATAATTTAATTATAAAAATTTAAAGTGTATGTCAAAAATACATAATTATATTATTTACGTGAGTTTAGTGCGGGTATACATAACATTGTATAAGAAAATTAGTACGTGAATTGGTATTCACAGTTCTCATTCGAGAAACTAAACGTGTTTTCTTGGAAGTTGGAAGTGAAAAATTAGCCAAATAAAAAGGGGTATATAGTGAGTATTTTACTGCACATATTAGGGTTATTACCTCGAAAATTAGATTCCAAAGTTATGTTAGTTAATTTTTTTTTTTATATATTTAAGGCGCCAAATGTTAATTCTTGGGATCAGTAAAATTATAATTATAGTAAAATATATAAGTGTTTCATAAAATGGAGTATTTCGAAGCGATACAGGTCTTACACAACCAAAAACTAGAAATAATACCGGTTTCCGGAGTAGGTACATTTACTTATGAAATATTTCAAATGCGGGTATTTTAAATAACTTAAATTTTTTGGAATGGTTTCTAAATTAAATAAACAAATTATTGTCTCTAGTTCGGTCTCCCTTTAATATCACAAATGAATTTAAATTTATACTCGAAAGTGGTGCTGAAATAAAACCTGTATATTTCGTTCCGTATGTACAGAGGTACCAACAGAATTTAATATTAGCAGTTTCTGAAAATCACATTATAGAAGAAGAAAGAAGTATTTCTGAAATTGCTGCTGAAGAAATTACACAGAATGTTGTTTCAGAAACAACATCATCGATGATCAAGGTTCCCTGGTTTTAGATTTAGGCAATGAAGGCCCTGCATCAAAAATTCAAAGAACTATATCTTGCTTATAGGTGAAATTGAATTTTTAGATTTTCACGAAAATAATGCCATAATTAACAACGACAAATACAATAATAATGTAATTAAGAGCATTAATGATTTAATCCACTATTTCCTATTAAAAATTGTATATGTATTTAAATTTTATATAGGAGATCCGTGCTCTCCTTTCCAAGTCAGCACCAGAAGTTTCTTTGGATAATAGTGACAGAATCAAGGTCTCCAAAATCAGCATACACAATATTTTGGATAATAACCCTCAAACTGTGTAAGTATATATAATTTATAGATCTAGTATTATTATTTTTTGTTAACTATTGAACTATATTTTAAGGTTGAGTAGAGCTGATTTCAACAACTTAACTGATAACTTGTTGGATATTTTCAATAAATGCAATGAATGCAAAAGTGTGTACTACACCCCAGCTGAAAAGGGACGTGCGGCAAGAGGAAAGTTATCGACGCATATTATAACAAGACAAATTTATTATCTCGAGCTGGTGTAATAAGTAGGCAGGAAGTTATCTTTTAAAAATAAAGCTGAATTACCACAAGAATCTGAAAGTGAGCAAACAGAAGACGAAAGCAACAGTATACTGAATTTTTAGAAAATAATGTCAGTCCGTGGAATAAGTGGTACAACATTGGAAAAATACACACAAAACGCGAATTTTAATACTAAACTCAAAAATTAGCACAGTGGAATATTTAAATAAATTTTTATGTTTGCTTGAACTTAAAGGATTGAAATTGGTATACTTAAGTATAACAAACTAACAATAAATATTTATGCTAATTTTTTTTTGTTTTAAATTCAATGATAGTTTGAGATTGATACGAAGCTAAGATATCCCGAAATAAAGTTCAACGCAGATGAGCTTGGGGAAATAGCGGACAAAATTATAACAAAGGCTAAAGGTTTCAAAAGTCCAACTGTTAAAAAATATCTGGTGGACATATTGACAAAAAGTATGTAAAACATTTTACTAAGTTTTTAAGTTATTTCGAGTTTATATTAACAATTTTTTTTTTTTTTTTATTTAGTGAATAGATTTACAAGCAAATCGAGAAATTTATTTATTACTGTTACCACATACCAACTTATTTTATTGCCGGAAAGAAAAAACCCAGCAAATTAGAGGCACAAGAGAGTTTTGTTCAACATTTTCAGGTACAATTACAAATCCATGAAATTTATAATTTATTATTTTAAATTAATTTTCTTATTACAGTCTGAAGCCGAAGCTGAAAAAACTCAGGGAAAATTCAAGCAACCAAGGATTTTATTATTGGGTGATCTTATAAAGGGTAGAGAGTACGTTAGCTGCATTTAAGACATGTTTTTAATATTTTTTGCGATTTAAACATTTCTTACCCCGAAGAATCACAACATATTTGGATACTTGTTGAACAACTCTGTTTTAATTTTAATATTTCCAAAACAGTTTTTCCTAACATCGATTTACTAATCAAATCTTTAAAATGCGCCTAAAAAACCCTAATTTACAATGATCACTTGTAATATTTGCAAGGTAGCATTTCCAACAGTTAATTTTTACATAAAACATTTGAACAATCACAATTTAGTGGAACTTAAATGTCCATTTAGTAAATGTACCAGAAAATACTCATATAGATTAGAAGAAAACCAGATCCAAAAAATAAAAATGAATTACTTGGAACTGATATAACTGAATTTGTTGATGTTAGAACGGGCGATACTGCCACTGTTCATAATCCTTCTCTTTTATTATATAATTTTGAAAACGATGTTTACGGAATAAAACGTGATATTCTGAAATTAATCGTAAATATCTGTAATGAAAACTCAGTATCAAGAAAAAAAATATTACAAATGTTAAAACAAAACTTTAGTATTTTCCAACACCACATAAATATTGTTATAACTAAATTAAATTATAATTCAATTGAAGTAATCGAATATTTACAAAGCCTATCCAATAGTTGCACGATTGGGTCGGAATACAAATTATTTAAAGAACTGCAAGAAGCAAATTATTTAAATTTTCCAGAAACCCTTGTAATAAGAACAAAAGTTCATTTAAAAAATTCAATTAATAGGAGCATAATTTTTAATATGACCAATTTGTTAGGTGATATTATAAATTATATTAATGAATTAAACAATAGTAACAACGCGTATGTATCAAATTACATCCAAAGTTTAAGCTGGCATAGCAAAGTAAAAAAAATCAATGAACCAAATAACGTTTTCTTATTACCTCTTTTTATTTATTTTGATGATTTCGAACCAAACAATCCGCTAGGTTCTGGTAGCAATAAATAAAAAATTGGTGCAGTTTACATAATGATTCCTTGCATGCCTTGCAGACCGTAAGGAATTCCAGTTAAATGGTAATAAACGTATTTTTGCGCCTCTCATTAAACAATTAAATCACTTACAAAATATTGGCATAAGCATTAACCGTCCAAAATACATCAAAGTTAAATTAATTCCTCACCATCAAATTATGTTCCAGAAAATTCAGATTTTTTAAGAAATAAGATAAACTACCAACAAGATGTTGAGCAATGTGATGTTGGAGTTACCGGCGTTAAAGAAAACTGCGTTTTTAATGACATGTTAAATTTTCATGTGGTAGAAAATCTAAGTGCTGACATAATGCACGATATTATAGAAGGGGTTGCTCATTATGATTTAATGGGAATTTTGAAACAGTTTATTTTCGAAGACGGATTCTTTACTCTTGATATTTTTAACCAACGACTCAATTCTTTCGATTATGTAAAACAGTTAAATAAACCACCACAAATTAAGGAATTTACACTATTACATGGAAATAAATTAAAATATTCAGCGGCGGAGATGATTAATTTAATAATTCACCTTAATTGCATAATCGGAGATTTGGTACCACCACAAAATAAATTTTGGAGGCTGTATTTAACTTTACGGGAAATTCTTACGGTTCTCACAATTCAAAAAGCTGACGCAAATTCTATTGGATTATTAAAAAAATTAATTTCTGATCACCACGAGCAGTATTTATCGTTATTCGGATAGCATTTAACGCCGAAATTCCATTTTTTAACTCACTATTCCCATATTAAGAGCAGAATTGGACCAATCCAAAACATAAGCTCGATGCGGTTTGAAGCTAAGCATCAGGAATTGAAAGAAATTCGTAGAGTAAGCAAATGCCGAAAAAATTTGCTGTACACTTTAGCTTTGAGGAATGAATTAAAAATTTGTTATATATTATTTAATTGTAACGAAACTAGTATTAAATGTCAGACACCTAACGTTCAAAATAAAGGGATTCAAACAATTATTGTCTAATTCATTCACAATAATTGATTGGATTGAGATGACCAATGTAAAATATAAACCTGGTGTATTAATATCAATTGGATATTACGAAGATGAAATTCCATGTTTTCAAATAATACGACAAATAGTCGAAACAGAAAATGGCATATTTTTATGTTTCAAGCACTAGAAACCGTAACATTTGATCCCCACTTACAACTTTTCTTCGTAAAAATAATTAATGAATTTAATTCCATTTTATTTGATAAATTAGAAAATAGAAACATATATAATCTGCTAAATTTTAAAGGTGAATTGGTTGTGAATAGCTTATAGAAGCTTTTAGTTTTCTTTACCTTGGTAATATTTTATGTATTATATAATTTTAATCTATATTAATAAAATAAAATATCTTAAAATTAAAACTTAGTTTAATTCATTCATTGCCAGATGTTTATTATTCTTCCTGCTCCCAATAGTTGGCCATGGTTGTTCGATTTAACTTATAATATTTACTAATGATTATTAATGTATCTGTTTGTATGTTATATTATATGCTTAATAGTTAACAGACTCAAATTTTTTTTAATTAAATTTATATTAAAAATTAAACATATTTTTGATGTATTTGTTTTGAAAATAGAGTATAGAATATTTTTAAAATAATTAAATAATAAATTATTATTCGTTAAATTTTTATTTTACTTTAATTCCATTTAATTACAGAATTATCTAGCAGTATACTACAGCACTAAAATTAAGATTACTAGTGATAAATAATTCTTGTTAGCTACAAACTATTTTTACTGTTTATTATAACCAATAAAGTATAAGCCACAAAAATTATATGTGTTTATAGGGAAAAAGAGTTGTGTTTGACAAACACTAAGTATGACACACGAACATTAAAACAAACACTTTGGGTTTTGTTACAAACGTTCAAATGTTAGTAAGTAAAATATTTTTAGTTTGCCTCAAATGATCACTAATTTACCACAAACACTTTATCCTAAAGACTTAGTTTTTTGCTGCTTAAAGTGTTTGTCACAAATGAATTGGTTTTTTGAGTGAAATAATCTCAAAAATATCGAATTTTCAAAGTATCTTGTATATTCTTGAAAGTTCTCAAATATCAAATTATCCGTAAGTATGTAAAACCATAGGAAATCCTGTGCGTGCTAATCACCATCATGTATAACGTAAATAATCTCGACATTATTGAATAATTTCGAACAACCTACAGGACATCGGAGAAATATTGAAATTTTGGCATAATTTAAAAAAATCTTTTAAACATCACCATTGAGAGCAAGTTCTTACAACTCAAAGCTAAGCGCAGAAAATTACCTTACAAAATTCGAATAAATTCGAAAATCTTTAAAAATCTCGAATAATCCTAGGAATGTCGACAAACTTAAGACACCTAGAATAAACCGCGGAACGGTTCCGGAACGATTACTCCAGACAAATTCAAAAAATGTATATATTATATGAATGTCAATTGATCTCGAACAATTTCAATAATACCGAAAAATCTGGATATTAATCAATAATAACGGAAAGAATGTAAAAATCTAGAAAACCGACGAAAATTTTGAAAAATTCCTAAAATTTGTGTAAATATGGAATTATTGGTCAAGTAACTTAATGCTATTAAAATTATTCTTCGAATAGACCCTAAAATATGAGAAAATTGATTTTTCATAATCATAAGCTCATCACTCTCTTACAATTTTGGAAAATATTAACTTTAAATAATCCATTATCCATTTTTAATGGAGACATTTCTGTGAGGGAATCAATGAATTACCCTCTGCAGCTCGTCTCAAGAACTGGATTCTCTCTGGAAAAATGTTCACACCTAGTAAGGTGAGTTAGGCTATTGTCCAACTATCATAAATATAAATAATTTGAAATTAAATATATCGAATTGCAGTTTGTACACAATTTCAATTGAAATTAATAAAATTTTAATACACACTTTTGCATTTTATTCAATTGTTTTTTTTTCTCAAACATTGTCATCTTCGTGTCCCTTTAAAAATTTCATTTCGTATACGAAATCCTAATCTCAACAAACAACACAAAATAACTAAACGAAAAACTTTAAAGAGCAGGAAGAGCATGAATCTTAAAAGAGCATTCGAACACACACACAATAACTAATACCATCACGATCCGGTAATTCTCGCCTCACTGACTAATGAGGCGGCCAAAATTCATGTCCAGGAAGGACTTAGTGTCAATCCAAACAACATCTCCTTGATCAAAAACTGAACTGGGACCAACATTTGTTAAAAGTTCAAAATAGAGCCACCAAGGCTTTCTGGGCTTGTCAAAAGCTGTATGGACGTACTTGGAGACTACAACGAAAAGTGATTTACTGATCATTTCTAACAATCATTAGGCCTATACCGATGCAGCGCAAACTTTATTGAATAAGGTTCAGCGTATCGCCTGCTTCGGAATTTCAGACAGACTCTACCATAGCAATGACTTTCGAGTGTATACCAACTAAACTGGGCTTCCACAAACCATTCTGTATTATGTTATCTGGCCTGAATATGTTGAGTACGGGGGAACCATCCTTTGATAAACATCAGAAGATGGAGCAGTTGTAGGAATATAAAGGAGTGGGACTGCCAATGCTACTCTGGGAGGACGTGAAAAGTCGTCCTACTGGCGCAGAATTCCAGGTCGAAAAGATTTATATCACCTTCATCAGTTAGGGTAAAGGAGTGTCTTGAAGCGACTTCCTCACAGGTCACGTTCCTTTAAGGTAACACCCTAAGAAAATGGGCCTAAGTAAGACAGACGAATGCCGCTCTTGTAACGCTAAGTATAGCTAATGCACCTCCCATTAATTCTAAATTACCTCGGAGATCATGTAGTATTCTACCTTTTGCTTCGAATGACTTTTTATGCGCCATTGTGTATTCGCCTCAAATGATTACTTTACACTGTTTTAAAGTTGACCCTTTTCCAGATATTGTTACATTACAAACTGGAAATTCTTGTTCTGCAACAATTGATGGCAGAATGAGCAGTTCATTCAGATGATGCTAATGCAAGCGCAATTTAATTTTAGCTCGTATTTCAGCCAATATTAAACTTATCAAAACTAACTTTTCGGTAACTTCTGGTGCATCCAAAAAGATTTCTCCATCAATATGTATCTCTATTCACATGATCCATGATAAAATCATAAGCTTACTTTTGACTTTCTATTAGCAATGGTTTTTTCTAAGCGATGTATTGCAATAATTCATCAACATTATAATTTTTGTCTTACAATATTTTGGAGTGTAATGTATCATTTCCATCTCTTCGTGACACTTGCACTCAGAGTTCAACTAAAGTTTGATTTATTATTGCTAAACATTTGTCTTCTAAATGAGTAAAATGCTTGATTTAATTCCGGATGAACTTGTCGCACCTAGTTCAGTAATCCTAAACGCTGACATGCTTCACTGTACAGTTCGAGTTCACATACTTACGCATCGACTTTTGTTAAATCTATGGAACGTGTTGGTTGATGAATTTCATGTAGTAGTATTCGGAGAAAGAAGCATTAGCATTTTTTGGATGCACCGTGAACACTCGTCCCAGTGCGTCACTTTTGCAGACTCCTGAAGTTGAATTTGTTTTGCTAAAGGCTCAATTTGATTAGTAAAAGGTTTAATTTTAAACGCCAAAGGGTAAAGTTGGAGTTACGCAAAACGTATTGTTACGTTTTTGCCTTATCAATTATGGTTCGTATCACTGGATTGTGAATAAAACAAAATCAATTCAATTTATCACCAACGAATTTATTTATTTCACACAAAAATTATTACAACATAATTTATTAATGATTATTCACAAAATCACTTTATATATATTATTCGCACAATTTTACTGATCACTTTTACTTTTTATTTTGCACTAAAACTCTTTTTAAATCAATTTTTAATTCCTTTTTAATCTTCACACTATCGCTTATCAAATACTAATAATTCCAAATCGATCTCGTTCGCCTTTTTATATACACAAACCAAGCTTCTAGAAAGTTCATGACTTTTCAAGTAAGAATAGTGTAGAAACATTTCGAACAGTTTTATCATGGAAAATTCCATTTTAGTACAGTAAAACATTGAGCTATTAATTTAACTTGTTCTATTACAATCTAGGTGTCACCGTCACAATATGATATCAAATAAAGATAAAAAGGATTTTTTAAAGTCTTTTTCACTCTAAAATTATATGGAACTATGCGAGGCACTCTTAATATTGTTCTATATAAAAATTCATGTTCTATTTCGATTTGTTTTAGAATTTTTGGCTAAATTCTTCGCTTTCCCGCTGTAGTAACACTGGCCACATTGAGGAATATTTCTTTGATTTTTTACTTTTTTTCAATGATTTTTTTATTTTTTAAAATCTGTCAAAAAAAGTGGTTAATTGCAAACCAGTTCAGCTTTTTCTTAAATATTTTGAGTAATGTGCTACCTAAATTAAACAAATTAAAATCAAAGATTTATTTGAATAAATCGGCTAACAAGAAACAGCACATTAAACGGCTGCTTCCAAAACAACATCGAAAACAAATTATTTATTTTCAAATTTGCAACACTGCCAGGATTTAATTTAGAAAAATCAAGAATCGTAAGTAATTCAAGTTAATCATGTTTTTTTCGCTCGGAACTGTAATCTTAGAATTTGAATAGGCTGCCGATATTAAAAAGAGTGCAATTTAATTTATTGCTACTCCTTAAGTAAAAGTTCCTGAAGCTGAACTTATTGAAACCTAAAATTCCAAAAAATATTAACTTCAATTTGTACTGATGGAACTTCCCCAGTTTCAGTTTAGTTTTTGTGAACACAGAACAAATGGCATCACCTCGAATGTGTCCATCGTTTGTTTAAGCCGGGCGTAAAAAAAGATAAATATCGAAACACATTATGTATAAGAATTTAGGTGGTGGGAGTGAATATTTTGGTGTGTGTAAATATTTTTGAATTTTTTTAAAAGTTTTAAACAGATGTTTAAAAAAAACAAGTGTTTGCATATCTCAACAAAGGTTTAAATAATAAATAAATTTGTTAAAATCAATTTGGACATCATAATTGAAACATAACCCAAATTATCTTTCACGTCAAACATAAAATGTCAAAAAAAAAGTATCAAAATTGAACTATTTTCTGCTACAATTGGTCGATTAACTGCTAAAAAAAAATTGAGCTACGACTTTTTTTGACGTTTCATTATTTTTAACATGACTATGTTGTAGGTACACACTCCTTCGTACAATAATTTTTTATACACATTTTTTTCTCTCCGATTCTCTTTTTTAAAATATTGTTACAGTGATGACACCTAGGGTATAATAGAATAAGTTAAATTAATAGCTCAATGTTTACTGTACTAAAATGAAATTTTCCATGATAAAACTTTTCTAAATGTTTCTAGACTATTCTTACTGGAAAAGTCATAAAATTTCTAGAAGTTTTGGTTTGAATATATAAAAAGCGAATGAGATCGAATTAGATTATTAGAATTTGGTAAGCGATAGTGTGAAAATTAAAAAGGAATTAAAAAGTGATTTAAAAAGTGTTTTAGTGTGATATAAAAGTTATAAGTGATCACTAAAATTGTGCGAAAATTATAAAAAGTTATTTTACGAATTTTTGTTAATAAATTGCGTTATATTAACTGTTCTACTTAATAAATATGTAAATTCGTTTGTGATTAATTGAGGTGGTTTGTTTTATTCACAATCCAGTGATTCGAACTTCGATTGACAAGGTAAATACATAACAATAAATATAATTTCTCTTGCGAAAATGTCGAGATTTGAGCCAAATAAGCGTCATTTGCGGGAATTTTGGTTTTACTTTTTGAATTTGAAGAAATCTACAGCTCGGGCGCATCGGTTCCTTTTAGAATTATATGGTGAGGCTGCCTTAAGTGAGAGAAGTTGTCGAGAGTGGTTTCAAAAGATTAAGAATGGTGAATTTGATGTCGAAGATAAAGAACGTAGCGGAAGGCCGAAAGTGTACGAAGTCGTCGCGGAATTGGAAACATTATCGGATGAAGATTCGTGCCAAACGCAAGAAGAACTTGCACTTACATTGAGAGTGACTTAACAAGCAATTTCACATGGAAATTGAGTTCCATATGAACTGAAGCCGAGAAACGTTGAACGCCGATTTTTTCATGTGAAATGCTGCTTACCAGGCATAAACGAAAGGGTTTTTGGCATTATATAGTCATTGGTGATGAAAAATGAATCCACATGGCCTTGCTTCAACATCGACTGCTAAGCCGAATATTCATGGAAAAAAATCGTATTGTGTATTTGGCGGGAACAGCTTAGTGTCTTTTATTATGAGTTGCTCAATCCAAACGAATCCATTACTGGAGCCGAGCACTCAAGGAAAAACGCGTCCACTACTACACGAGAAAATTATTTTCCTGCATGATAATTCTCGTCCATATGTTGCGGCACCGGTGAAAACCTTCTTGGAAACACTCAATTGGGAAGTTTTACCACATCCACCGTTTTCAACAGGCATTGCCCCTGCCCAATTTTGTGTGAATTGATTAACGTAATATAAAATGGGGGAAAGCTATAATGTATTTAAAAACTTGCCAAAAATAGTCAAAATATGATTTAAAGGCCATTATTCCCTTAGTCGTGTCACTTGTCGTGTGACAACCAAGTTTTGGTATTCCCTTAGTCGATTGGACTAACAATCGTCATTTGAAGTGACAAACGTCTTTTGAATTGGTATTCGCTTAGGTATTTGAAAAGTTTCATGTCACTTGAAATGACAAATTCATCGACTGAAATTTTTAAGTGACACAAAATGGATTAAGGTCCCGCGAAATCCGAGACGAGACTGTTTAAAAGAGAATTTAATTTTATTTATTTTGTTTTGTGTTATGTTAGTGATTATTACGTCGTGTACTTTGCTTCGTGTAGAGTGCGTTCCGATGACGTGACACATCCAAAGCGCAGTCGTGTTGGAACGTTCTACGCTTTGAAACATATTATGAGTGAACTGCTACAAACTTAATGCATCTACTTATATTATGTTTTACCCCCATATACCCCTTACAATAGTTTGTTTTACCCCCTTATGAAATTATATTTTTTTTTTTTAATTTCAATAACGGAATTTAAACACAGTTATAATTAAACACGGGGTTATTAAAAGTTACCGGTAAGGTCAAGTATTTCGATGTGTTTGAGGTTTTAGTAAACAATGACATACAAAATTGGTAATGTTTAAATATTATTATTGAATGATGTTGTTTAATTCGGCTTGGGATTGAGCTTTAAAGAGTTCGTCAGGGTTATCGCGAAAATGAAATGGTAACCAATATTTTTTTATTACGGTATCGTTTAACAGAAATCAAGACCTTTTCTGACCTTTATTGACTGTTTAATTTTACAAAAAATGTGGATTAAAACTTTATTGTATGGTCTAAAAAGTTTCCGCCGTTTTTCTCGCAAATTTCCAACGTGCTGTTTATTTTTTTTGTTGCTATTTTTCTGGTAAAATTATTAACCCATCAATGTAAAATTTCTGTGAGTTTTGTTTAAATGATAGTCTGCAAAATCAGGACTTTACGGTGAATCACCCACCAAAGATGCTTTCGGTCTGGCAGTGTCATGATGGAGCACATAACTACTTTCTGTTGATCATTACTGGCCGCTTCCTTTTAATTTTCTGCTGTAATCTGGTTAATTCTGGACAGTAAAGAACAGAAGCGAACGTTTCACATGGTTGTAGCACATAATACACTATTTCCTTCCCCACCTTCTTTCAATCTCACCGAAAACAAAGCATCACCTTTCTTGGCATTAACTATGCCTTTGCCACCATTTCTGTGGTAGCACTACGCTTTGGCCAAAAACAAAACAGGACTCTTAATTAAATACCCGGACACAAGATTTAGAATAGGCATGTGGAATGTTCAGTTACTTAAGAAACATGTGCTTTGGGAGGTCAAATCACATGAATGACGGAGGAGCCCTAGAATGGAGACCTATGCCCTACCTATTTTTATGTTGGTGCTGGATTTTTGATTGGACCATCGCGCAGAACCATTCGGTGAAACCCCTTATGTATAAAAGACACCAGACAAAAGGATAATTCTGAAATTTGAATTGTTAGATCGATAGTTAAATTTGATTTTAAAAATTCTTTTGAGAACAGAGTTGAATGATCATAAAGAGATGTGCTAATCAAATTGAAAAAAGATTTCCAATTATAAGTCGGGTCGAATTGGTGCAGCTACCGAAACGGACCCAAAGGTTGTTATATATTGGGCAAGTCTATATATTATCGGAAAACACTTAAATGATGAATATCTAGTCGACGGATATGGAATTATAAGTCACGATTTGGAATTAAGTGAAGAATGCGAGGAGGGAGACCGATAGATAAGAATGCTGCACTAACAAAAACGAGCTGAGCCGATAGTTTCCAGCCGAAAGTAAATAGGATACATGGATTGCAAGAAATACTTTTGTCAATAGCCTTACGTTGATAAATCAGAAGAATCCAAAAAATTGGAATAAAATCAGCCTCTAGGGTGTATGAAGATAAATCGTTTTTATGTGATTTGTCAATAGCTATCGCTGGAAAAATATCAATTCAAGTTTCCCGAGCGAAATTTGGGAAAATTCGATGTTCCAAAGATCATTAGAATATTTTTATAAAATCAGCCTCTACAGTGTTATATCTGGAGATGGATTATTTAATGCTGTTTCTAATGTTTTTGGAAAATTGAATTTTCCATAGCGATAGCTATATAACACTATGGGATTTTACATCAATTTTGAATAATTTTGTGGGTTTCGCGAATTTTCCACGAGGAACTGTGGTAGATTTTGCCACTTAGGAATATTGAGAAAAGTCTTCAAGGGTATCGATTATTACAATTTAATTTTTTACTTTTGGCTGGAAACTTTGGGCTAACATTAACATGGTTGTACCTTATCGACATTTTACTTTCGGCTATAGCAACTTTCGGCTAACTTTAAGCGAGTTTTTTTATATTAGCTCCGGATAGCAAGCTATTGTGAGCACATGGGAAATTTATATTTAAAGTTTTGCTATTATACACATGTGTCGCTAGTAAACAAAAAACTAAAATTTTACCTAATTTCATGCAGTTGTATGACATTTCTTCAAAATAAAAATCGGGAGAATAATGTTGAAATCGTTTCACCCAAAAACGTCAATTTTTAGTTGTCAAAGTTGTCAAGAACTACTGTACGTATTCTACTTATACGTGAAGATACTGCCTAATATCTCAGAAATTTGAACCCCAATTCGGCATATTATGATCCAAAAACACGTTCTATGAGGGATAATCCTGATCCAAAATTACATCCTGAAGAGTAAATGATTTTTGTTCACTAAGTTTAGAATTAAATAAATTAATTAATTTTATTATTTTAGAGTTTAGTTGTGTACTGGAGACATGCAAAAATATTCTAAAGCAAAACTATTTGCTTGGGGAGCTTATGGTAAAATATTCTCGAAGTGGAAAAATCATTAAAGGACAAGAGAAACAAATCATTCGAAACTGATATGGAAAAGATGTATATTTGAATAATCACTGAAGATGTATATTTGAAATTATTTAATATATTCAAACTTATCCAACTATCTTAAAAAAATTTTATCTTCCACGATTTCCAGTAAGGCTAATTTATTTTATTCAAATTTGCTTGCTGTTCGTTAAACAACCTCGACATGTTACATGACCGCAAGTTAAAATTTTGTACAAGGTAATTCCGCTGCCACTAGGTATTAAACTTTAAATTAAAAGGTATTAACATCTTCGCCTATTGTCCTTTTGCAAACTCTAGCCCTTTTAACATTTTTCATAGCATTTAATATTAATAGTTTAAGAAATGGATACCGGATACTCAAAAAACGAAAAACAGCTGAAATGTATACAATTTTTCAAAGTGTGCGGCAAAATCATTGGCTTTGGTAGCTCGCGGAGATAGGTATTTAGGTCTTTTGAATCTAACTAAAAGTGACTCTCTCAATTTTTAGTAGTATTTTAAGCCAATAGAATTTATTGCAAATCCCGGTACAGAATGGGCATATCTAGGATCGGATAACGCCGTAGTTATGTCTGGCCAATTTAATGGGGTTCAAGCAAGATTTAAGCAAATAATTTCCGATCTTTTTTTACAAATTGCGTATGCCATTCGTTGTACTTATGTGCCAGTTACGCTTGCCAAAGCAACTAGCCTGAAATATTAACTAGCCTTGAATTAAAAAAAAAATTCAGGAATATCTTGCACTGTAACCGCTCAAAATTTTGGGTCCTTCCCAAAAAGAAAGTGGCTTTCTCACTTGTGGCAACGTTTGAGACTATGGGGAAAAAAAATTTAAAATATTTCGGGCTAGGTATCGGCACATAAGTGCAATGAATGGCATACACAATTTATAAAAAAGGATCGGGAATTATTTGTTTAAATCTTGCTTGAACCGCGTTAAGTTGGCCAGACGTAACTACAGCATGCAACCCCAAAATATATTTTCAATGGGATTTTATCATGAGAGTAGTGGACGAAGAGTTAAAAATTATTGTGCTCTTCATAATCGGGAATTTAATTTACCTGCATCGATCGTGTGACATTTACAATGAAATATTTCTGAAACAAAACAAAAAAAGCGAGATCGATTATATGTATAAATTCTGTGAAATAATTTTCTCACAATTATGTACGTTTAGTAGCAAAAGCCTTGAGCCAAATGGCGGGAACGTATAAAATTAAAAATGCAAATCTAATTAACAAAGTTTAATCAAGTTTTGATGCATTTCAATTTATATCCAATTACATCATATACACATGAATTACGGATAATATTTAATGTGTGAATAGTTTTGATTATACGCTAGATACACAGTATACGATAATGTATTTTGTGTTTGAGTAAATATAAAACGCTTTGGGAAATAACGTTCAAGGTTAAAAAAACAAACAAGAATCACCGAAATTTTGTTGTTTTGTCGCTTAGAACTGTTTACTTTACTTGTATCATAAAAGTTTAACATAAATCGCAAGTTTGCGGTGACATAAATCTTAAAATAGATAAATTACATGACAAAATGACGTAACTAAACTGTGCGTGGCAGTTACATAAATAAATTCTACCGAAAACTTTAAACATCATACAAAACGTTTTTTTTTGTATTTGTGTTTGTTTTCTATTAAACGTAATTTAAAATAATTATTATTTTGTTCTAAATTCTAATCTACAAGTATTTCAATTACATAAATTTTTCACAAGAAAATCCATTAATTAACTTTAATTGTTTTGAATGTATAAACAAGACACATTATTTTAAATATATATGGTTAATTTGATTAGTTAGTCGCGCACTTATCTATTATACGAGTATTGTATACGAGTATACCACCCAGATAATAAACTGTAATTGTTGGCCAATTAAATTGGTTACTGAAGTGGAAATATTTGATTGGGTACTCGCGCGTTATATTTGACACGATTTTGGCGCCATAACACAAAAAAAAAACATTGAAGTGCTACAAACTACTAAACAACGTTTTTGTTGTTGTTGTTTAGTTATGCATGGGTGATTAGAATGTGGTGTACAATTACACGCAGTTTTAGTGAAAGTTTTAATGATTAAATAATTGGTGTGACTTTGTATTGTAAAGAGATGAAGTAGACCCGAACATGTTTACGTAATCAAGACACATGCATTACACAACCCACACAATTTATAAATAGTTTGTAAATCTTTTGAATTCTTTAAGACACTAATAAAAACCGGTTGTATCTGCTCTAGATCAGAAAAATTCTTATAAATTCTTATATGTACGTAAGTATACTGCATTGATAAGAGTGACATTTACAAGATTGACTTTGATTTTTGCAACTAACCCTGAAAACTGAAAAGGTGCAGTTTTTGAACGTAAAATGAGCACACGAGACATTAGTGTCAATAATCTTGTATGCAATTTTTTATTGTCGCATAAATTTAACTTGTTTTAAAACGATTTAATATTGTTATGCAAATATATAGGCTGCTGGCGAAACGTAGTTCATGGTTATTTTTGCTTGAAGAGAGGAGGATTGAAAATATCACTAAAATCAAAATTTTGATAAATTGTATGACATATCAATGTTCTGTAGTCAAATTCTGAAATATAATTCCTGACTTAAGAATTTGAATATCTACGGAATTTACAAAATTTCAAATTTTGGAAGATCATTTTGCGATCATTAAATTTGATCAAATTACATAACACGATAAATTAACATCCCAATTATCATAGTCGTGTCACGTCATTTATCATGGCTATAGTCATGTCACATCAATTTTGCCATTTTCTTAGTCGCTTGTTACGTTTAATGTCATTTTATACGACAGATGTCACTTGATTTTTGCAAGTGACGATTGATGTTATTTATTGACGTGTAAGTCAAAAATTCCATGTAAAAAAAGGAACGGAAAATCCGGTACGAATGAAATTGCAAATTACATACATACGAGAAAAACGAACACAAAATGCACTGACTGATGCATAATATACTAATGTGGATAATGCGAATTACAATTTCCGTTAAAATAATAATTTTGAAATTGTTTAATCGGTATGCTATTTAGTATTGCTCAATGCTCATGCTGTTGCTGAGTTTGGTTATGTGCGGGGAGTATAGAAAACAAAAACTAAAAAAAAAAAGTTATAAAAGTGGTAAACAGATTCGAATGACATTCTCTAAAGATGCACGCAGCTGCTATGATTTTATAGTCAAAATAACGCCTATGTCTAATAGAACCGACCTATTTCATTTAGTTCAAACTGATCAAATCAGCGATGCTAATTTCCTTTGTTCACCGGGTTTGCCGTCACCATTCACAAAAGTTTAAATATGGAATCTTCAACAAGATTGCCGTGTATCAATAAGAGTGTACTGCTTTACTTACTGTATGAGTAATGGTGGTGCTCAAACTCATCGATACATGGATATACTGAAATTTAGTCGTTTGTATGTGTCTTTGTCAACAAATAAATCAAAAATTTAAATTTTTAGTTAAATAATTAATGTCTGTATAAGGTTCATCCTCCAAACCCAATATAGAATAACTTTGTTCTAAAATTACAAAAAACAAAATTTGGGACAAACTTAGGACAAACTTCACGTATTTATCGACGAGCGACGTCCAAGAATTGTACTATTTTTTTATGTCTGAGAATGTATTGGTAAATAAATAAAATATCTCGTTATTATGAACTTTTTGCAAAATGTATTTCTTTTTAATATTTCGTGACTACTGATTATGCGACCCTTAAAAATCGAAAAATGTAATTTTTCAATGTCAAAAGCTAACAAATATTTTAATTAGTAAATACCAGTAGCTCAAGCTATGGTCTTTAGAAGTAACAGTTATGCCAGATTGGCGAGCACTTATCGCATAGCGTTGGATTCGTTGAAGTTTTCTCAAAATTTTAAGGAAGATGCTTTTAGTCTTTAGAAGTACTATCCGCACACCGTTTGATTCGTTAAAATTTTCTCTATGGTTCGTGAGGTTTCGATAATCTTCCAAGACGTTATCTCGAGTTATGGTTTTTACAAGTAATCCATATGAAAAATTGGCGAGCATTTATCGTATACTGTTGGATCCTTTGAAATTTTCTGTAAATTTTCTGAAATTTTCGAAAATTTTCCGTGAGGCTATCTCGAGTTATGATCTTTAGAAGTAATCCTTTTGGAGATTCGTGAGCACTTATCACATAGCGTTGATTCACAAAATCTATGAAAATCTTCACAAAATTAAGAGAAAACCTCAACAAATCCAACGTTATGCGATAAGTGCTCGCGTAAATAATTTAATTAACCAATACATCCTCAATTGAGAAAAATTAGGACAAATTTCGGACAAACTTCACTTCAACTTCTACTTATACATAAAGGTTTTCACATAATACTTTTGCGAGTTGAGTGTGAACTCGCCCGTTGTTTTTTTTATATACAGGTTGAGTTTTTTAAAAAATGTCAGGCTTTTATCTCGAGAACGGTGCTAGATAGGAGAAAATTACTTATAATGAAAGTTGTTAAGTGTCGAGGGGGAGATCGGATGGTGACTATCAATTCGAGATTGACTTCGACCTTCAAGGTCATTTGAAGGTTATATTGATTTTTTTAAAAAGAAATAGCTATTTTTGACCCCGGATTCGGAAAGATCGCAAAATTATTGGTTCAGATAGGAACTTTAGGCTCTCCTTTTGAATGACTTTCAAATGTTAATTCAAGGACAAATTACTAAATAATAAGAAATAATCAGCAAATAATGAATTTTAGTGCAGAATGACTTACTTTAAAGTTATTGGAACCACGACCTAAAGTAATAAGTTAGTATTTCCTTGGTGTATTCCCCATTAAAATTCATTATTTTCACAAACTGATTATTTCTTATTATTTAGTAATTTGTCCTTGAATTAACATCTGAAAGTCATTCAAAAGAAGAGTCTTAAGTTCCTATCTGAACATATAATTTTGCGACCTTTCCGAATCCGGGGTCAAAATAGATATTTCTATTTAAAAAAATTCAATTTGACCTTCAAATGACCTTAATGTCCCTCGATGTCCTCCTAGACACTTAACAACTTTCATTATAAGTAATTTTCTCCTATCTAGCACCGTTCTTGAGATAAAAGTCTGGCATTTTTTAAAAAACTCACCCTGTATATTGATGATAATTTTTGATTAATTTTGTACACTATTTCAAATTTGTTGTTGCTTTTAGAACGATTTTATTTCTAATTAGCACAATATATTTGTAGTTTCAGTCATGCCACTTATTTCGCTTTTAAGAATATAAATTTTTAGGTGACGTGTCACGACTATAGTCACATCACTTGAAATGACACGACTGTGGGAATTGGTATATTATAAAAATGTGAAATAAATAAGATTGTTACGAAATGTATTGTTTATTGGATACAAGATAGTTCGCAAGTGTGTTGCAACCTAACCGTAAATTACCAATTTAATAGCATGACTAACTTCAAGCGTTCATGCAAGATGTCATGTCACACGGTGGCAACGCCATTTCAATGTCCAATAAAAGTCGCAAAATTTGTTGGACTTTACGTCCTACAGCTATACATGGATTTGTGTTTGGGCAATATAGTATGTCATTGTAGAAAAAATGTGGTTGACTACAAGATTTGTACGAACGAAGTGCAACATTTTTATGAGCGATGCATTTTGTATCTGTGCCTGTTTTCTTTGTAAAAACCGTTGGCAAAAATAGTTATTGAATTATTCCCTAAAAAGAAGTCCTTGCAAAATTCGTTTCATCAAACTATGGTTCCAAAATAAATCGAACCGCAGGCTTTGTTGGTAAATACTAAACGGTAAAATCCAATCATTGGCCGAAGACTGTTCGGTATTTAATTGAAGAAATTGAGTCTTACTGTATACTGAGCAAAGAAAACATTATTTTGGAATGGTTTTCATTTGCTTGTGTAGACCGGATATCCGGGTTTTTACTAAACTTATGAGTTACAGTATATGTTTTAGGTAAAAGATGGACTGCGTTTTTCGATGTTTACTATCACATAAATAATTTAACAAAGAATTAATGAAAGTTTATGTTAACAGTAGCATCATTTCAATTATAGTAAATATTTCAGAGCTTTATGAGCTTTTAAGTTAAGAACAAGGCTTTTACTTTACAATAAACTATAAAGAGCAACATTTTAGGTAATTCGGTTTGAAATTCTAACATTTTTAAGTACATTTTGTCCCTTTAAAACGTATCTAGATTTTGATCAATTCGAAAAAACAGATAAAATCCGAGTGACACTATACATTACAGAGAATACAATTACTACCTTCCACCGCTGTTACGTTTAAAGCATTTAATATTTTTGAGATCTTATTTAGGGCCACAAAGCAATTAACAGATAATTTTTTGTGTTACTAATGGGACGACTTATAACAAAATTTTGACTGAACCAACCACATTTTGACAACAACAATTCTAAATGAGACATTGTTGTTGTCAAAATCTATCACAGTTTGAAACAATTATGATTTTCGAGGTTTACCAATAAATAATTTAACAAAAAATTAATGAAATATTATCCTAACTGAAACATCATTTCAACTATAGTAAATTTGTCAGAGCTTTAAGAGCTTTTAAGTACAGAACATGGTAAAACTATATATCTAATAATTTATAGAGCTTTTTTAGGTAATGCGGTTTCAAATTCTAACATTTTTCTAAATACCCTTATTGTAACAAATTTTTAACCGCTTTCCAATCAATTGGGTTTTGTCTTCGCTAAATTATCTACTCGTAACTGATATTTCTATTTTAATATGAGTCATTAGAAGGACTCATGCACAATTTTACCGCTAGAGCTTCAGATGGATGGAAAATTATTTAAGGGCCCATTTACTTAATGAAAGGGTCTAACTTTAGAAGAAAGCTGCCGAAACAGCCATTGGTTTTAAAATGATAGAACGCGAAAAACTTTACAACAATTGGGCATTATGGAAAACAAAAAACGGTAATCAGCAAATCAAAAGAGGTGTAAATCAATTTCGGAATCAACAAAGAGCTGGCAATAGAAACTTCCAAAATCGTTCCTTTCATTGCATTCGACATCTCGATTCACAAAATTGTCATGTTAGAACGTGGGCATGTTTCTCTTGTGGTAGAATTGGTTATAGAGTTAATATAAGTGTTTTAAAAATGGTGCAAGGTAGAGATCATCATAAAGGTAGTGTTTCGGAAAGAATATGTCACCACGAAGTTCAAATTTTCTATCTAATTCAACAAATCAAGCTGTAAAGAAATTTGCTGGTGCGACACCCATTTTTCATAAAGCTTACATGATTCCATTTCACATAAAAGTGGCTGTTTCAAATCAAATAGAGAGACCTTGTTAAGAGGAGCCTTTAATTACAGTTCGATGTAGCGAATGGGCGCCCCCTTTGTAGTGGTGCAAAAGCCAAACAAATCGATTCAACTTTGTATTGATTACAAGGTGGCTAATAATACGATTGGTGTAACCGAACACCACCAATTGCCTAGGGTTGATGATGCAACAAGTAGATGTTATTTAGATGATACTTGAAAGTTATTTATATGAATACTGAACAATGTAGGTATACGTTGAATTTAGTTTTGGAGCAGTTGAACAAATGCAACGTGAAAATGAATATTGAAAAAAAGTTTGTTGGGCCACAATTTATCGGCTGTGGGTATAAGCCCGAATATTAACAAAGTAACAGCAATCGTGAAAACGCCAGCACCAAAAAATCTTCAGGAATTGCATTCGTTTTTGGTTCCTATTAAGCTATTATGGCAGATTTATTCCATACTTATCTGCAGAACTACAAGATTTATACAAATTGCTAAGATAAGAAACAAAATATAAAGCAACAAAGACAGTTTTATTTATTTTCAGCATACTTCTTCTCCAGCAGAAAAAACTATGATCAGTTTTAAAAAAGGAAACACCTAACGGAGCTGCTTCCCGATTACAAAGATGGGCGGTTATTCTTGCGGCAATTTATCACGGTTCGATACTGATACCATCAACTTTTAAAAACTGCAAATATTTCAGAGGATCTAGAGTTACGTAAGAAAACTTTTGCAAGTTTCATGGAAGAAGGTATTATTCTATCGAAATCTTTTAAGTATGTCAAATAATCTTGAAAAAAAAACCTCGAGTATTATTTTAAAATGAGGAACTTTTTCAGCATTCAGGAAAGATGTTTGTTTTAAGAAAATGTGTGTGTTTTAAATTAGCTACCCAGTAACTATTAAGGGATTGTGAGAATAAAAATGTTGGGTGCAGGTAGTGTTTAGATGGTAATACCGAGAATAAAATCAAAACCTTTTTAGAAAGAGTGGTATCTAAATGGCCTATTTCTTATTATCCTTTTGAAGGATTTCATTTAGATTTGTTTCACTGCCAAAACGAAAATCGTTTAATCTTAGTAGCTTCCCATAGTAAGGTTATTAATATAAAATTAGTGATAAAATATGGTTCTTCAGTCTGCCGAAATCTATTTGCAACGATAATGAACGCCTTTACATTTCTATGTTTCTTTTTAGCCAATTTGATAAAACAAATGACAATAAAACTTTAAAATCACCCCCAGACCACCGGCTAATAATATAGCAGAATGAGGTGTCAGACCATGAAACCTAACTTACAAAATATTTTGTGGATACTAGATTTTAGAAGATGAAATCAGCTGTTAGTAGCATATAATAATATACGATCCACTACTACTAAATAAATCACAAAACGGTTCGTTATTTACATTTTAACCAAACGTTAATTAATTCACTTAATCCGAAGATAACGATGAATAACTGTGAGTGGCAGAAAAATAAATTAAGAACTCCGAATCATAATCATTGTCACATTATTGGAAATCATGTCTACTTACTTAATGTATAAAACACTGCTAATTAATCAAATTTGTTTTTGTTACTGTTTGTTCCTTCACATAAGACGGCGGTGTTCAATTTTTCAATAAACAAACTCAATACGATCCCTTTAAATAATCATGACAGGACTATACGAAAGATAAACGGATATAAGATAGATTTAATTAACAAAATGAAGAATGTATTGTATAAGGAATAAGGAATTATGAAAGAAAAAGTAGGCGTTGACATTTAGAAAAAAAAAATAGAGGCGCGATTCACAAGTCATGTAGACACAATAAATAGGGTATATAAGTACTTTTTTAAACTTCATTTTAGTTGGTGTTTGTTAGAAATTTAACGAAAGAGTAACATTCGAAACAAGTGTAAGATCAATTTTAATTTAAATAAATATCACACTAAGAAAGTGACAAATCCAAAATAATTGTGTTTTATTATCAAAATATTATCATAATATTATTAAAATTGGTTGAAACCAACCGAAGTTCCACACTCAGTGCCACAAAGGGCCCATGGTGTAAACCAGCGATTCTAAAACTGAAGTAGTTTGAGCCAAGGCAAGGAAGACACCTAGTCTTCAAAGGGTTGATAACTTATTCCCGAGGGACAAAATCCCGAGGGACATAATCCCGAGGGACAGAATCGTGAAGGTGCAAAATCCCGAGGGTACAAAATCCAAAGTGTACAAAATCCCGAAATCTCAAGGATATCTCGAGGTTCCCGGATTCAAAATTCCGGTTTCGAAAATCCTGGTTTTAAAGACTTATTTTTTTTTAATTTGGTCCGCCCCATTTGGTGAAGGAAAATTTTAATTTAAAGTAAAATAAAAATCAAAACCGGGATTTTTATTTTTGCGGAAAATCGGGTTCTTGTATCCTCGGGATTTTGTACCCTCGGGATTTGTATCCTCGGGATTTTGTACTCTCGCGATTTTTTGAAACTCTCGGGATTTTATTCCCTCGGGATGTTGACTCTCGGGATTTGGTCTCTCTCCCGTCTTCAACAATAGCCTTAGAGTTAAATATTTGCAACCTAACTCCTTCAAAAGCAGGCAGCTCAAGCGGCTTAAGAGTACCTTCCTACGGAGAGAGCACGCTTCCCCGAGGACAACCTTTGACAACTTTGATCGAGATTGAAGCGTTATCCAATTCAACCTTAACAAGGCGAGATTTGAGCATAATGGGAGGGATCAATACCGAAAATGGTACATCGATGAAAATGATGTGCTCTTTATTTACGATATTTCTACATTTATAAAGTCAATGTTTAAAGTTCAACCATGTTTGCCGTTTGCCGGTAAATTTGACGTTTTCCCCATTCAACATTTACTGGTAAAACAATTATGTTTTTTACAAGTATTGGGTATATGTAAAAGTAAGTTGCGTTTTTCTAACAGATGGCGTAATTGTTCTTGTACGTATTGTTGTGAATCTGGTAATACAGGTTTTTGAAAAGTCTCTTCATAACCTTTAAAACATAGTATATAACATTTGAATAAAATATAAACAACACAGTTTTTAATTCGATTTAAAATGGAAAGTTTTGTGACAAATAATCGTGATTTGCAGGAAGTTTTGTTGTAGTTTTTGGCTGTGATGTGCCAGCTTCACCAGGCTATACCCAAGCTTTTTTAGGATTCTCGTACTAAATCCTTTCTTCATCTCCAGTCACCAGGCAATGGAGAAAACCCTTTATTTGTTGTCTTTGAAGAAGCACAGTAGACTTAAAGCTCCCACAACTCAAAGTTAAGTGCAAAACACTACCAAGCAAAATTCGAATAAATACGAAAATTTCGAAAAATTTTGAATTGTCTCAAAAATGTCGAAAAACCAAGGAAACTTAGATAAAGTGGAATACTGCGGAAAACCTCTTAAGGATTATTTCTGAATATGATACGATTTCCAAAATGTAAGAATCGTATTTGAGTAAGAAACGAACGAATCTGAATCGATGTACATCATATCCAGAAAGAGACCTCCCCCACTTTGCCCCCTGGGATATTAAAGGATAATTTTGAAAAACATTTAACAAAGAAATCGGAAGTTTCGAAAAATTCTGAAAAGTCGTGAAATTATCGAGTTAATTGTTACCGCAAACATGTTTCACTATGCCCAGCTAAAATGCCTCTAATAATATTGGAAATCTCAAATATTTTCGGAAAATTTCGAAAATGTTAAACAATCATAGTCTTCTAAAAGGCTTTAAGAATCTCGAGTAACGCACTAAAATATATTCGAATAATCGCGCAAATTTCGAATAACCTGACTAATTTGAAATACCCAATAAACCCGAATAATTTCGAAAATTTTGAGAACTTATTAAATGTGATCATCGAAACAACAAAAACGACGTCATTTAAGTGTTTTCAAAATATACCGATTTAACCAGGTTTCCGTTAATCTTAACTTTTATTTACCATTTAATGGCAATCAAAAAAATCCGGCAGACGAGGAACTATAACACTGGAAGCTGGTCGATCAATATTAGTTGCGTCATGCAACTCCTATAGGTTAAGACTAGGTTCATTCGAAGTAAATACCTCTATAGAAAAGCATGCAGCCAGTCTTTTACAATGCAATATTCGTTTAATTAAGTGAACTAGCTTGATTTTGTGATTTGGCAGGTTCCTCACAGAATCAAAATTACAACAATCCCTTTGTGCAAAATCAGAAGTCTATACTTCATGACTGCAGGGAAAAATAATTTTTCAAACAAAATTTAATCCTACCGTTGAATTGATAGAAACTATACAGCTTGATCTTGTTTTACAAATGCTTCATATTCAAAGGACTAAGTGTCTCAAAAACCAAGCCAATTAGTAGAGCCACCAGCACAAATTGCCTTACTAATTATAACTGTACAGCGTAGTGCCCTTTAAAAATAATGTGATAAGTCTGTAATCAACAACAAAGGCAACATTGCACAATTCAGATGTAACGACTTAATAAATCAGATTCACAATAAGGGCCAAAAACTATATGCTAAGTCGAAAATCAAGGGTTTCTTTGTATAACATGCTGGTTAAGCCAAATTCTCGAATACTGTTTGCTAGGGACTTACGTTTCTTAATATTTCGAGCGAAAAAGAATCTGGACTGAAAATATTTTCAGTATTGTAACGAAACCACAAGGGTTTCGTAATTATATCGTGGTTTGTGGCCGATATAATAAATTTATTTTTTTACGGAGCGACCAATGTTATTTTATTCAGCGTAATGTGGTATTTAAATAAAAAAAATAATATAATATTCGATTTTTGTTTGTACTTTATTTCACTTAAACTGTATAATGTTTGAAAAAGGAATGAACAACTAATTATATTACATGAGAGTATTTATATGAGATTATACAATAATGAAAAGATTGTGTTTATGTAACATATGGTATGATTATTATATTTTATTTTTCTGTTGATATGCATGATCACAAAAAGGGTTTTATTGTTTTTGTTTTATTTTTCTGTTGATATGCATGATCACAAAAAGGGTTTTATTGTTTTTGTTTTATTTTTGTGTTGATAAAATATTGATTTAATCTTATCTTTAAAAATTATATTTATGTATGAATATAATATATACTATGTAATACAATATATTGTATTGATAACATTGATTATATTATTGATTCGTGTTAGGATTAACATGTGTTGTTGGATGATGCGGATGTAACTCGTTATCAGGAATAACATCAGGGGTCTGGTGCGGTAGCTGTCTAAGCTCAGGGTTGGCGTTCTGAGTAACGTTTACTAACTAACTTGGGTACTAAATTTCATAATCTCTATCTCTCTACTGCAAAGGTTTTTCGAAATGGAATCTCTTACAACCGATCTTCAGCCGGCATCCATGAATTTTTCTCCACCAACCTTATTGGCAGAACTGCACACAATATTAAAAAATATCGCACTACAATGGTGCTGAACATACCGGAAACTTAAACCCCCGGCTTCTTGGATAGATTTGAAATAAGCATTTAAAGAGAGATTCAAGGATAGGCGGGCACATTTTTATATTCTCAGAAACAAAGAGTCTCGTAAACAACAGGCTCGTGAAAGTTTTCTAGACTTTTACCACAGCGTTTAGAGTTTAACGCTTTAAGGTCGGTCTCCTTACAGTGATGAAGAGTTGACTTAAATGGTTATAAATAAGATAAAACCGGTTCTTCAGTACCATTTGACAGATCGACAGTTTCGTAGCCTTAACGGTTTGATTAAAAGCTGTGCAGCCTGAGAAGAGACATTTAGAAGATTTCGAGTTCAGCCCGAAAAATCATCATCCTACAGACGAGCAATCAGCGAATTAAATTTGCCGAATCAAAAGGAGAGTTCCCTCCCAGAATCTAAACCTGAATCATCCATTCCAGATTACTCTATGGCTGCTTTTCGGAATAATACTGTTAATCCGAATTTAAGCAAATTCCGAAAAAAGGAGTTATTAGGATCTAACAACTCGCGTGGTGCTAATAATGTCGGAAATAACCCGATTTGGTTGTGTTCACACTTTTATAGATTGTTCTATTGCTCCAGTTGGTACATTTGCTAATCGATATGGTTCATTTCGCCAAGATGTTCACGATGTTCGGGAAACTTGCAAAGAGGTCAATGGAGATCTGGGAACCAGGCGGAGGATACCGGTTGCAACACCGATCCGGAACTGGCCCAAAGACAATCGTTGATGACAGAGCGAACTTCCCTACAGCTTCAGAGGAAGCCATTCACTATAATTCTTATTCTTTTTATAAATCTTTTCCAAAATTAACACCTCCTATCTGTCGGTCTATTTCATCATCTAGACCACGTTGTGAATTTTCAGGTTCATCCAAACCAAACAAATCTTCTAGATTTATACGATCCAAGGTATATTGTCAAAAACGCGAACTTATGAGATTTCTTGAGGTCTCTTGGATAATGGGGCTTGTGTTAGTGTCCTGGGTGCGGGGCCAAAACGATTACTAACTAACTCGGCTACTAAACTTCATTATTTTCCATCTCAAATCCACACTGCTAGCGGACAAGCACAACGGGTATTCAGTTATATTCAGGCAATTGTAAATTTTAATGGGATTTCCCATAATATGATATTGTATATAGTTCCATCTTTGGAACAGCCAAAAGGATAATACGGGTTTACGGTACCCGGACGGCCCTTGTATCAGTTCACCGTTATGCTGTTTGTGTACCTCGTTGACCTCCTGCAGTTACATCGGCGACTTTAAAAGTCCATTTCGATGTGTTGATGGAGGTTGCCGAATTATTGAAAAATGCTGGTTTGACTATTAACCTTTGCAAAAGTTAATTTGTCTTGAAGGAAGTGAACTATTTACGTTACGTCGTCACGTCAAGTGTAAAGCGATTTTGGAGTTTCCAGCTCCAAAAACAACTAAATAAATTCGAAGCTTTCTGGTAATGTGCGGATGATACCGCCGCGGCACTTGATAACTTTTGTAGTCATAATAATAATGTACAACCAGTTGTATTCTAGCTTTGGATTATTTTCTTTTGTTTTTTCATATTTTCATTACCTTACCATGAAGATTTTAGAAGACAGAACAAAAGTCCAACAAGTTGGTACAGCAGTAATTCCGGGTAAAATGCATCTCAAGGCCAGCAAAAGGCCGAACTTAGAAATTGAGACCTGTCGGACGAAATTAATCCGGCTGAAGCAGGAGTTGGCAGATTGCAGAGCGATGGTATTTGATCAACGGGTCCTTAGTAGATTGGAGCGAGCATGTCTTTCAAACACGTATCAAGCATTAGCATAATCATGTCAAAAATTACTGGACTTGCTTGAGGTCGATAATGAGGATAAGCTAAATAAATCGAGGTAAAGACTGAAGGGAGCGTCCACAGCAGACTGTGTGCAGTTTATAATTTTTTGTTCTGTAAACAGGAAAGTTGGGTCATGCCTGGTAACACCCTACCTTCCCCTAGCTTCCCCCCCCCCATCGCATAACCGAAAATCCTGTGTTTATTCGAAATTTATTTTAATTTTAAACTAAAAAATGTTCTCTCCACTCTGCTTGATTCGTCCCATTTAAGGAATATAACCAGACTTTTTCTAATACTTTGAAGAAGTATTTTTTTGTAAGTCCGAATTAATTAATTAAATTTCATAAAATTCAGAATTTAGTGAAATAAATTCTAATAAATTGAACAAGTTTTGGACTTTGGTTATTTTTCTCATATGGGTATAGTATAGTTTTCAGTGTTGCACCCCCTTTCGTATTTTACTATAAATGTTTTGTAATTTATTTGTTTCCACCACCAACCAATTTTTTCATCTCACATTTGCATATAAAAACATTAAAACATACAACATAAATATTCATATTCATGTTTAAATAGTTTTCCACATACGTACGTGCATATACAGTAGACTCTATATTGATTCGAACCGTCTAGTACAGACTAGATAGTAGCAGAATACTTTTTGTAGATTTATTTATTTTTTTACAAACAACAAACTCAAAGTGTTCGAGTGGCAAACATTCTAGAGGAATGAGATATATGCTATAGCATATACGTACGATACATAGATGTACAAAGAACGATGGACGGGGAACGGAATGAACATGAAGTATTATAATTTATTACATTTTATGTGAGAAAGTTTTCGAAATATTTCATACTATAAGTAAGTCTTCGGCGAAACGTGATAAATTGGCAAAAATTAAATTTTAATATATATAAGTATATGTAACGCGGATAATATATGTACTTATTGTGGGGCTTAGCTATATTCACCACCCTAATTTTCATATAAAAAAAAAAAAAATACCGCGTGTTATATTAACTAGAATCACGGTATAAACAAGAGGATTTTTATAACAAGGGGTGATAAATGGTTTAATTATAAACCGATTATATGCCGTATCGATTTGTTAAACGAGAAAAGTGAAATTTGATGGATTCATCACGAAACCACTCAATATAAATTTATGTAAACACCCATGACCTAATGCTAATGTTGTATATCTTTACAACAACAATATCATCAACGATGCATAATAAATATTTTATTATTTTCTAATTTACATATCGTGACCAAACATTAATGATCGCATAAAACAAACATTACTAGTTTACGATATACAGCTTGCTTTCAAACAAAATTAATCCTAACCGACAGCTCTATATTATATGAAGGTAAAGTGTTCTCGCATTTGTAGTGAATACTCCCCGCGCATATATAACGACGCATATTTACATTTCACTTGTTGTCTTGTTGATTTAAACCAGTAGCAGCACACCAATGCAGAAAATAAATCATTTCAAATTAAAACTGAGGGGAAAATATTAGTTAACATGTTTGTACGGTGTGCGTGTTTAAGACGATACCTATTGATTAGTTGGATGCTGAGAAATAAACCTGAATAGGTTAACTTCTTTTCTATATGTAAAACTAATAACAATTAGTGTAACGATTTATTGTATTTAAAAATAAAGCCACACGCATCATTTTAATGTGGTATGAAGGTGCTAAAACATAACGAAGTTTTTTTTTTTTTTTTTTTTGGTCTTCAAGGAAATATAAAATTGAATCAACTCAGCATAATATAGTTAATGCTTATGGATATGTATAGTGCCTAGTTTGCATATATGAATTATTCGTTTCGATTAGTGTACATAAAAATAGGTCAGTATTGTTTTTCGTTTACTATACAGCGATTATGTCATGGGCCTAGTTACCTAGTCTCTATGTTATTTGTATATAGTGAGTTTTGTTCGAGTGTAGTTATTTGCGCCCAACCTTATAATTTATAATTTGATTTTTTTTTATTATAGTGAAAGGAAAATTATATCTCAATAACTTAATTATGGTACATATATAATTATATCATTAGTTGATAAATGATTGATCGATTTTTAATGTATCCTAATGAAATAAGTAAACCTTGCAGAAACAACCGCTTACGTTACGAAACATACTTAAGCTTTGCGCCTCAGGATGATTTGTTTGGCTAAATTTTCGACTTTTCTAAATAGTTGGCTAGTTAATATCAGTCATTCATAGATGGCAATAGGTTCAATAAGACAAGACGTGCCTGACTTTTCATTTTTCTAAACTGCAACTTTTCGAAAGTCAACGGTTTTATGTGGTTTCTTTATCTTTGACTTTATGTGAAGCCGTCCAAAAAGCACTGCGCTTAAATCTATGATATTTGCTTCTGAAAGAAGAGTAAGATGATATTGTGTTATTTAAAAAAAGGGTTTTATTCCCTAAAATATTTCAAAACTTTTCAATCTCATAGAAAACTGTATGGAATGCGACTCAACTAGCCCAATTAAAACAAACCACAGAGATTTTCTCATAAAGTGACTAAATACGATTTACAGAGGATAAATAAGGCTTTCATGATATGTAATTGTTAATTATTTATTTTTATTGATACCTACAGTGACTACAATCGGTACAAAAAATTACGGCTAACTACAAATATTAAAAATCTTAAATAAAACATTCTTGAACAAATCTCTCGACAAGTGAAAATCGAAAATTTCAAAAGCTGAATTGAACACCCGTGATATTCTCAGGATCGGTTCCGAAAGACCATAGTTTGTTGGCATCAGGCCAATGAATAAAAACCCATTATGTTGATGCATTCGGCGTTCGGAAGCATAGATTTTTAGACGTGCGAGTAACACGGTACAATCGATACGGGAATTAATGATATCGCGCACGTATAGCGCGGAAGCTACGTCCCGGCGATATTCTAGACGTTGCAGTTTCAAAAGATTACATCGATCTTGATAAGGTGGGAGGACATATTCCACAGCACACGTTCCTCCCGGAATAACAGTGGTAGGATGGCGCCAAAACTGGAGATGCATACTGCAAAATAGACCGAACAAATGAGATATTCCTGCAGTTTCGTTTAATAAAGCCCAACATAATATACGACTTTAAAATAATGGTGTTAACATGTCTGGTAAATGTAGCGTTAGCTGCAAAAATCACACCAAGATCGGAAATGAACTCGACTCGGTCAACGTCTTCATTGTACAGCTAATATTGGTGAAAAATGGGTGAGCGGATACGATTAAAAGAAAGCGTCTTACATGTGCTCACGTTCAGAGCCAGTCTATTGTTAATTGACCAACTAGATAATCTGTTTAAGGCCTCCTACAACTTTACACAATCAGATAAACTAGAAACCCGGGCGAAAATTTGTATGTCATCTGCGAAGAGTAGGCACACCAGACGGCACATGAAGTAATTGGGAGTAAGAACCCAAGAGTCTAACGGAATGCCAACGACCAGTGAGGTAGGAACGCAACCATTTAATAGGAATGAACTGACAATTTAGACTCTCTAACTTACTAAGAAGAATAGAGTGGTCAATCATATCAAAAGCCTTGGCAAAATCTGTATAAATAACGTCAGCTGATGTCTGGAATTTAAACTACTATAATTGTTCGCACTACATAATTGTTGTAAAGGAACCAGTTTAGGCACTTAAATTCCTTGGGAGCTCTAACAAAATCTGGATAGTATTTAACATCATACAATCTATACAATGAATGAAGCTTATTACATCGTTTCTGGAGCAACACCAACTCATTGTTACTTATTTAAAAAAACAATTATGTACTTTGATAAAAAAATGACGTTCAAAATCTAGAGGTTCAGCTAATAAGAAAACGAAAGGTATCCTTACTTATGCGTGATTTATATTTAACAATTTTCGAAGATAAAATTATTTTCAAAACGGTTGAGATACAACACTCAAGAATACAGGAAAAAATTCATCTTGTAACAAACAAACACATGAAACCCGAGAATTAAACCCTAAAATCGTTTTTTCAAGATTACGAGGATCATGTTTTTTGGTAAAAACTAAATAAGCTGGTCTCCAAAAATAGGAAGATAAATCTGATGTGAAAATTTAGTTTGACGAGTTTCGTAAATATTTTAATGCGTATAACATCATTTTGCCTCTGACCACATATTGTGTACAATAAAGTTTGCTGCGATAGTTAATTGCCCTCGAAACGCAAAAAATCAAATGAAATTGTCAAAATTTATCTTCACATTTATCGTCCAGGAAGATAAAAATATAGTGAAAAATGTGTAGAAATAAAATAGAGACATCTATAGTCTAATACGAAAACTCCCATTTTAGCTGAACTAGCTGAACTGCGTACCACAAAGTGATATTCAGCGGTGAATTTTTCATTTTCGTTTTCACTTCAACAGCAAACCGAGCTTTATCTGAAAAGAAAATGAAAATTGGATAGAGAGAATAAAATAATTCCCATCCTCAAAAATTTACCCTAATCACGCATTTGTCTGATATTCGAATCTTTTTTAATTGAGCACTTTGGTAAGTTACGATTGCTATATTAGTGAGAAGTATTCGGAGGAGCTTTATAAATTTATATTGTTGTCCAGGCCAATACAATCCATAATATTGAACTAAAGCCTGGAAGGACTAGGGTGAAAAAGTCAAAAAGCATTACACCTGAACGAAGTCTTAATAAGTTTGAAAAAACAAAACATTTTGACTTAAAAAAACCAGAGCAGTTTAATTAATTTGTTATAAAAATAAAAATAAAATAAAATTGGTGTGGTGACGACGACCATCCAAAGTACTGTTACAAAACAGATTTGTTCTGAAATCTCCTCTAGAAAATTTATAAATCCAGCCAACTTCATTTATCACTTGGATGGCCTGCAACTAATTCATTGATTATCAAATATGTTGGATTGGTGTATAATCGCAGAAGTTCCGTTTGGGGTAGGGATGAAGTTTTTTAAATAAAACACAGCCAAAATTCAACAAATATTCCGGAACACTGCTTATGATCGTCCGAAATAAATCTCTTAACCAAACTCTCAAATCAATCACCAAACAAACCACGAATCAACTATCAAATCAACCCTTAACCTAACTCCAAATCAACTCTTAAATAATTCCCCAACCGAACAACTCACTTAACCCCAATGCAGACTAACTAAATCCTAACTCAACTTCAACTAAACTTAGCTCGAACCAAATCTCAAACCTCTGCTCAACTCATACCAACATGGAGCATACCATCACCATCACCATCATATCATCATACCATCATACCACCATCACCATTACCATCACCATCACACAATTCATATATACAAACCATCATAACATCAAACCAACATACTGTCATCAAAAATCATCTTAATTTGTGAAGTTTTAGAAATTCTTCTGTAATAACTTTGGACCTAATTATCATCTCTCAAGAACGAGATGAATGTTTGAGATATTAACAGTGACCTTTGTTAAGTCTTAAACAAAATGTGTGAAAAGTTTGATTCAAATCGTTCAATGCTTGTGCATTTGTTTAAATATCACACACATATAATATAGATCTATATAAATACTCACTTTTAAATACAGTGAAACGTTATTTCACCGGACACTAAATTTAGCGGAATCCTAAATTTAGCGGAATTTTTCAATGAAAACCTCCCTTAGATAAGCTGACATTTTATTAGAGCGGACAAAGACAGATATTTCTACGATAGTACAGGTTTTACGAGTACCTACACTTCAAATTAAAACTTTAACACTTCAATTTGTTCCTTTTACACTTCAAATTGAACCTTTATACATATTTATGGCGAATTAGGATGGAACTTGGCTATTTCTTAACCAGTTTTAGTGAAATTTGACATCCATGATTAAAATAGGATTGCTAAATGACAATAAATGAAATTTGACATGTACGTTCGAAGTGGAATTCTAAAATGATTTTTAGATGAAGTTATGGAATATGGCAACCAATTTACCTAAAACTCATTTTAGAACCCCATTTCCATCGGTTAAGAAATAGCCAAGTTCAATCTTATTTGGCCATAATCCAGAAATTTATCCAAAAATCACTTTAGAATCCCATTTCCATAGCAGATATCAAATTTCACTCAAATTCGTTAAGAAATAGCCAAGTACCGTCCTACTTGGCCATATTCGAGAACTTTATCTAAAAATCGTTTTAAAATCCCATTTTCAACGCAAATGTCAAATTTCATCATAATCGGTTGAGAAATAGGCATGTTCCAACATAATTGGCCATATTCCACAACTTTATCCAAAAATCATTTTAAAATCCCATTTCCATCACCCACAGCAAATTTAATCATAATCGGTTAAGAAATAGCCAAGTTCCGTTCTCAAAAATGCTCCTCACCCTCTTGACGTACATTTCCAAAAGCTTTTCAAATCTCGGCCATAGAAATACATTGGCGAAAAAAAATACCAAATCGGACAAGCAGTTCTCAAGATACCATGGGTACAGACATCCAGACATCCATACATCCAGACGTCCAGACAGACGAAAGGACATTTTTTTTTGTTTTTGCTTTTTCAGACTCGGGGGCTTTCAAAACGTCGAGAAAAATGGTTTTGGACCAACCAAATTTTTCGTCATTTTTTCACAGGATTTCAATCCTTTGGTCTTTTTAGACCGAAGTAATTTTGGTACGTTTTATCTATAAAGTTACAACGAATTTTGCAACAATGGCGGACGCTCGATGCCTCAACCGTATTGCGAAGCGAATTGAACATATTGGAACATTCGTTGCCAATTTTAGCGCCGATAATTAATTATAGTACAATACTAAACTGTACTAAAAATGGTCAAATTATGTTCATTTGCTGTTAAAAATTACACTGCTAAATCAAATTAAGCTAAAGCAGTGATACCTTGCCTTTAAGGCAATAAAAATAGTTGCATGAAGTAGACGATATTAAATGCCTTTAAGCAAAAATAGAAAATTGAACGTGGTTGAATTTATTTTTGCGCTTTATTTTTTTACCTTAAAGGTAGAGACAACGGAGGCGGAATTACGCACGGAACCCAAAAATTTATTTAGTACTGTAAAAAAGAAAATTTCGCACACAATAGCGACCTACGTTTAGTCAAAGGCGTCTGTTAGCTATTACAATTACCTAAATCGATATATGTATGTACAATGAGTTTAGAAGAAAAATTAATAAGTTTAGTGAGAGAAAATAAAATTTTAAATGATAAGCGTAGTGGCGAAGAGAAAGAGTTATAGGCGAAAGTGGTATGGTGTGAACAATTATTTGCGTTACTTGTGTTGTTTAATTCTTAATATTTTCAGATAATTTTGTTACGACGAGATGGAGAACTTTACGCGACAAATTCGTGCGAGAGTTGAAGTCAGGAAAAAAATCATCAGGTACCCACATCAATTTAAGAGGCACTTGGGAATTCCGTGATCAAATGTTGTTCCTTATAGACCATTTGCAGCCAAGAAGGTGAGTGTAATTTAACCATTCAAATAGATTAGAAATCGATTAACGACTAACTGTTTTAGTAGAACCGATGGCAATTACCATAACCTGCTAGATGAAAGTAGTGTAGATACAGATCAAATTGAAATTGACGACGGGTTAGATTTCGCAACCGAAAATTATTCGTCGCAGTATAGAGATGATGCAATTTCTAATTTATTTAGGGCGGATGCTTCATCGTCGTCCTCGTCAACAAGATTATTCTCGAAAAGAACCAACTCTGTCTCAGATGATAGGTCGACATCATCATCAAAATAAAAATAATAATAATAATGATACTGATGCTGAGGTCGGAAATGCGATCATTTCCACAATGGAAAGCATAAAAAAATCATCCAACTAGAGTGGAATCCGAAAAATTGAAAACCATTTGGATAATTTAAATAAACATAGGCGAAAAGTTGCGGAAAATAAAATAATTAATTATCTTATTCAGTGCGAAATGGATAAACTAGAAGATAATAGCATAGAATATCTCGTCGTATAATTCGTATATATAAATGTCGATATTCTCTAGGGCTGTGATATTAACAAACAATTAAACAGTATAACTGAAATATATGTTGTCTAATTGTGAAAGTGAAGAATTAAGACTTAAATACAGAAAAATGTATTGGCTGATGGGAAGGAACTCTTCTTTATCAACATACAATAAGCTTCTACTTTATAAGCAAATATTGAAACCGATTTGGACTTATGGTATTCAGCTTTCAGGTTGTACCAAACAGAGCAACGTAAATATCATCTAAAGATTACAGAATATGGTATAAGGAAAAAGCACAGAGACATGAAGAAAGGCTCCGCCAACATGTGAACATTGAGGCAACTCAACTCCTAAGCATCACGAATTTAGTATCCCAAGTAGCACGAGTGAGTTGGGATAACGTTGTATTGTGGTTGGCTAAATGACTACTGGTCGGCTAGCCAACGTTGTGACAATGGTGTGAAAACTGAGATACAACGTTATTGGGGAATAAATTTTGGGTTGTAACAACGTCGTAATAACTATTATCCGATTTATCAATTGACCATAGAATACAAGTCAGGAAATAGATATATTGACCACTATTTTGTTTGTAAAAAAATGATTTTGTCTCACATTGGGGTTATATTTTAGCAGACAGGACAACTATTTTTTATAAAATATATAAATAATCATGTTGTCTTCTTTTATCTTGTAAATATAATAATTATTTGTCTGTTTCCTTTATCATCTATTTCAGACTTTATGAAAATTTACTTCATAATAATTGTAAATATAATATTCACATTCCCTGTAATAATGGTAACCCAAAAATCTGGCAAGATACGACATATTTTTATAAACAAAGCAAGTTTTATCGTAAATGTGCACCTATCAGTGAACTAAAAACTCATGCGCCTTATAAATTCGTCTTTTTTAAAAATAAATTTCTGTTATTTCAAAAATATTTTTATTTTAGGTTGACTAAAATTTTCTAAAATCAATTTAAACCGTATTGAAATAATCCCCACCATTAAAATAATGATATTACAATAATATTTAGTCATGAGAAGTATGAAAATCAGAATTTTATTTTCAAAAAATACAAATTTTTATATGCATGTGTAATTAAAAATGGCGAACTTCATATTATGTATTAAAATATATTTAAACCACTAAAAAGTTAGATTAATAACCAATTTATAACAAATTCGACTCAAAAATTACAAATTTGTTATTTTATTTCCAAAAAAGTTACTGTCACGACGGTCTAGTCATTCTCCCGACGATTTATTTAATTTTATTACCAAATTTTCAAGAATTCAACTGTAAAGATATTTGCACACCAAATAAGTTATATCGAAAAGCGTTGTGCATTCACCAAAAATTCCTTAACGACAAAAAAAAAAAACTTAACGAATGAGATAGTTAATTTAAAATTCCCTGAAAAAGACAAAGGAGACTGTATGGATACAAATGTATTTGGTTTTTTATGATACATTCGCGAATTATAAAAAACATGATTAAAACTTCAAAAACGTAAAACATTAATACAATTCAATTTTAATTAAATAGAACTGTTGATAATTATTCATTAATTAAATCCTTAGTATAACAAAAATGATGATTGACCTATTTTGGAAGATAAAAGAAGTTGAAGTCAGAAAACCTTTTTTATATTAAATTATTTATATAAAAATTGACATTGACATGACACAAGGTTGTTTGCCGATGATGTAATAATGTCGGTCACAAAATATCTTTTTTGTCAATTATTTCACTAAATAAAATGCATTTGTAAAAAATGTTATCTTGTGGTCGTGCAGGTAACAACAAAATATTTAGGTTGGGTATTGGTTTTGATACGACAAAAAAGTTGCTAGGTAGTCTTTAAATACCACATATTACGACAACATAACTAAATAATCGGTACACGGTTATAAAATACATATTAGTCGGTCAATAGTTGAAAATAGTCAAAAAAAGTTATCAAGTAGATATAAAATAACGCTCTGGTGGCTGCTAACATATAACGTCGCATTGTGGTCGTGCCGACGAAAAAATAAAAATTTTAGTTCGATGTCAAACAAGTGAATTTCTAGAAATTTGTGACGTTGTACCGACGTCGGAAATGGGTTATAAAACTATAAAGTTATTTGGTGCTACTTGGGATGCAGACTTAAAAGAACCAAACCGAACCTTACCTGCCCGATAAGGATAAAGTTTTGCATGACTGCCTTTATGCCCGATTTAGATGAAGAAAAATGTTTGCCTTGTAAAAAAAGAAGAGTTTAGTATATTACAATTTTCGTTTGAATGACAAGAATAAAACGTAAACATGCAAAATTATGTTAGCGATTTTTTTTTTTGGTTTTTTCCCAATTGTTACTATAAAAACATTAAAAATAAATATGATACTATAAAATATACCCGACCAGGCTACTACTTAGACTGTGACCGAAACCTATGATAAATATTTTTTAGTACAATTTTTTGACATTTATTTGAAAAATATTCCCCTACAGTCACAAATTTTTATTACTCTGCCCGAATTGTGTAATAATTTTTTGAAGTATTTCCCCTTCTGTCATATTGTTGTTTAATGTTAATAGTATAACAGGATGATAATGCAATAGTTTTACAATAGTTTTAATAAGACAGTTAGGTTCCTATACAGTAAATGGGAAGGCCAAGGGTGGTCTCAAATCAGAATTGCAACGGAAACTAAAATTTATTGGAGGCAACTCTATTACGGATTAAAATATATCGTTAACGATGTGGTGCATACAATTCAACGTTTTAACTTGAGTAACTTGAAAATCTTTAGTTGACATTCACTAGAAGAAAATAATTGTCTGCAAGCTGCTGCAGTTTAAAATGGGAAATTATCATGTTGCTATTATTTTGTTGCTGCACACGATAACATAATCATTGAGTAGTTGACATTTTATTTTGATGATGCAAAATGCTAAGGTGACCACGTTAAATGTTGACCGAACAATTATTCTGTTTTTGTCAAAAATTATCATAGTAAAAGACCGTGATAATTTGGGTATATGCGGTTTTTTCAAATAAATGTCAAAAATGTGTACTAAAAAATATTTATCACAGGTTTCGGGCACAGTCTTAGACTGTGACCGAAATCAGTAATAAATATTTTTTAGTACTAATTTTTGACATTTATTTCAAAAATATTCCCCTACATTCACAAATTTTTATTACGCTGCCCGAATCGTGTAATAATTTTTTGAAATATTTCCCCATCTGTCATGTTGTTGTTCGATTTTAATGGAAAGCAATCGTAGCGTAGGGCTGTATTTGTTAGGGCATAGTACAATAGCATGATGGTGCAATAATTCTCCCCAAAATTTTGGAAAATAAATTACGATATAGTTGTTTTTATATAGGAAATGGGAAGGTTACGGGTGGTCTCAAATAAGAATTGTAACGTAAAATTAAAAATAATGGAGGCAGCTCTATATGGATTCAAATAAATCGTTAATGATGTAGTGCATACAGTTCAACATTTTAAATCAATCGGTCAATTAATTCTATAATTGCTTATCTCTGCTTATTGAGGTATCTCACATTTACGTTTCACTAGATGAATATGCCATTTAATTAAGATTAACCTTATAGTTGACATAAACGATTACGCAGACAAATCATCTCACTAGAAGACAATAATAGTAGGCAAGCTGCTGCAGTTGAAAATAGGAAATTATCATTTTCCTATTCTTATGTGCTGCTAATTGACATTTAATTTTTATGATGTAAAGTGTCGACCGAACAAATAATTTATTCTGCTTGTGTCAAAAATTATCATAGCAAAAGACAATGATTAGGCCCGCTGCACATTCCAGCTAAGCTAAGCTACGCGATGTGGGCTATGTGCATAGCTTTCAGTTGTAAATAAAGAGATTTAATGGAACGTTGCACACTTGAGCTAAACTATGCGAGCGATGTTTTTTGTTTTGAGCGATGCAAACTATCTTAACTCGAGTTGTCTTCAGCTTTTTCAAAAAACAAAAAGAAGTAGCCTACTTTATATAATACTAAACTAATCTCCGTGTCTTTATTTAATCATTTTTAGGTTCAGTGTTTTCACAAGAGAGTGTAGACATGACGTATCAACACAATGCTAGCTATGCCATGTCACCACAATACTCCCCTCCCAGTAAATTGAAAGAATTTACGAAGATAATTTTAAAGAAATTTCGAAAGAAGATTCGATTTTCTATTTCACGAGAAACAACGATCAACGATGACTCAACCTCCTCATTCTTTAATTCAATCTAACAATTTTTTTGGAATTTTAACTTGACGACCAGTTCTTGTGACCACCAAATTTAGGTAAAGTATCAAATGTGACTTTAATTTTAGATGGAGCAGTAGAGTATTCGTTGTATCAATGGAATTGACTCAATGCTATCATTGCTTTCCGAATAACATGGTTTAAGTCAGTCGATAGAAACTACGATGTTTTTGCCATTATAAATTATGGTAAAGAATTTCTTATTTCGATTTACTACGAAATATGGTCCAGAATATGGTGCTTGAAGTGCCTTCTTTAACGCGTCGGTTCGTAAAAATACGTGTGAACAGGTTTCTAAATTTTTACTAGTAAAAATGTTTATATTAGCATGATTAGATGTTGCAATCGGTTTAGATTCATCAAAATGTTTTTTTAAATTTTGAACAAATTCAGACTGAGGAATTTTGATATCTAAAGACGAGTCTAACAGTTGTCCTGGTCCGCGCAAAGGACTTCCGAAAACGATTTCAGCAGAAGTGGTTTTTAATTCCTCGCTAAATGCTGAACGTAACCCAAGCAGCACAGTTGGCAGAATTGAAGTCCAATCTGGTCGGTCGTGACACATTATGGCAGCTTTTAAATTACGGTCCCATCTTTCTATCATACCGTTGGCTTTTGGGTTGTAACTGGTTGTCCTGCTTCGATGAAAACCAAGTAACGCAGAAAATTCGGAAAATAAATTTGATTCGAATTGGGACCCCTGATCAGTAACAATAGTATTTGGCACGCCGAAACGAGAAATCCACGTGTGGAATACGGCAAATGCGAAGTGAGTTGCGAAGTTAATTTATAAGACCCGAGAGGTGAGGTGGTATGCCTTGAAACTTTTGATTTTTGACATGCTAAACAACTACGAGCCATAGTTCTTGAATCTTTAGCGATGGAAGGCCAAATGACATTTTTAGTCACTAAATTATGAAAGGTTTCAAAAACTCTTTTCTGAAATTCAATTGGAATAAAAGGTCTTGGTAAAGCTGTTGTAGTGTCGCAATAAATCATTTTATTAGAATTGAATTTAATTGGGAATTGCTTGAATTTGTGTGACATATCGTCACGTAATATTAATCAGAATTCTGCATCATTGGATTGAGCATCTGCTATTTGAGCATAATCTATACTTTCGGGGATAGAAATTAGATTAATGCGAGATAAAGTGTCGGCCACGACATTATTAATGCCTGAAATATGTTGGATATCGGTAGTGAATTGTCCGATAAAATCCAAATGACGAAATTGACGTGGAGATGCTTTTTCCGGTTTCTGATAAAATGCGTAGATGAGTGGTTTATGGTCAGTGAACAATGTGAACTCTCTTCCTTCAAGAAGATATTTAAAGTGCTTAATGCCAGAGTAAGCTGCAAGCAACTCTCTGTCATAAGCACTATAATTTTGCTGCGTTTCATTGAGACGTACAGAGAAAAAGCTAAGCGGTTGACATGCGTCCGCAACATACTGTTTAACCACTGCCCAAATCGCAGAATCCGAAGCGTCCACCATAATTGCTATTCGCGCAGTAGAAGATGGATGTGCAAGAAGTGTTGCTTCACAAAGTTTCTTCTTACAATTATCGAATGCTTCAATGGCTGCTGTTGACCATTCAATAGAAGTTTTACTATTCTTCTTGTAACCTTTCAAGAAGTCGTTAAGTAAAATTTGAACCAGCATTTGGAATGAAACGTCTATAAAAGTTAATCATACCCAAAAATCGTTTGAGATGATTGACGGCTAAGGGACGTTCAAAATTTTTAATAACGTCGACTCTGCTTTGAACGGGTAAAATGCCTTGTGCATTAAGTGTATATCCAAGAAATTTGATTTCGTGTGAGGCGAATACACTTTTACTAGGATTGATGATTAAACCGTTATCTGATAGTTTTCTAAGTACTATTTCTAGATGTTCTAGATGTTCCTTATAAGATTTAGGTGCAATTAGAATATCGTCTAAGTAAACGAAAGCAAAATTTAGTCCCAATAGAACGGAATGCATTAATCTTTGGAAAGTTTGGGCCGCATTTCTGAGACCGAAAGTCACTTTAGTAAACTCGAATAAACCAAAGGGAGTTGGAATAGCGGTTTTAGGAATATCAGATGGTTCAATTGGAATTTGATGATAAGCTTGAACTAAATCTAAAGTAGAGAAAATGTTGCAATCTTCCAGTTGATACGAAAAATCTTGAAGATGCGGAATTGGGTAACGATCAGGAATAGTAATTCGATTTAAACTTCGGTAATCCCCACATGGTCTCCAATCACCATTCTCCTTTAAAACCAAGTGCAAAGGGTTCGACCATGGACTGTTACTTGGTCGGCAAATACCTTGAGACATGAGATGTTCGAATTCTAGCTTTGCGATTTAAATTTATCCGGCGCCAAACGTCTTGTATTACATGAAGCAGGAGATCCATTTATTTCTAAACGATGTGAAATTTAATGTTTAAAAACTTTATCACTCAGCGCACTATTTAAAATGTTCGGAAATTTAGAAAATAAATTCTGAATTTGGGGATCCATTTGCGACTTATCCAACTGTGATAATGCGAAATTTTCTGAAATTGAAACAGCACCGACTGAATATAACGAGGTTACAGGATCGCAAATTCTATGCTTTCGTAAATCCACGACCAGATCAGTACTTTTCAAAAAATCTGCACCAATAACTGGTAATGATACATCCGCAACAATGAATTCCCACTTAAAATTTCGACGTAATCCAATATCTAAAATTAAAATTTTGGTACCATAAGCCTGAATCGGTGTTCCGTTCTCCGGAAATAGCTTACAATTTGAAACAGCTTTAGAAATATTTGCTAATTTTAAAGGTATAACCGAAACATCAGCTCCCGTGTCTATCAAAAATTTAGTTGCCGTATTTAAATCCAAAATTAAAAGACGACTATTACTGTGCTCGTCAACAATTGCCGTCGAATTTTGATGAGCATTTTAAAATTTGATTTATCATTTTTTTTGGAAAATTCCTCAAAAAATTTACATCCGGGAAAACAATGTCGAGCTTTATTTAGAAATTTATAATGATAAAAACACTGATCATATTTTGGGTTGAAACGAATTCTCGATCGAGATCGAGATGATTCTCTTGGTGCATTACGTGAGCTTGAAGATGATCTTGCTCACGTAGTTGAAGCATAATGTGTTATCCTCAGACGATATCACAATCTATGTGGAAGCGGCGATCCGGTCGTTAGAATCGGTGCCTTTGGCGTCACGGGTGGCGTTGAGTTGTCACTTATCTCTAAATGAGATGGATGAGCATTTCAAGATCCAGGTAGTCTGGGTCCCAGGTCACTCGGGCGTCATGGGGAACTGCAGGGCAGATGAATTTGCTAGGCATGGTACAACTCTCCAGCTGCAACCGGAAAGGGCAAGTCTGGGGAGGCCTATCACAGCGCTAAGACAAGCACTTGGGAAGCAGGCGCTATCCTCAGCGGGGGAAAGGTGGTCTAACGCCCTCACCTGTAGAGTTGCAAGACAAGTTTGGCCAAAGCTGGACTTGGGGCGCACTAGGGCATTAATATCCTTACGCAGACGTGAATTAAGAACGGTCGTAGGAATTCTCACGGGACACTGCCTTTTTGGAGAACATGCAAGAAGGCTGGGTCTGGAGGCTAGTGACTTCTGCAGAAGCTGCTTGTACGAAGAGGAGGAAGAGACGTTGGTCCACTTCCTTTGCTCGTGTCCAGCATTGGCTCTCAGAAGGCACAAACACTTAGGTAAGTTCAGGATGGACTGCCTCTCGGATCTCGAAAACATTAAAGTGCGGGACGTCTTACGCTACATAAGTAGCTCGAAATGGTTCCAATAGGGGTAAAAGGGGATACATCCCGTGGTATTACAATGGACCGTCACCGGTCTAAGTGTGCGTAAGCAGCCACTCCAACCTAACCTAACCTAACCTATTAATTCTCCTGGTTGCAGTTTATAGATTTAAATCGAATATACCCGATTGATGAATGATTATTTTTTTTATTATTTATTTAGCCCAAAACAATCACGTCGGGTTCACCACTTTGGGGGTTGTATGTGTGTGGGTAGCTTTGCCACGATATCAGATATTATTCCTGGTTGTGTAATCTGACTCCATAGAATATTGGTATTTTTTGGTTCACAACACTATTCGCTTTACATATTAAAGACTTGGTAATTTATTTAGTTCATATTTATTTATTGTTGAATAATACACAGCGAAATTTTTCGCATCGAATCAATTAAAAAACACGTTAAATTATTTTAATGATTATTAATTTTTTAGATTTTTGATAAAAGCAGAATATTTTTTCCTGCCATCCTTTTTATAGTTTTTTACGAACTTCTTTTTTTGTTTTTTGTTTTTTCTTTTTTTAAAAAACAAAAAGGTCTAGCCTACTTTATATAATAGTAAACTAATCTCCGTGTCTTTATTTAATCATTTTTAGGTTCAGTGTTTTCACAAGAGAGTGTGGACATGACGTGTCAACACAATGCTAGCAATGCCATGTCACCACACATCTCCACCAACCAAACAAATTTCCCTTTTACAATGTGAGTTAATTTACAAGACGTTTTAGTGAATTGAGTGAAATTGGGAAATTCCCCTGTGTTTTCATTCCAAATATCGTCTTATTGTAAAAAAAAAAAAAATAATGCCATTTAGCATTTGATGAACCCGCATGTTGCTTGCGTACATACATATACAAATGTAAACAAATAATCCAACCGTAACATTAAAAAAATAATTTATTTTATTTACACTTTAAATCAACACAAAACAATAACAAACTAAAAATATTAATCCGTTCAATTAATTAAACAAGAAATATAACTTTTTGTTTTATTTTGTTAATAAACGCAAGCCAAGTTCATAAAAAAAATTATTTTCAACAATAAAAAAATTTTCGTTTAACTTAAACAAACTCTAAGTGGATCACACCATTTTTAAAAGAACAAAATATTTAAATTGACCGCAATTTTGGCGCCTTTCATACGCATATATTGTTACAATTGATTCAGAATAATCTTGCACCCTAATCAGTTATCATTTGGTGCATTATGTGCTAACCCTGTGGCCTCAATTTTATCGTCTCTGTATATTAAATACTTTAAAAATATTCTTTAAAGGGTTTTTTTACGTATGCCAGTTGATTTTTATTTTTGGTTTATGTAATTCAATTAAATTGAAATTGAATTTTTTTTTTTGTTTGTTTTGATTGGATTTCATAATTTATTCAAGAGTGGGTAATAAACTAACCAATATAATAAAGAAAATTATTGATTTATGAAAACAAATTTTGTAATAAAATCGAATATTAAACAAAACCAAAATAAAAATAAGATTTAGGTTTTGTGTCTTCTTATACCAGACGAACACCAATATAACTAATCTTGAGATTGAACAATGATTCTGATTTATAATTTTGGTAAAATAGTATTTTGTGTGTGTGTTGTTATATGACTTTTGAACGTGAGGATGATGATCACTTTGTCAGATAAATATTTCTTCAGATCAAATTTCGTAAACGTTTTGATATTGGCGTAAACTATGTTATGAAAACTTGAAAACTATTGTAAAATTCATTTTAGGATGGAGGAAGGAAGATTAATGGAAAAAAGCCATCAATAATCCCTATACCAACAAGTAAAGCAAAAAAACCTACAGATTTTTGACTAATTTCATTTATAAACAAGGTCAGTAACATGATGGGTCGAACGGTGCCAACAAATTAAATAATTTTCATACCTTTTACTTGTTTATTTTTTGATTTTGGAAAGGTTACGAGGGTGGAATTCATCGTAATGAGACACAATCGTCACTTTATCAATTCCTATGCGTTATTCCGTCCCGGATGATAATTAAACAGTTTCATTACAATAAACATTAAAAATTGGACCAGATTTTATCTGTGTCCGCAAATAAACATAAACAATTTTTTATAGCCAGTCTGGAACCACACAAAAATTTATGTACCATGAAAATGTGTGTCCCCGTTTTTCACCCCATTTCCGCAGCGCCACGCTATATATGTATATCACGCTTTTCACAAGTTTTTCTCTCAAATACAACAAAAATACACAAACACAAACGCAATAATGAAATAAAATAAAAAACTAGAACGCAAAAATATTTAATTTTGTTGCTACGAAGAGAACCAAACCAGCCAAATAGGAAAAGAAAATCAAATGGAAAATTTAATTTTTTTTTTTTTTTTGTATGTATGCGCAATTTTATATACACATATATAAGTCACTATGGCAACACTCATTTTACGATTAACATAAAAACGTACTACAACAACAACGTTATTGTACATATATAGATACTGGCTGCAATATAGCTTCTCGTATACATACATACATAAGTACATAATTTTCCCAAAAACAAAATTTATAACTAAAGATTACCCCTCACCTCATACTACCGGATCGCGCTCATTTTATATACAGTAAAAAAAAAAAATTCGGAAAAACAAGGAAAAACATTTTCCATTTAAAATAACTGTATACGAGCAAGAAATTTTCTTTGCTTTTCGTATTGTATACGTACTGGAGAAATATGCTATCGGGCTTCCTTCCACACTTCGTCTCCCATTCATACATAATACCAACTGTACCTACTATGTACTGGATAGGAAATGATGAGTCAGAATTTCATTTCTATATGTACACACTGCAGAAGGTCATTATTACTCCTTTTTTCTTATTTTCCATATAATAAAATTTACGTTCCCCCCATTTTTATGGATCCGTTGTTACGTCATCATAAACAAATATTTCGTTTTGATGTTTGTGTGCTGGTATGAAAGAAATTAAAATCTAAATTCATCATCTTATATGACATTTATGTAAAGAGCGAGAAAGTGTGAGATATAGACATTATGGTTCAACATTGAATTTAAAATTAGTTCTGTGTTTTACGAGCAAATTGGCAAATCCAATGTAATATTCATTAGGAAATGAATTTTCATTCGTCTTAAACATTTTTATTAGGGTTTCTGCGTGCTTGTATGTGTGTAATTGTATTTGTGCGTTTTACGTGATGCCATGATGAAATACTATGCTATAAACTTGATTATGAGTCATTTTGCTGCTGCGTGTAATTTTTGAATGTCAACATGGCAAAAACTACACAAAAAAAAAAAACTAAAAGAAAATCAATAAAGTTTTGTGCGTGTGTTAAGGACGTCGAAGGTGATTGGATGGTGTGTTTGATTGTGAATCCTTGAGATTTATATATTTTAGTGTGTACGATATAAAATGTTTTAATGAGAAATTTTATGATACGAGAGAGCAGATGCTGACATATTTTATGTTTGGACCAGCTCCATTTGAGACTTTATATCTTCTGCTTATTATTAATGCGGATAATCTCACGAAGTCTTATAATTTGTTCGGCCTTTGTTCGTAAATGTGGGCCGGATCTAAGCCCCTGAGCGCCTTGTGCAGGATTTGTTGATCCGACCTCCTTAAATTTTAGCAGAGGTTAAAATAAAATCGGTGCTAATGGATACTACAGTTTTAAATTTGTGCTTACATTGAACCAAATAATTTCAGCAAAGCAGTTCTCAATTTGGATCGTAATTGACCCGACATTAGAAATTTTTACCTCCCAATGTATTTTACTATCTTTTTGTTTCCAATGATTTAACCGATCAGTTAATTTTAATATTGAGGATGTTTGTGGCATTTGGAGTTGCTCGAAAGCAATTGCGATAGTCGTGGTTAAGTTCTGTTTATTTGATACGTTTGGTTGGGAGTTAAATTACTGAGAAGTTGTTTGTTGGGCGAAAATAAAAATGCACATTAGAGTAAGAAATAGTAAGCGATATAGACGGAAAAATAAAAGAGATTCCATTTTTATAAAACTAAAAAAAAAATACAAAATGTTTGATAAAATTTATTATCTTTTTTAAAAAACTATCACTGTTGAGATAATATTGTAAATAAAGTTTACTGTTGTGTTTACATCATTTATCACTGAATATTTTAATAATAAACCTTTGTGCTAAAATATTAAGTACTAACATTACTGCTGACTATAATCAGTGTTAATTTATACCCGCATTGGTTGTGGTGATTGTATATAAAAAACCAACAGCCGTATCCCCAAATATTGGAGACTGCCGACGTGATTTCGGTTATAAACAAATTTTTAAGCAGCTATTATCAGCAGTACAAAATTAAGTACGGTTTTTTGGAACGTGACCATCTATAGTTACCACGTGCATAACCTCACACTTTGGTTATTCATTTATCCAATAACGAACTCGGACATCAATTTCAAGTAAAAAATCGATCAACATCATCATCATCATCATCATCGAAGCTTTGGGAGCAGTAACGACGCGAAAATTAAACACTAGTACTGGCGTAGGAGGTTCAAACGCTGCGCACACTCTTCCAGGTAGTTCGGTTTCGAATAATATGGTCGGAAATGTAGGTGAAGACTCGATCACTGTCACTGTAACACAGTTGAATAATTTAATCGACGCTAGGGTACAGCAAATGGTCGACGCGCGATTAGCAGCGGTTCGAGGCCCTGAAGTGGTGATACTTCGGAATTGGATAGTAAGCATAGTAGGAATGGAGCGCAAGTAGCACATATCGCATTTAAAGCCCCTCAGCCGCTTTATTCACAGAATCCGTGCGTATGGTTCGAGATTTTGGAGCAACAGTTCCGCATTGCTGATTTTACGCAGGAGGCTACAAAGTATTCACATGCAGTCAGTGCACTTGATGTACGTTTACACGATCAATTTGCTGGTCTCATTATGGGCAACAAGGGAAATACACCTTATACAGCATTTAAGCAGGAAATTATTAAGGGACTAGGTGAATCGGACAAGACCAAGTTGCACAATTTGTTGCACGGGTTATCCTTAGGTGATTTAAAACCCTCTCAATGTAAATTCAATGACGTATCAATACGTCAGCTTTGGATGCAGCGTCTTCCATCACAAGTGCAGTTGGTTCTGTCACCTTTCGAAAAAGACTTGGCCTTAACAGTGCTCGCGGAAAGAGCAGATAACCTTATTGAGACATTATCTCACCAGCAGCTTAACTTGCGAAAAATCTAAGGACTCCGCTAATTCACCAGGCGTAGAGAAGAGATGGGAAGATTTTGAATCCCGTATTCTCAAACAGGTGTCAGATATAATGAGTATCCAGAGGTCGTATCGTAGCAATTCCAGAGATCGGGGAGACAAAGGTCGTAATCGTTCTAGCTCACGCGAATCCAATCAATATAACGATGAGTGTTTTTATCATCATCGCTTTAAGGACAAAGCATTGAAGTGTGTGTCCAGTTGCAAGCACCATCAAACGTTTGCTGACAGTTCTGGCAAATTCACCATATCAAAAAACTAAGCGTTCAACCACATTCGACGGCGTGTTTGGTTGGAGCAGACTCTAGTCGTCTTATTATTAAGGAAAAGAACACCAACCAGTCTTTTTTTATTGATACTGGAGCCGATATATCGGTGATACCATCAGGTTTAAAAAAATACGCGGAAGTCGGAGCACAGTTTAACATATACGCTGCTAACGGTACACCAATTAAACCATTTGGCACGCGTACACTCAACATCAATATCGGATTGAGGCGTATTTTTACCTGGACGTTTATCGTAGCTGACGTGACGATACCCATTTTGGGCGCAGATTTCCTTCGTAGTACAGCGACGAGTTATCGATCTATTGACATCCATTTTTGTGATTGGTGCACTTACATCTACTACGATCCCAACTTTATCTGTCTTGAACAAAGCCACTATCGATCCAGATATTTCAAAATTGTTGGCAAAATTCGAATCAATTACCCACGAAACTTTTGCCAATACGTAATGCATTGTTTAATTACGAAAGGCCGCCTGGTCAAGTCCCCTGCACTTAGTGCAAAAAAAGAATGGCGAATGGCGTCCCTGTGGTGATTATAGAGCTTTGAATAGTGTTACAGTACCGCATTGTTACCCAATACCACACTTGCAGGATTTCTCGTTTCAGCTGGCGGGATGCTCTATTTTTTCGACTTTGGATTTAATTCGTGCATATCACCAGATTCCAATAGAGCCGCAGGACATACCAAAGACGGCTATAGTAACCCCTTTCGGGCTACACGAATTCTGTAGAATGACTTTCGGACTATACGTAACGCCGCACAGTCATTTCAGCGTCTCATCAATTCCGTATTGTCAGGACTTCCGTTTTGTTTCACCTATCTAGACGATATTCTAGTAGCATCCAGATCACGAGACAAGCATTTGGAACACTTGTCTGTGGTATTTCAACTGTTAGCATGTTATGGTTTGATCATAAATGTGGATAAGTGTGATTTTATGAAGCACGAAGTACGATTTCAGGGTCATAAGGTGACTGCTAACGGTATTTTACCTTGTCCAGAGCGAGTTTTAGCCATTTCTCAGTATGAACAACCAGTAACAGTACAGCAATTGAAGCGTTTTTTGGGAATGCTAAATTTTTATCGAATCCGCTTATGACAGCACGTATTTCAATCATGGTTGACGCTTCAGATTACGCAGTTGGGGCTGTAGTTCAACAATGGGTCGATCAAAGTTGGCAACCATTAGGTTTTTTTTCGGTTCGGTTAACGACGGCACAACGCAAGTACAACGCTTACGATCGTGAACTACTGGCCGCTTATTTAGGCATTAGACATTTCAAATATTTATTGGAGGGTCGATCATTTGTTTTGTATACTGATCATAAGCCACTAATATTTGCGTTTAAACAAAATCCGGAGAAGGCAACACCGCGTCAATATAGACAATTGGATTATATAAGTCAATTCACCACTGACCTGCAACATGTTTCGGGTGTAAATAACGTAGTGGCCGATGCACTTTCACGAATCGAGCAAATCAACATTTCCGATTCAATAGATTACTCGTTGATTGCAGATTTGCAAAGCACTGATCAAGAATTGGCCGAGTTAATGGCCGATGATAAGTCTGCATTAAAGTTTCGCAAATTCCCGGTGCAATTTAGTTCTGATAAAGCCTTATATTGCGATGTTTCCGCAAGTAAATCCAGGCCATTCATTCCTGTCAGTCTACGAAAGCAAGTTTTTGACGCGTTTCATAACTTAGCACATCATGTATTATGGGTGGAAATTAAAAAAGACGTCAAAAATTTTGCACAATCGTGTGTTTCATGTCAGCGAGCTAAAGTCACACGACATACTAAGTCCGCACTGAGTTCTTTCGGGCATGCGCCTGAATGTTTCAAGGAAGTTCATACTGATATCATAGGACCATTGCCGATTTCGGATGGGAATCGTTACTGTATTACGATGATCGATCGAACCAAAAACGCGTTGGGCAGAAGCAATTCCGGTAGCGGATATCACTGCACACACGGTAGCGTTCGTTGTATTTTCTAATTGGATTGCTAGGTTCGGTGTTCCCGCATTCATAGTGACAGACCAAGGCGCACAGTTTGAGTCGCAGCTATTCAAAGAGTTGTCAAGTTTATTAAGTTTCAAACGCAGACGTACGACGGCGTACAACCCAAAGTGTAATGGAATGGTGGAACGTTGGCATAGGACGCTGAAGGCAGCAATTATGAGCCAAGGAAGAACGGATTGGTCAAATATATTGCCATTGGTACTATTAGGATGGAGGACAACATATCGAGATGAGTTAGAAGCTACAGTATCAGAATTGGTATACGGAAGTATTGTACAAGTGCCAGGTTAGTTTTTTGAGCACTGTGAAAATTTCGTACCACAGTCCGACTTCGTTAAGGGTCTTAGGACGCATTTTAAGGAACTGAGACCGGTTACAGCAACACGACACAGTACAGACAAAGTTTTTGTTAGTAAACAATTAAAAGACTGTATACATGTGTTCCGGCTTCCGGAGGACGAACGCATTACGAAGAGCCTTACAGCCACCGTATACGGGTTCACATTTGGTACGTAGTCGCGCAGAAAAATACTTCGACATAATGATTAATGAAAGGCAAGTTAGAGTGTCAGTGGATCGAGTTAAACCTTGTTTCACAGAAACCATAGATAGAGCAACCGATCCAGTTAATTTACAGGCTCCGCTGGTGTCTAGTTCTGATACGACAGGGGATAGTTCGCGAGTTTTAATCGGCACGGATCTAGTTCAAAAGAAGGTTCACTTTCCGGAAAGTCTTGTGACGGGATTTCAATAGGAGAAAACCTACATCCAAAAATGCTATTAGACTAGTAATTCTACACAGAAAGAAATGAACTTACTTAGAATAGAAAATTCCATTTTTTAATTCAAGAAATTTATAAAATTTAAAAATAAATTAGTTTTTGCTCAATATAAACTAAAAATATTTGATTTAACTAAATTTATCTTAAAATAAGAATCTAAAATAATTGTAGAAGCAAGAATTTAATATTTAAATTAAGAAATGTAATAATTGATTATCATTAAAAAAACCTGACTTAATACAAGAAAGCGATTTAATCAAGTTTACAATTTAAATTAAGAAATGTAATAATTGATTATCATTAAATTAACCTTACTTAATATAATAAAGCGACTTAATTGGCAGTACAATATTAAACAAAATAGTGGTTAAAATTAGCATACGTTTTATATTTCTATTCAGAAAGATTTTGCTTAAATCACTATTTTTAATATGGTTTTAAAAATATAACTTGTATTATTTTAGACTTTTTTTTAAAATAATGAAGCAAAACTTAAATTCAACATAATTATTCAATTACATGCATCATTTGTGCATATTCATGCATACAGAAAAAAATAGATTTCGTTATCTATTCTATGAAACAAATCCCATATTTCCTAGTTTTTACCCTTTGATTTTCAGCTAATCAAGCTCCTTTATTAAATGGAGTGTTGGGTCGAATAGGGTAATACATTTTGGTGTTTCATTCAATAGAAAATATCAATTGTTAAATCTACAATTATTTTCCTAAATGTATTATTTATTTTTAAATCCTTATATTTATGCTCAAACTATCGTTTATATTCAAGGCACGCCGCAGCCGCTTGCTGTAATATGTATGTCCTTAAGTTGCTTCAAATAAGCATTGCTTATTTAAATTAAAAGAAAATATAATAAAACATAAAAACATATTTTAATAAACGAGAAGGGCCTAGTAAATTCTAGCAAAACTTTCTTAACTAATAACATATTTTACATACATTAGCTAATATTTAGCAAGCTCTATTTAAAATTATTTATTAATTTAGCAATATTTCTGAATTACAGCGACCATTTTTTGCAATAAACACACCCGCGCTAAATACTATAACGTAATGCTTTTAATAAGCAAGCCTTGCTAAACTTCCGCATGCGCATCAATATTTTAAAACGGTTTTAAAACCGAAAATATTTATGATTTCAGTCCTTCTTGTTCTGTTGAGTTGAGAACGTCCTAAGTGCTAATTTGATTTTTGTGTTTTAATATATTTTTTAAAGTTTCTTATTTTGGAAAAAGTGAGAATAAATTTATGTAAGTATTAATTGTGTAATAAATTGTGTGTCTAAAATCTCTTTAGAATTCTCGGCGTTTCTGTTTTTTTATGCAACCGGATTATTTTTAATGTAAATTTGCAACATCAATTATGTTGTAGAAAACGCCGTATGCATCACCATCTTTGTGTCCTTCTTTTTGTTGAGTACTGCGTAATTTTTTTGTGTGCATATGTTGAAATAGTGGGTGTTTCCGAAATGCGATTTTAAGTGCACATTTTGTAAAATACGGATTTTTGTGATAAATTACGTTTCATTAAAATCATAAAAATATTTTAATTCGGACCACTCAAACAATGCGTATTAAAAATGCACGCAAGAACTACATCGCATGCAGCTTTTCAAATGTCACTTCGCTAAATGTGCATTTTGCATTTCGGACGCATCCAGTGTCTATTTAGTTTAAAGTTTTATTTGTTAAAATTGTAATTATTCAAATATAAATATTTAATTATTTCAATACGTACTTTAAAGTGTGATGTTTTATATTTGATTTATTTGGAACCAGCTTTGTCATTTTGAATAACAGAAATTTGTACTTAAAAATTGCAAAAATTTGGTAATAAAATAGTGACACTAAAAGCATAACTATTTTTAATATATTAACATTTAGCCTGTATTAAAACACTGAAAAACACTGCAAAAGGGCGCCTCAAAGAATTCAAAGATTCATCAAATCCGTTAAAGGCAAAGGAGATAATTAATAGCTGACCTCTTTTGAAATCAGCAAATGGCAGTAGATTAGTAAGTCTTTAAAACTAAAACGAAATTTATTTATTACGATTATTACAATTATTATATATTTTCAGATCGATATTGATTTCCAAATTTTGTATCCGGGCTCAAATTTTTTGCTATTTAAAAAATGGGAAAATTTGAGTAAAAAAGCCCCCCTTACTCTACCTAAGAAAATTAAAAATAAGGGAGTGTTTGAAGAGCTGAAGTCTCTCCCTTTCAGTCTCCGTGGGACACCGTTGATATCAAATGGAACAACACTGCAAAAGGGCGCCTTAAATAATTTAAAGATTCATCAAAAAATACATTAAAAGCAAACGAGATGATTAACAGCTGACATCTTTTGAAATTTATTAATTACTTAAACACAATTATTATAGATTTTCAGATCGATATTGGTTTTCAAATTTTGTAACCGGACTCAAAATTTTTGCTATTACCAAAATGGGAAAATTTAAGTGAAAAATTTTCCTAATCTTATTTAAAAAACTAATATAAGGGAATGTTTGAAGTAGTTTACTTAAATAACTTAATATTTTATATTATATTTCTCTATACTTCCTAAGTCAAACCATATTTTGAGCTCCTATTAATTAACATTAATTCTCTCCCTATTTCCAGACTACAAAAATATCCACCTTCTTACTACATTTAACCACTACATTTGAAAGCCTGATATAAGAATAACCAGCAAGCAAACATCATTTTTTAACTTTTTTAACTTAATGCGCCACCCTACAGCTTTTATTCGGGATTATTGCTAACGGTAATCAAATTTCTGTATTAGTTTTAATAAGTTCATTTAGTATTTGGAATTTGTCGAATGTTCCTATTATCTAATTAACATATTTTCTTTCTCTATTTTTAGACTACTTCAAAATTAAAGCCTGTTATAAAAATAACTAACAAATTCAATATTTGAAAACCGCAATACACCATTCAGCAACATTGTAATCATGTTAAATTGTTTCATGTTTTGAATCATTTTAAACAACTAATATTTATGTATCACATTTAAAATATACGCATTTTTTAAAGACTTCTGATGAATATAAATGTCAATCTAGTTGTCCATCAATTTTTAAAAATATATCATCATTCAAGCGACATTTAATCAAGAACCACCAGAATGAAAATAATACCTTTCCGACAAATTCGACAATACCATTGATGTCTGAATCCAAAAATAATTGTGAGCTTACTGAGTTGAACAACCATAATAATTCCAAAAGGGTTTTACAAGAAAATAATATTAACATAGAGCAATTTAAAAAAAAAGTAAAAGACTCAGTGTTGGCTTTCGTTACAAAAATGTCTAGTAATAATAATTTTACAAATACGCTACTTGAAACTATGCTAAACCATCTGACAAAAGACGTCATTAAAGTGATATTTACTGGTATAAAACCAGCGCTCATTTTAAAAAAAGGTTTATTATAATTGAGGCTTTATTACTATAATATAATATTACTACAACTATTATTATAATTAGATTAATTTTATATTTATATTATTATAACATTATATTACCAAATATTTTATTATTATTAATATTATAGTTATGTCTTTTGATTTTAAATTAATTATTATTTTATATAAATTGAATTTGAAATAAAAATGAAATATACTGTTTTAAAAATTATATTATGTATTTTTATTACTACATAATTCTCATATTAAAAAATACTCATTTCCAAAAAATAAATATTTTCTTAGTACATATTTGACATATCAAGCTGCAGTTAAAATTAATTTTGGTAAAATTTAAAGCGTCTTAGTTCACATCCCAATTTCTATGCAATAATCGAATATTTTTATCAAAAGCTAATTATGATATTTTTTAATTCAATTATAATTGAATTAAGAAAAAGTTTGCTTTTGATAATAATTTGCTATTAAATTTAAATCGGAATATTTGCTTTATTTGAGAAAGTGTAAGATTAATTTAATACGTCTTGATCTAAAATCAAATTTTAAGTTAATTTGAGTTAAGAAATTATTTGCTATTGTTAAGAATTTTTTACTAAATTTAAATCAGAAAACTTGCTGTATTTGAGAAAGTGTAAGATTAAATTAATACACCTTCATTTAAAATCTAATTTTAACTTTACTTGAATTAAGAAATAATTTGCTTCTGATAAGAATACATATTCAATTTAAATCAGAATACTAGTTTTATTTGAGAAAGGGCAAGATTAATTAATTATCATTTTTGCTTGAATATAGATAACCCATATTCTATATTCAAGCAAGAATGATATCGAATTAATCTTACCCTTTTTCAAATAAAGCAAGTATTCCAATGTAAATTTAATAGAAAATTCTTATAAAAAGCAAATTATTTCTTAATTCAAGTAAAATTAAAATTTTATTTTAGATCAGGATGTATTAAATTTAATCGAAATTGTACTTCGCTTAAGCAAGAGCCACATTCTTGGCATAAACAATAACCATTTAAAAATAAATGATAAATTTAGCAAAATAATTCTAGATTTAAGAAATGATATTTTCCATTGAATTTAAAATGAGTTTCTTAAAAGAAGAAAAACGAAAATGTATTATATTATTCGACCCATTTTTCCATTTAATCAAGTGGCTTGATTAGCTGAAAATCAAGGGGTAAAAATTATTAAATATAGCAAGTTTTGTTTAATAATAGCAATCTTTTTTTTCTGTGTAGATTTACCGCTTTCCATTTAGCATTTGAGTTCCTTAATAGACAACTGGCACTTATCTGCAGAGGCCCCTTTACCTGATCAAATGCATATGCAAATTCTCTCGATTATGGTAAACATGGAGTCCTCAGAGAGGTAAGCGTACAGAATCAGCTATACAACTCCAAACACTCAGCGTTTGAGAACAGCTGCCCTGTGAAGCGAATAGTGTCCACAAAAATGGTCCCATGACAGACAAATACAAGTTGAAAAGTTGTAAAAATTTCTGTGATGGAATCGATAAATTGCCTTCTGCAGTGCGGCTCCAAAACGTCCTTCCTAGAGACCATTTCATGGTGTAGAACTGCTCCCACGGGCAAATGGTAGTTTCACTGAGAATCGAAAAGACCCAATAAAGGTACTTTTAGAGACCACTTTGCGGATCTGCAGTGACGGAATCTCATGAAGGATTTTACTCCCAGTTAAGTGAGATGGGCCATTACCTCTTTCAAACCGTTCAAGTTCGCTGGAGGAGATGGTATTTTTCCAGCCTTACTGCAAAAAGGTATTGAGGAAATTATCTTCAGCCTAGTTTGGATTTTTCGGTCAAGCTATGCCTTTAACTGCATTCAAAAACTTTGGAGGAGAGTAAATGTGGTCTTTATACAAAAGGAGAGAGGCGGTTTAGACACTTAGCCCAAGCCATATCTCTCTCCAATTCGCGAGAGGCCTTTGATAATAAGTACCTCCTATGAATCATTAAAGAGGAATACAGGGGTAAAGGAGATTACGCCTAGGAAATATAGGAACATTACAGCTAAATTAAGTAGTGAGTCAGTAACCATTTGAGGCTTTATTGATGAACCACTGACGTCTGAGTAGCCATGTTGGCCATGCATGTCAAGTTGGTTTGAACCCAGCAAGGCCCCACACTGAATGCAACAAAAGGTCTATGGTGCAAATATCATAGAATAGGTGGGTCCAAGAAGGACTTAGCGTCCAGCCAAACAAAGAAGAGGAAGCTTTTCTTAGAGCAATCTCGTTAAACGGTACTGCAGTTCAATTTCCAAAGAAGTTAAGTATCTATGAGGTATTCTGGGTCAAACACTGAATTAGAAACTAGATTTACTTACAGTCTAGAAAAGAGTCACCAAAGCTTTCTCGGCCTGCCAGAGACTCTATGGACGACCTCGGTATTAAAGGGTCAATGAGAATATGCCCGACTGAAAATGCAGGTAGAAAGTAATATTAATCAGTTAATATGGTGGGTCATCTGAAAATAATCCTAAACTATAATTCTACAGAACCCTTTGTGCCATTATGCCATATAGAGGGCCACGTACGGGTCTAAAACAGAAGACAGAGCTGGGGTGCAATATATCGGAAGAGAACTGCACTTTCGAAATCCTTGGGTACGTATGCTACAGTCTTCCAAGCAGAAATGCACGCTATAGAAATATGTGGCAGGATAGGCATAGCTGAAGGCCTAAGCTAAGCAAAGATCTACATTGCTTTAGACAGCCAAGCGAGCTTAGAGGCTCTTAAATCCTGTACCATTAAGGCAAGACCATACTGTCTAAATACAGTTTACCAATTGGCAGCCACAAATAAGGAAAAGTTTTATAGGTGCCTGGCAACGCTAGAATCGAGGGGAGTGAGGCGAATCATTTACAAACTATTATTCGAAACCCCTCACGATTTGGGAGATAATGTTAAATTGAAAGATTTCTTTGTCAATTTAATCGAGCTACTCAACGAACCTGCTGAGCCATTTACAATAAGACATTAGGGTTGGTTTGGCAATAAAATCGAAAAAACTAGGTAGCCGATGATATTCGCCATTGTAAGAATGATGTGGTTTTGAATTATGGACTATTCAGGTACCGAATATTTGAAGGAGAAAACACAGATTATTCCAATAAACAATTTTAAAACGCTTGATGACCAAACGAGCCTCCAAGCGAGCTACAACCAACCGATTTGGCCATGAAAAATCGGAATCGATCAACTGTCTTTTTACAATGCAACTGTAAGGTGAAAGAGGATTTTCGCTGTCCTCTGCTAAGGAAAATCAAACAACTAAAACTGTTTTTTTCGTGTTGTACAAACTTTCCATGTCAACATGGCCCATTTCGGTTCATCAATATTATGAAGTTTTCCAATTGGAATGCCCGGATTTCGTATTTACTTCATCTTAGTGCAACTCTACGTCTTTTTTGACATTTGTAATGACATAAATGAACTTTATATTCCCCACCTCGTCGAAAAGTTTGAGGCAACCGGCTTTGTACTTAATCAACCAATGCAAGTACACAACCGTAGTGCCTAGTCAAACGAGAATATTGCCATCGTGTACGATAGTGGGCGTAACAGTCAAAACTGCACTTGAATGAAGGACTCTAACATATCTCGACTTGGTGAATTCTGCGCAAAGACTTGGCCTCTACACGTATAAGATCAAGTTGACACTATGCCTTAAGCCAAACAATTATTTGTTGACTCGAATTTCGCAGTAGAAACAACCCACAATAAATTTTGGAACATCCATTGCATTTAGAACGATTGTGGTTGGTTTTGACAACTTTTGAATTTTTTCTGTGGGCTTATGTCGAGTCATCGATTTCAATAAGCCGAGAATAATTTAGGATCTAAAGGGCAACATAAGACGCAAAATCACCGATGTGGCGTCTCATTTATGCCAAAACGTCAACAATTGGACCAATGATGCGTGCCACTAAGTTAACAGTGACGACCACAAGTTCCACTAATGAAAAGAAAGTATGGAAGCATATTATTGAATGAGCATTGATAGCGGTACTGTTTTTACCTCTAAAGATTTTCAACGATCGGCTACATGTCGACGGTAGGCGTGTGTGTCTACATTAATCATGACAACCCGTTGAAAAAGTTATTGGGGTTTAGCTAGTTAATCCTAGATTATTCGCAAATAGTAACTAAATAAACCCCAATAACTTTTTAAACGTGTTGGCATGATCAAAGCACGCACATAGGCAAACCGAAATAGCATAGTGAGATGTTTGCCGATCGGTGAAAATCTCGAGAAATATTTTATATTAATTCACCCAAATGTATGTATATGTTGTTGTTTCAGACTTCATTGAGCAAATCACTTCTTAAATCACTAAACGCTGAAATTGCACTGACGGGTAATTTCATTGCCCATAACGATAGATCACCTGTTGGATGAAGTTTTAACATCTCGCTATGAGAATTACACAATCTATGTCGTACGCCCTTAAACATTTCAATCTAAACGCATCAGTTTGGATTTTTTTTCGAAGAATAAACAATCAAAAACCTTTCGACAATTTTGACCGATCCTAATTTCTAATGTCATTCACCCAGAAATGGAGTAGCCAGAAAATTTAGCCGTGTTCTAGATCGAAAAAAAGAATATGAAGCTAAGAAAAAGCTGAAGTTCGTCGAATTGGAAATTTGAGGAGAACTTTTAGGAAGGCATAGGCACTTTACGATCAGTATAACTTGTTTTCATATCTAACGAGATAAATTTTGTAAATCTTTTCATTTTACAATTTGAAATAATCATATTTACCTATGTACATACATAAAGCACATATTCGATATAAGACTAACTAACAATTGTCTTGTATTTAGGTGTAGGATTGAATCAAAAAGCCTCATAAATTAAAATATTCAATCTTCATTCAATTTATTCAAGCTCTTGTATGGATTTCAAATATTCTTTTAATCATATTGAAATTTATAAAAAGGTTGAGAATTTGAATAAGTTATTCGAAATTGATTTGATAAAATAAATCCACAAAATTGTAATTCAATACCTTAATCTAAAATTTAAATATCAATAATAAATTTCACATAATTTTAGAATGGATGGAGAAGCCGTGAAATACGATTTAAATTAATAATGCTTAAAGTAATTCATCCATCTGCGACTAACAACATAATCCGCAATAGCGCTGCGCTAAATCGTATTTCAAAGATATTTGAAAATAAAAACTTACCTCAAGATAATTGAAATATCAAAAACATGTAAGTACAAATCAAAACCGAAACTCACCTGAAAAGAAAAAAAACAAATAAATTATTAAACCTTCATTTCTATATAAATTTCAAATATGTATGTACATATAACTGAACCCCTATATATTAATTTTATATTTACAAGGTACACAAAAAACAACGCAATCTAATCCAAAATGTATAATACAACAGACAACAATAATACTTGAGATTGATCCGATTCGCGTCTTTCTAAACAACAACAAAATATAGCTACCAAAAAAAAAAAAAATCTCGGTACCCAAATACATTTTGTATTTACAAAACAAATCAAAAAAATACGCTCTAAAGTAACCCTATAATACCCTAAGTATACGTATTATCTACATACAATATAATACAGAGATAGTAAAAAATTTCCTTCCATTTCCATGAACCGATTTTATACACAGAAACGAAATCACATTTCCCAAAGCGCAATTGTAATAATTTAACAAGAATAACACACAACCGTACAACAAAAACAAACTCATCGGTTTTGTTTTATATTTTCATTTCCAATTTTCCAATAAAATTCAAACAAACAAAAAAAAATGTTTAACCACCTCCCCCAACCCTAAATACTACAAATACAACATTTTTATTTACTCGCATTTGCAATTGAAATTCATAAAGAAAATAAATAAATTATTATTACTTTATGTATTTATTGTCGTTGTTGTTGTTGTTGTTGTTGTTATACCATTATTACAGAGTTGTTAAGACGAAAACGAATCTAATCTTAAATTGATATTGACGAGGAATACAATAAAGGAGATTTCCCTTTATTTTCCTTCCGACGCTGAGTAGTAGTTCACATCAATATAAATCGTCGTATGTACTAACTACGCCCACACACACACTCTCTTAAGCAACAATAAAAAATTAATTTAATGGAAAATTATTATTACAATTTACAAATATTCGTTCGCCCTTTAAAACAAAAACATAATTTACAAAAGGGGCTTGCAAAATTATGGTTTCATCCATAAAATTAAAAAACAAAAAAAAACAGAAAATGCCAGCTTTTAAATATTGCGGGTTTTATTTCGGCCACCTAAAATGGGTATGCCAACAAAATATTTTATACAAATTTAATTGTTTTGAAAATGTGGTTAAATATTTTTGTGGGGAGTTTTGTTAAACAATTACTTTGTAAATGAACAATTATATAACAAATTTAATAACCACAACAAAAGTAATTTTTTGTTTTACCACAGTGAAAATTGGGTGAAAATTATTTATAAATTCCGTTAGACATATTTTGATCCTGTTTTTTGACTTGTTTTGAGTGAGGTGGATTTTATTACGTATGTTAAAGCTTTATTGTTATATACCGGAACCATTAAGAATTTATTAACATTTAATTAAATATTCGAATATTTCGAAACATTGCCTACAGAACTACAATCAAAACTCCTAATTAGAATCGGGATTAAAACAAAATAAAAACAAGCTTTGTATATTGGGCAAACTGGAAGATCATTTGTTCAGATGTTAAGACTATCTTACGAAAAAAATATTTAATCGATGAAGATCCAGATGTCACGTCAATCGCATTTGAATACGAAACTTTTGTAATCGCCTAAATGTATGCGAGGTTAATTAAGCGTATCCTGCCCTACTCTTGTCTAATACATTACGTAATATTATAGCGCACATACCACATACACATCCATTTTTAATATTTTAAATTTCTGAAGGTCATTCAACTTTCATTACCTGAAATTTTTGAAAATTCACTTAAAACCAAATTTATTGATGCAAAAATATTTCCAGAACGTTTAATTCGATTTTTTTCTAAATTATTAAGGATTCTCTATAAACAATACAAAATAAAAATTAAGCAATAACACTTCAAATAAATTCGGGAGGAGTTTGTCGTAAATTTGTCCTAAAAACAACAACAAGATTTAAGGACAACTTTAGGAAAAACTTCATACAACTATATAATAATAAGAAGTTTATTCTAGATCCCAAAACTATTTATTAGTATGAGTGAATATAATGATGCTTTGTAAGGAGAAACAAGAAAACATTTCGGCGGATTTTTTTGAGGTTGATGTTTGAGATAACTACGACTAAAATGGGCATTTTCACATTGAGTTAGATCCATTATATCCAAAACGTATCACTTTTCCGTAAAGGTTTTGACTTTCGAGTCAAGCAGTGGTAATTTTGATTTTTAATTTTTCCGTATTCAAAAATAATTAATAGATTTTTTCTTTTATTAAATTGAATTTGTGCAAATTTTCGGCAAATATCGGAAAATGTGTTCTTGGTTTAAATTGTAGGAGAGCTTAAAAAATTTATACAGGCGTATATTGAAAGACGATGGCGGTCTAACAATGCAGAGTGTTACGACTGACTGGAGTTAGGATGGACAGCTGATCATGAACGGGGAAGCTGCAGACTTATTTTTAATTTTTAACATGTTAAACCACTTCATGTTACACAAGCTGTGTAAGTATGGAGTGGTCTCTGAATCAAATTTATGTAGATAGACAAATAAACAAATAAAACTATAACCTCTTAGAAATATCGAAAGAAAATTCATGAAAATTTCGATTTTTGATTAAAACGTACCAAGCAAGTAAAAATGGAATCGTAACCTACTTTTCCCCAACATTTTCCGGAAATTCGATATGTTTTGGATAGAATGGATCTAGTTCAATGTCAAAATGTCCATTTCAGCCGTAGTAACCTCTTAGAAACATCGAAAGAAAATTCATGAAAATTTTGATTTAAACGTACCAAGCAAGTAAAAATGGAATCCTAAATTACTTCCTCAATATTTTCTGGAAATTCGATATGTTTTGGATAGAATGGATCTAGTTCAATGTGAAAATGTTCATTTCAGCCGTAATAACCTCTTAGAAATATCGAAAGAAAATGCATTAAAATTTTTATTTTTGATTTAAACGTACCAAGCAAGTAAAAATGGAATCCAAAATTACTTTCCTCAACATTTTCTGGAAATTCGATATGTTTTGGATAGAATGGATCTAGCTCAATATGAAAATGTCCATTTCAGCCGAAGTAACCTCTTAGAAATATCGAAAGAAAATTCATGAAAATTTTGATTTTTGATTTAAACGTACTAAGCAAGTAAAAATGGAATCCTAAACTACTTTTCCTCAACATTTTCTGGAAATTCGATATGTTTTGGATAGATTGGATCTAGTTCAATATGAAAATGTCCATTTCAGCCATAATAACCTCTTAGAAATATCGAAAGAAAATGAATGAAAATTTTTATTTTTGATTTAAACGTACCAAGCAAGTAAACATGGAATCCTAACCTACTTTTCCTCAACATTTTCTGGAAATGTAATATGTTTTGGATAAAACGGATCTAGTTTAATGTGAAAATGTCCATTTCAGCCGTAGTAACCTCTTAGAAATATCGAAAGAAAATTCATGAAAATATTTTTGATTTAAACGTACCAAGCAAGTAAAAATGGAATCCTAACCTACTTCTCCACAACATTTTCCGGAAATTCGATATGTTTTGGATAGAATGGATCTAGTTCAATATGAAAATGTCCATTTCAGCCGTAGTAACCTCTTAGAAATATCGAAAGAAAATGCATGGAAATTTTTATTTTTGATTTAAACGTACCAAGCAAGTAAAAATGGAATCCTAACCTACTTTTCCTCAACAGTTTCCGGAAATGTACTATGTTTTGGATAGAACGGATCTAGCTCAATGTGAAAATGTTCATTTCAGCCGTAGTAATCTCTTAGAAATATCGAAAGAAAATTCATGAAAATATTTTTGATTTAAACGTACCAAGCAATTAAATATGGAATCCTAACCTACTTTTCCCCAACATTCTCCGGAAATGTAATATGTTTTTGGATAGGATGGGCCTAGTTCAGTTCGAAAATATTTATTACTGTACAATAATACAAATAAATAAATGTTTTTATTACAATATATAAACTTCGCCTAAATGACATTGTTTATTTACTTAAACATATACATTCACATTTGTTGTTGTTGGTTTAGGACAATTTAGGACAAACTTCTCATCCGTTATATTGTTTCTGCTTCACATCGGTTTTTTGAAAACTTCCTATCGGTTGGGTGGGGGTTTTAAAAATAATGTTTTCATTTATTTGATTCCAAAGAAGCAATAGAGGAAATAAAACATTGATCAGGCGACCTCGAAATATTCTGAACGTACTACAGTAAATGTACGTATTGGAATCAATGGAATACTTTTTCGACAACGTCTTTGGCCCTAATTCGATGTTGAAAGAAGACACTCCAATTGTGAAAGTTTCTTAACTGTATTTATTTTATTTAATGATAACATACAGAGTAATATGAAATATTGCCCCTACTCCCTCTCTCCGCACCTGACCACGCCAGAATTTTTTTTGGAATGTGTACCAAAAATTTAACCCTTCCGCGTGGAGTTCCGTACACGTGTACGTCATTACAAAATACGAACTTTAACAAGACACCGTGAATTATTTTAGATGCTATTTGTATAAAGTACATTTAAAAGTTTTCGTTTAATTTCCTCCCCCCGCAGCTCACATAGTAATTGAAACTTTTAACTCCCACACGGAAGAGTTAATAGACTTTAAAATAAATGGCAAACCGCCCAGAATTAGTCATTAAAGCCAGAATCGTTTGGAAAAATGACATTTGGAAAAATGAAAAATTTTGTGAAGTACTTTTATCAAAATAAGATTTTGCAAACCTAAGAATACCTACATCAAAAATATTGCATCTTTTGGCAGCCTATAAGCCTATAAAAGAACAAATATGCAAATATGAATTGTCGATTTGAAGTTCGAAAACATGTGCTAATTAGAAATAAATTGTGACCCTCCAATCGACAATAGTCATTTTCAGGATTTATTGAGAATTGCTTTTTTAAAAAACTCACTATACCTAATATCTAATATTTGGTTTTACCGTTAAATAAAATTTTTAAAAAATTTGACGCACCAATTTCTGTAAATTCCACTTTTTGGCCAAAATTAAAATAAGTTTGGGCATCACTGCTCTAAATAGTTAGTTTTATGACAATATTAATCATTTCATTTAATTTAATTTAATCATTTGGATTAAAGGCTTCGCACTTATTACAAAATATCAAACTAAAAAATGTTCTTCCTTTCGCTGTAGTTGAAATAAAAGAAGAGACATTTACATAAGTTACTTTTGGAACGTCAGGACATGTCGGGCACAAGTTCATTAAGGCCGCCGAACACATATGCCTTAAAAATATTAATAGACCACACATAAAGCTTCCTCATTCCATTTGTGGAAATTAGAATCAAAAGTAGAGAAGATATTGAAATCCAAAATCATTCGGCATACTCGGTTCCGAACTCGGTTGAGGGTGGCTAGATGGGTATTCCATTTCTGTCCTATTCAAAAATTATTCATAAATTTGTAAAAGTTCCGATAAACTAAAATAAAATTTGAATCGTCACAAATAACCGAGACACCTAACCTATAGCAACCACCGCTTAGTTATTTGATTGGCCTAAGAACATATTCAGACGTGCCCACACTTTAGTCACTCATTCAAAAAGATGGTGCGTATTTGACGTTTCTGCCGATGAAAATATAAGACTGAAATACACTCCGTAAAGATTACAAAGTTTCACGATGAAATAGAAGTATACAAAGTTAAAAACAAGGGAATGTGCTGTCATCTAAATACAAATGAAATGGATTAAAAATATCGGATAAGAGATCACCAGCGTACTACTAAATCCAATTGGCCCAACTTTGTTTTTGGTGAAACACCAGCTTACTAGGAAGTCCAATTGATGTCAAGTTTTCCAGTGAACTCTTGAGCCGTTGCGGACGAAATTATTTAGAAAAAAAAAACGCAGTGGTGGTCCAAACCGGCAATGTTCATCCAGGTATTTCATCAGAAGGAAATTGACGGCCGAAGAGAATGGCGATCGAGCAAAAATTCAAAGCAGATTAGACTTTCTGCCTTTCTTGAGTAAACAATGAACATTATCTATTTTCCAGATCAAAGTGGAATAGAATAAATAAAAGTGTAATCAAAGTAGTGTAGTGCAGTCAACAAATTACTGTATGCCTGAATAGGTATACGAAGCGCTTATCCTATCGACAAGCTAGCCTGCGAAATATTAGGTGGTTTCAGAGAAGAATCGGGGAGGTTAGAATCCTCGGCAAAATTATTATATGAATTGTTGATCTTATAGTGTTGAGGTGTAGATGTTGGCTTGGCTTCTCTATATGGTTCGAGATAATCGAATTTTAGAGTGGAGAGGCTTGGTTGAATTTACACATTATACAACTTCTGAAATTATTGTAAATCTGATTTTGTGTTGCATAATGTTCCGCTTTGTTAAGTGTTATTGAAGCGTTTTCCAAGGCATTCGAAGAAAAGACATAGAGAAGGTTAGCATTATAGGCCGTTTAATTTGAAAGTGGTGTAATCTATTTTTCAAAACAATTAAGTTAATCATAAAAATAGACACATGAATGATCTTTTTATTTTTAAACAATTATTAGTCGAAATAGAAAAATTAATCCATCAACATCAATTCATGAGTTGAACATCAATTCACGGATTTTGTAAGTACGGTAAGTAATGTACATTATATTTAGCTAATTTTGCTCATCATGTATCAAGTTACAAAAAAAAAACAAAGTTGTATTTTGAACAAAAACTTAACAAAAAATGGTTTTTGAAGTCTTGATCATAAAAGAGAGCTTACGTGTATATATCGTAAATATCACTACAAAAAAGTTTTGGTCGGAGGGATACCAACAACATCATTTCCTCATATGTTATATTCTCACTTGAATGAACGGAAATTGCTTCTGTTCTCTATTTAAACAGCGAATTTAGGTTTTTACAAAGGATAGTCTGATGTACGAGAATAAAATGAAAAATAGATGGTTATAATATAATGTACCACGTAAAATAAGGCCTCGAATAATGAATTGTAGGAATGGAAATTTTGTGGTTTTATTTTGAATTGAAAAATCTGAATTTCTTTATGCATGATGCATTGCATTAGTGCAACCTTGGAATATGAAGTCATTCAGTACCAGATACTTGATTGTTGTTAAATAGAGAACAAAATGCAAATTTAGTATAATATATAGTACTGAAAACGAGCAAAATAGTTTCCTCACCCGAGTAAAAGAATTTTATCAAGTACAGCTTAGAGAAAAAAGATTTGTTAAAGTTAGCTTGTGAGCATTTAAACCAGAATAGAAGCCAGATTTCTTGAACTCAGGAGGTGTGGAATAGTGTGATATTCTCGAAATTCGAAGATGCACATTTAACGATTATTTTCTGTTCTCGAGGAAGACAGAAAATCGTCGCATTTCCCGAAAATTCGGAAAAATTAAATATTGAAACATGTTACACATTAAAAACTAAAACTAAGCATTTTGTTGCGTTTAAGTTAAGTTTATAATTTAAATCCATATTAGTATTTCAATAAACAAAACTAAGCAAAAACCTCAAAAAATTGAAAGAATGGGTGGTTTCAAATCTGTTAATGCATCAGTAGATGCTGCTGATTGTACGACTATTGTCAAATTCAATTTTTTAAAGTTCTGATATATCCCTTATTGTATGATTCAGGGATAAACAAGGGATGAACTACTCTTAAAAAACATTGCGAAAATTGAGACGTATAAGTCATATTTTTTGTCGGATCGGAAGAAGGTTCAAACAAAAAAAAAATATTTTATCTTCTTAGTGCCAAATAGCAGATGTTCCTTTTTGGCATGTTCAAAATAAAAAAAAATAAATAAGGCTAGAAAAATAATCAGTCACTTGAGCTACCATGACGGACCAGATATGTCATGCGATATTTTATGTTGAAGAGAATTAACGCCTGCGAGCCTTATTTTCTTTTTTTAGGGATTGAGGTCGGCCCGCGAAGGTTATTATGTTCTTCTAAAATGGTATCAAAGTCAACTTCTTTAGTGCAAGCAATAAAACCAGCAGTTGTAATTAAAATAGACACAAATAATTTTATGGTCCCGTGACACCGAGCCCATTTCAATTATCTGTCTCTTTAGGAAAATATAGAAAAATTCTCAAAATATTCCGACAAATTAAATAATAACAAACTACTGAAATGCTATTTTAATTCGTTTTATATCTTAAAGAATGGAGGCTGCCCCTCCCAACCTCCGCTTTGATCATTTGTAGAAATTACAAACTCCATAGAAGAACCTCAAAGTCGCTTAGCATTGGATTTTCAAGTTATTATTTGGGTTGCTTATTTTGTTGTTTTATAATAAAATCAACGATCTCCATTTTTCAGAATATTTTAAAAAAATTCTTCATTTTAAAGAATTACCAAAGACCACTTACGCTAGTAAAAGAAAGTTTAGTAATCATGCAAATTTTCAACCTTGGGATTTTCCAGGGTTAACCCGTTTTGGGTTTCCCTGAGTCGGAAAACTTAGATTTCTAAATGGTGTTTGTCGTTCGGTCTGCCCGTCTGTGTCTTCTGCCGAGATGCGTTAACCGCCCGGTGAAAATCGACCAACCAAAAGTGATAGCTTCTGTAGACCTGAAAATGTATGCATTAAATTCAACTTAATTCAACAAAAGGTTGAATTTGTCTTGCAAAAGGTTGAATTTCATTTACCAGAAGGTAAATTTAATTTGTAAAAGGTTGAATTTGAAGTGCAAAAGGCTAAATTTGGAGTGCAAAACCTATAGTTCAAATTTATCAAGTATAATTTAGCGAATTTTCTTCTAAATCTTATGATCTGTCAGAACCTAAAGGCATTTTTTTCTATGAAATCAAATTACGTGTAATTATTACTCGTACAATCACCTTCAGCAACCAAGAAAAAATTGTTGGGTCTGTTTTAAGAAACAACCGAAACAATTTTTATTTCCCAAAAAATTATGTTTGTTAAGAGATTTTCTCGGCGGAACATTTGTTGTACAACAGTTGATGCAAAAATTGCTAATTATTTATATGGGCCGGCCTAGGCCGTTTGATGATTTTTTTATTAACTGGATAATATGCACATTCGAGAAAAATCATTTGACCTTAAGACTTTTTATATTTTATTTTTGTTTTTTTAAATTTCGTCGGTGAAACTCTGTACAACATTTCGTCACGTAGTGTGCTATATTAATTTTTTATTTTACTAGACTTTGTAGGAGAAAGTTGGACTTCCGGTTCATTGGATCTAATTGAAATGAATTTTAATATTTCTTCGTTGTAAAATATTCAGAAATGTTAGAACATTAAACCGAAATCGACAATCCATCAAAATTTTATTTGGAAAGTGAACAAATTTTAGCTGGAAATTTAAAATTCGATTTTTCGCAAAATGGAGTATAGTTATAGTACTCACATGACGATTTGATGGAAAAATTAATTGTTGTTTATATAGCCGAAGCTAGGGTCTGACCATTATGGTCTTTTGCAGATTAAGTGCTTACTATTTACCTTTGATAAAAATGGTTTGACTTTGGGGCTTTTGATTTTGGTTGCACAACTATAGTCGTTTGCTCACTCATCTACGATTTTTGTTATTTGTATATGGTAGCAATTTCGATTAGGTGAAAATTTTAGACAATGACATTAAATATGTCAAATTTAATTAAAATTTTTTAAAAAAGATTTGCTTTTAATTAAGCGTACTAAAATGCAGAACATAAATTTTAGAATCTCAGGTTGATGTTAAATTTTAAAAGTGTAATAATGTTAATTATTACTGAAAAAAGCAAATTTAACCAAATTTTCTTCGTTTACGAAACTGGTGTGCTTAGACTTTTGGAAAATATCGTATGGATATAGGCTGCGTCCGATATGGAAAATGCACATTTAGTGAAGACACATTTCAAAAAACTGCATGCGATGTAGCTTTTATGTGCATTCCAAAAATTCCAGATTGTGAATAAAACAAAATCAGTTCAATTTATCACTAACGATTTTATTTATGTCTCACAAAAATTATTATAACACAATTTACTAACGATAATTCACAAAATCAGTTTATTTTAATATTTGCATAATTTTACTGATCACTTTTAATTTTGTTTCGCACTAAAACACTTTTTAAATCACTTTTTAATTCCTTTTTAATCTTCACACTATCGCTTACCAAATACTAATAATCCAATTCGTTCGCCTTTTTATATACATAAACCAAACTTCTAGAAAGTTCATGACTTTTCCAGTAAGAATAGTCTAGAAACATTTCGAACGGTTTTATCATGGAAAATTCCATTTTAGTATAGTAAAACATTGAGCTATTAATTTAACTTTTTCTATTACATTCTAGGTGTCACCGTCACAATATGTTGGAATTTTATTAAATTAAATTTGTATTTTTGGTTGTATTTAATTTATTGCATTAGAATAAAGGGTTTGTTTCTTTATATTCATGCCACCTGTTCTTGTGCTCGAAGTCTTTCTGATTTTTCGTAGTTTACTTTTACCATCCCGACCACGAGAATCCAAATCAAGGATGCACGGTCCTAGCACCGTAAACCACCGTATATGAGCTGAAAGATGGTTCGGTCAATGATTTCGGCATTCAACCAAATAGTCACAAATGTGTTTATTTCAAGCAGCGATCGTAATAGAGTGATTAGTTTTATATCCATCCCTTCCAAACCGTACCTTCAGGTTTAAACGCCACATCTGTGGTCACTTAGTTTAAAGTTGTTGGGGCCAATTCTGTCTTTTAATATCCATATAAACGTATCGCATCAGCAAATTTATCGGACATTGATTAAATCAATTAGGTAAGTTGTTTAATTCGGAAATTATTGAACACTTTAAACGTCTTGGATGATTCGATATTGTCGTAATGACATTTAGGGATATTAATTGAATTTTGTTTTCAATCATTTTATGAATGAAAATTTTCGAAATTTATATTTTTGAGATAAGCAAACATTATTTGTACTAGTGAAAATTTTGAAGGTTACTGATTAAAATTTAATGACTACTTGTTTTCATTATATCGTCTTTCAGAGGCAATTTCAAAATATTTTGCTTGGTTATAAGTAGGCTTAGGATTCTTAGGTCAAAAATTTTTTTTTTCGGAAATTCAAACCAAAAATTTGTTGGATGTATTGCATCCCAAATAGAATTGAATAAATTCTTGAGTAGGAACTTAAATTGGGTTTAGATTTGAACAACATCTTATGTTTAATATATGTAAATCAAAAGGTAATCGTAGTTTTCAGTAGAAATTTAGTTATAAATAGAGTTTGAATACCAATCTTTTAATAAAAATGCCTACCAGTGCTTGACTAAATATTGAGAAGATAAAAAAAAAACTCAAGTTTTAAATCTATAAATTTTCAGTTTGAAATTAAACAGATACAATTTTCATTGAGTTACAATTCGAACTACGACACCAACAACATTTTGAGTGAAATTTAAAATCGAAAGTAACAAAATGTTTCTGGATTAAACTACATTTTGCATGGAATTAAATAGTACAAATTGTTGTACAGTGTTACTTGGGTTAAAAATTGATATGGAAATTTAGATTAGAAATTGATTAGCACATTCTGCTTGGTTTTTTGGAGCCAAAATTTGAGTGTAAATTTGTTGTTCCACACTAGATTTATACATAATTTTAGTAAGAATTGAGTTGCAATACGAGATTTGATCTCAAACAACCAACACAAAATTTCCTTTGAATTTAGTTTAGAAATTTGAATCGGAAATTTTGAGTGAAATTTGTATTAGGAATTTAAATTTTAAAAAAATGGTTTTGGCATTCCCAAACCAAATAAAATCTTTGATATAAATTATATGTATGTAATTTAAATTGTATCAAAAATTAGACTGACAAAGAAAATAGTTTTAATGAATTCGAATAAAACCTTGGATGTATCCAAAATAAAATTAGATTACAATTCCATCTGGATATGAATAAAATTTGAGTGACATTTTAATCCGAAATTAAATTAAACTTCCAAACTGTACTTGAATGTTGATTGTAATTTTGATCATGCTCATTGAATTAAATTGAAATAAAAACTTGAGTGAAATTTAAAGTTTGTAAACAAATATTTATGTATTCTACTAAATGATTATTGTAATCTTCTTTTTAATATGTGAGTGGTATTCAGACTATTAACCTAGTTTAAATTTAAAATGGATTCGAAAAAAATTAAGATTTTTAGTCAGAAATTTAGTTCCAAGCTGTTTTCGAAGTTAAACAAAACGATAAACGGAATTTTGAACATAAATCTAGTCTAAATTGGTCAACTGCATACAACAAAGAGGAAATTGATTAAGATAACGAAATTTTAAATAGAGAAAATTAGCTTGAATTCTAAACTCGATATAATGAGTTTGAGTTAAATTTTAAGTGGAAATTTCTTTATATTGCATTTGAGAAACACATTTTGAAATAATTTTAGCAAAATATTTAATTCTGAACACGATTTCAACAAATTTTTTAGTTCAACTAGAAGCAAAAATCTGAATGGTTTTTTGTTTTATAATAGAAGCATTTCAATTTTAAACCGTAATTGAATAAAATCTTAAGTAGGAACTTACATTAGCAATAGAGTTTAAATTACAATTTGATTTAAGCAAATACATGAGCTTAAATTAGCTTAAAACTTGAGTTTGGAATCCGGACTGACTTTAATAACAATTTCAGTGAATTTTAAAAATTTATTAAAAATTATTCGAGCAAAATTTTTATTTAGAACAAGATTTGAACAAAGCTTGAACTAAAAAAGTTTCAGTAAGAATTTGGATGCAATTTAATTAAAAAATATTTAAAAATTGAGTTTGAATTTCAAATTTTATTAACACAAAATTCTGGTTGCAATTAAGCTAGAAATAGTATTATATTTTGTTTACAAATTAAGTAAAAATTCCAACCTAGATTTGTCTAAATGTGCTTGATTAGAAATTTGGAGTATTGCTGAGTTAGAGTAGAATTTAAAATTCTAGTTTGCGTCAAAAGGTTTGTTAAATTTATATCAAAATTTTGAGCAGAAATCTGAAAGTAAGTATCGAAGTATAGTAATTTGAACTTTAGCAAAAAGATAACTGTAATGTAGTTTTAGTTTAAAAGTCGAGTTTGTATTTCGAATTGGACAGGCAGGAGAAAAATTAAAGATTAAGTTACAATTATAAAATAGGTTTGAGCAAAGTTTTATGTTTAGTGGGGGCAAAATTCTGGAAAAAGTTGTTTTTTGAATTCCAAACTAAATTTTAATTAAAATTAGTAAAAATTGCAATACGAAAAATGATTGCAATATAACTGTAATTGAAATATTGATGGCAACTTAAATAAAAAATTGAGTTTGAATTACAATTTGAGTTGAGTAAAAATATGAGCGTTATTTAATTTTTCTTATTTTAAAACTTGCTTTAATAACGTGAATATTTTAGTCTCAACCGTTACGGTGTTCTTTTGAAGTAAGTATCGCTTACCAGTCCAAATTTTTAAGCGTATGGATGAATGGTGGAAACATTTTTGGCTACTTCTCTACCACTTTGTAACCCAGGAAAGTTGATTATCCAACTTCTTGTTTTGGTTTTCTTTTCAAAATTTGTCCACATATTTTACAAATTTAGTTACATAGTTTAGGAATATATTTTCGATTTTTTAGAACCTAAAAACCCTATATAATATAACACTAATCTTTTCCAATAAACACTAATTAGCACAAATTCGATCTAACAGGTTCTGTTAAGCACATGATGCCAGCGAATGAGGTCGCACACCGCACTCTCCACAAACAAATAAATGTTTATCCCCCAAATTAGTTAAATGTACGACATAATATTTAAATTATTCATCTAGTTATGATTGATCGTGAATCTAGAATAGTTTAGTTTCTATGTATGTAAATAATGCGAATATTTAACTTTATGTCTTGTTTTAAATATTTCAATTGGGATTAATTTAAAAACGCGAGTAAAAACATTCTTTAGTTAACCTTTTTGTGTCAAAGTCAGAAAAATTATCTGGTTTTTTTTGTTTTTGTTTGTAGATTAAATTGTATTTGTACCCTATGTACACTACATAAAAATCCAATTTAAACTTTTCGCCTCGGGTTGTACAATACATATGTACGTAGAGGTGAAGCAATAAATAAAATTTGATTGATAATCCTTCATTGAAATGTTTGCACAAAATATTTTCCTATTTTAGATTTAGACCATCCATCTTCAATAAAATCATCACATAAATTTCATTTCAATCATCAATAAACATCCAGCCGAAGACAAGAATCTTTTGTTTTATTATTATGTAACATCTTTGGTTCTATATCTTCGTACTTTAATCCAATTGAATTGAATGTGTGGTGAATTAACGTGATATTTTATGGAAAATGGCATTTATAAGATTGCTTTGTGTTTTGTGTGTACAATGCGATCGGCTATGGGGAAGATGAAAATGAAGACGATGAATAGAAAAATGTTATAACAAAAAATCGATGGAAATTTAATACGATGAAAATGGGTTTGTTTCATCCTCCCGATACATCTCATCTCTGTACATTTGTATATATATGTATATGGCTTTTGTAATGGAAAATTGAGATATATTTTCGTACTGGAAAATAAGAAAAACTTTGGTACATAACGACACTGTATGCGTACATATATAAGCTCAATTAATCTTTATTTATTTTTAAATTATAAATAAAATTCTGATTATGGTATAATGATAGCGCTTGAATTAAAAAGAAAATACAAAATGGGTGGGTTGCGCTGTCGGCATATATAAGAACGTTTTCGTGTGTGGAAATGGAATTACAAAAAAAAAAAAAAACGTTTCTACACTCATATGCGGCAGCATAAAATAGTTAATTAATAATATATTATTATGTTATACAATTATCTCTCGGATTTCTTAAAATTAATTTTCCAAATCAATAAAGTTAGCTAAAGGTAAATTTATATCGGATATTAGTTACAAAAGACACAACATGACGAGTGAATTATTAATTTAATTAGTTTTAATGTAATTCTGTATAAGGGAAATGGTCTTTTTACTAGACCAATGTCTTCTTTGTTCATTTTATTTTATCGATACTTCGAAAAGTGTATTTATTATGACGAGGTAAAATTATTCTATTTGACGGTAATACTATTTTCTACCCTTATACGTAACGAACGAATCAAAAAATAATACGATTTGTCTTTATTTTGCTGTAATTACAGGTAGTAATAAAAAATCATTTTCGCAGTGGCTCCTATACGATCTGTCTGTCGCCTCTCTACAACCCAAATCGTGTGACGTTTAAGTATCCCTTCGTATTATATCAATGGGTTCAAGAATTTTAAAGCATAATAAAAATTGTTGTTCAAAAAGTGAATTATGTATGGGACAAACATGTAGAAATGTTTCCATAACATTTAATGAACAGGTTTCAGAACTAACTTAACGAGGTGATTAAAACTACGGTTACAGGGACCCGATCCTCTTGACACATAGGTTCCCAAAAACTTTTCAACTCTCCGCCTTGACTAAAGAAACAGATTTGTGAGAAAAATCCAAATCGCATAAGCCGTTCTCGAGATATCGGCGGCATAGGCATAGACGAACGGACATTTTTTTTTTCTTTCTCGGGACGTTCTCCAAAAGAGTCCTCTGGTGATAGAAAGCTTGGATAAACCTGAGGGGACACAATACAATTATCAAAGATAAGCATTAAGGCTAGTTCACGATGTAAAAAAGTGTAACACTTTTGAGTAATCCTCAGGCGAATCACTTAGCCATTCCACTTGGTGATTGAACATGAGAATACAGTTGAACATGATAGTACAGTTTGTCAACAATATCTTCCAGCCCAAATTTCCATGGGCAAGGCTTCATTTCTATTTTGCACATCAACATTAATGGTAAACACCACGAAAGACTCCCGAAAAAAGGACCAAACTTCGTCTCACAAGATGTGCCACAACTGTTTGCTGTCCTGCTGAAGTTTTAACAAAATTTCACCAATGACAATGTGCAAATAAAGGGGTGCACTTGTAGCAGCTTGATAACCTGACTGAATCAGTTATATTCCCTACATTCCATTCTGAGTTGTATGCTACAATTAACTCTTTAAGAACAGGCCTACAAAGTACTGCTAATTTCTTCTTCTACTGTGAACGGTAAAATTATGGATTGAATTCCTGATCTAGTTCCATCTTCGGAACATACATTGTATCATTGACTAGGAGATTTGATTAGAAGTCATCAACTATGTACAGCGTAAAAATTCGCAACCTTTCTACTGGCATTCCTTTCACAGGGAAACTTTTCACAGGGAATTAATGTAAAAGGTAATGGCGATAATCTAGTCGTCGTTATCATATACAAAATTTTTGAAGATATTTACATGTAACTGAGAAGGAATTTCGAGATCAACGATTTGAACGAAATTTCATTTAAGCCTGATTACTGACTTAGCTGGCTTCACTAATATGTCGAATAGCCAGCTAAACGTGTGCTGTGATATTTACAAGAAATAAAATTCTTTACCCTTACATATTGGTCCTTCGATATAAATTGTAAACACATTTAATTGTACACTATAAATTATTGGTAAAATCTACTCAAGGTGAATTAAGTTTCCCAGGAGGTTATTTCTAACCAGCTGAGAGCGAATTTTTAAGTTTAAGTCTAGATCAGTTCAAAAGGAAATTTACTAAAGAGGAATTTACTGCTATTGAAATGCAACTTTCAATAATAATATAGTAAATGCACAACCTCACACCGAACTGCCAAAAATTAATATTCCGCCATTTTCTGGCGAATACATTGAATGGTAATATTTTATGATTTGTTTTCGTGAACCATCCATCCATGAATCAACTTCCAGTGCGGTACAAGCATGATGGTTGAAAATCATCCAGTAATACTAATAATATCGAAGTGGTTTTAAGGCACATAGAACAGCCGCAAGTCGCGTCTCTTGGCTTATATACATCTTAACGGCAAAGTTGGACTTTAAAACCATAACATTATGGGCTCAATCATCGGTTGATTTTGAGAATGTTGCATTGAGTGATTTGTTTAAGTTTCTAAGATCTATCATCCAAAAGACAAGTAATGACGAGCCATGTTACCTGTTATGCCTTTCAATGTTCAAACTGTGTCCTAGCTAGAGGCGATTGAGCTAAATCAAGCAATCGTTGTTTCAATTTTATAACGGCCAAATTGGCAAAAGAAGACACCACACACTTCTCCATTTACACCATGCTCGATTTATGAGACAAATGGCCCAAAATAGAACATCACAGGAATAACAGAAACCGTCAAGTAAAACCAAAATGTGCTGAGCACGGAGGTCTAGGCAGTAAAAATGGAAGAATATCCAGTCACTGGATTAGGTATTCCGAGGGAATTAGTTACCATTTACATTAAGCCGGAGGTTTACTCGAGTTTCACTTTAACTCTTTTATAGTAAATAAAATCATAACTCGTTATTAGAATATAAAATTGATATTGTCGTCCTTCATTCGCAGATCCAAAGTTTTCTAAACCTAATGAAATAAATTTACTCATCGTAATGGAAAATTTTTCAACATTCTGAAAGACGGGCAAACTAAAGCCAAATCAAATGAACCAATTTTGCAAAATATCATTTTTGGATGGACCGCACTCATTGTGCAGTCTAATCAATATTTCGGAGGTTGATTTTGACCGAGCTCTTCCGTACCAAATAGGGATCTTCACCTGTATATTGTACTATACGGATACGGCACCCTTTCCAGCTACCCCAGCAATTACAAAAATTTGCTATCGATAAAGCTTAGCACTAAAATCTTGTAGCAACCAAAAACATAGAGTCAGATAGGGTGCGCAGATAGGGAGATAACATACGAAAATGCATGTCTAATTCTCCCAAAATAATAGAAGATATTCCATCAGTTGACCAGAACGAAAGAATCAAATCCTCCAAAAAAAAAGCAGCATAGCGACAAAGCAGCTTTTCAAATTTAAAGCCCAGTCATCCCAAAGTTCAAACATTTCAAAGTTTCAAACATTAGAACGTAAGGCGATATAATACCAAAGGAAGACTCGGAGAATCGGATTATTGGCAAAAAATTCAATCGAATCTAACGACTTTCGAGGAAATCTTAATTATCCATTACATCTACACCACTAGAGAATCAAAGATTGAGCTATACGGGTTTTGTCAATTAAATTCAAACTAGTTTAAAACTAGGAATTATGTGGCGCCACTTCAGGCGATATTTCCAGCCTCTCCCAGAAGAACTAAATACCCACTAATGATTTTTGGTGGAATGGACCACTTTGGCTGCATTAAACAACATAATTTTGGCCAAAACAGCAGCAAAATTATGAAATGGTGGAATTCTAAAAATGATATTCTAAGCCGATATTTTCAAAACCTTATTGTCAAAACCTTCGTCTTTTCATAAAATACAAAGAACACTTACCTAAGTTTTTGGAACTGTTTCTATAACCGTACCAGTTTGTCGAGTAAATTTATATCGAGCATTCGACTTAATATGACAGATTTAAATTTTCAAAGTGGTTGAAACAAATTTGACTTAAAATGGAACAGGTTGGATTTGTTTGGGAGCACCAAATATTCCAAAATGTTTTATAATTTTCCAGTTCATTAAAATAACAACATAATAAAATCATTCTGACCCCTTTGTAAATTAATTTCTCGTCATCATCATCATAATAAAATAATTCAAAATTAAATTAAACAAAGCATTAAAAATATTTTTTTTTTTATTTATCATCTCGTCACATCTTGAACAAACCAAACTGTCATTATCACTTAGAAGAAATTTAATAATTTCTTTTAATAATTTAATTTAATTATGAATATTTAATAAATCATCATAACGTATGTAGATTGTTTATTGCCATTATGTGTGTGTGGGTGTGCGTGTGTGTACTCTCATATTTTAAATTAATTAGTCATATGAGGAAGTATATGAAGCCAATTAAGACAATAACAACAAAAATTCCATAAATTAAATGAAAATACAAATAATTAATTTTCTATGTAACATTTGGGTGAAAAGTACTCAACTTCTAATTTCTGTTTAATATTTAATGAGACTGGAGAATTAAATGAGCTGACTGCGGCATAATAAATATGAGGGGGTTAAATTTTTAAATGCATCCTAGAAATGGCAAAAATGTAGCTACCACCAACACTACAAAAAAAAAAGTCTGTAACATCCTTACCATTTATTTTGTAAATGTATAATCAAGTGGGGTGTTACCTTGGTGATTTAATTCTCCTTCAATTATACAGGTGTGTTATCGTAATAAAAATAACACAAGAAGATACATATAAAGTTCAAGAACATACATAGGTTTTAATTTTGATATGTACACAATTTACCTTGTAAGTGGTATCGTAACTTTTATTGTAGTTCATCGAAATAACAGCGCGTTGGTACACAAAACACTCAACACAAATCGAGACACAAACCAAAAATACAACAGCAACACAAAAATAGAAAATGGAAAAATCAATAATTTTATTAACTTGTACACAGTGATGAGCTTTTTGTACTCTCTCCCCGTTTTTATTTTTTTGGTTTAATTTTCCTTTTTTATGCTAAACAAATACGTATGCTACTCTATACTGTATCTAAACGTAAATTGAAAATTCAGTTTTGTGTTCCCCGACTGTGTTCATTTATTTTCCATTTATGGTAAAAAGAACGCATTAAATATCCCCAAATTATTTTATCGTATTATGGTAGCTTTGTTTGTGTTTGCATATGTGGAACTCGATTTGGTCAATAAAATGAGTGAAATTTAAGATTATTGATCATTTTGTGTGTGTTATGGGTTAAAATAGGGTCGAGTGTTCTCGATGGACCAAAATAGTTTAAATAACTATTTAACTCAAATTTCAAAATTTTTGCTAAATTTGAGGATAACCCGAAATTTGACGATTTGAATAAGATTAGGCAAATTCGTAATGTTCATGTTCCAATTAGGCATAAATAAATAGTTTAACACTATCTAAAAATATTAATTTTCGAAGATTTAGGTGAGCATTCAAAATCCCTTTTCATACTATCACGATAACGTAAACTATTAAAATAAATCAAAACGATTTTGTTAACTAAATTCGCCTGTAAGTATATTGTTAGGACCACAATTAAACTGATTTGTTTTCAAATCGTTAAAAGGAAGGAAGGATTTAAAATGAACATTTTGAATTGAATTTTTTGTTGTATATGATGAAGGTTTGGTTATTCCCAGGCAATTGGTGATTTATCCCAAGAACAGACCAAATGTATTAGTAATTTTTCATTATAGTACCATTGATCATCGCAGTATTCCGCAGTATTAAATACATTTTGCTGCCTTATTCACTGAATTTTTCGTGGATCGTCGTGGTGGCGACTTACTGATAAAATGCTACTATCGTATAGTCTTTCGGATTCAAGTATTAGCTGCTAAGTTTAAACGAATAGTCAATGAATTGTCCTTCACTTTCTTCTGGTTCTCCACTTCATTATTATTTTCCTATTCATCTTTGAATAAATAAAGTTGATTAGTTTTTAACAGATTTGACGCTTTCAAACCCCGCAACACGTCGGCATTAAACATTTTGGGATGGAAAAAATAAAATTTGATTGCAGGTCCCCTGCCGACAGACACCTCTACTGTTTGGTTTAGCGTTTTCCATTTACCATTTACCGGTAGAACAATTAATCGTTTACCGGTAATTTAAAATTAATTTAATTTTTTAGTACAATTTTAGAAATTTCAATAATATCGAAATATGTAATCTCAAAAATGTTAAAGTTTTAAAGTATCTTGAAAATTTTAGAAAACTGAAAAATAATCGAATTATCTGCAAGTTTGTAAAATCAAAGGAACTGAAAACAATTCAATGCTAACTAATAATCACCGCAATGTTTACTTGGATAATATGAATATTCTTGAATAATCTCGAATAATATACAGACAATTTCAACTAACCCCGAAAAATCTTCAAAGATGTAAATTTAATTAAGTTACACCTCTAGAGTCAACTAAAACATTTAGAAATCACGAATAATATCGAAAGCCGGAAATATTCTCGTATATTTCAAACCAAATTGAACAAAATCTCGAGAAATTAGACAAAGGTCATCAGGTATCTTTTCGGTACATCGGGACATGGCATCGAGACCCGATAAAACACTTTCGTTTGATCTGATTCGGATAAAATAATGTTTCATGAAAGGACAAAGACTCGGATCAAAATTTTGATCTAAAACCAAAAATTTGTTAAATTTTTGTTATTCCTTTCTATGTAAATTTTGATCAGATCCGCTTATCACTAAGCGTTAAGAAATGCGGCTAATTACTTTATCTCAAATTGATTCAATTTTCATCAAAACCACATCTCTCCTCAGTATGACCTTTTTCGTCCAATAAAGGCTTTGTCTCAAACTTGGCGCATTTTTGCTTTGTCACATATGCATCATTCTTAGCCCGGCATCCAAATACATGAATATACGATATGTTTAACCAATTCCCTTACCAAATTTCCTAAGATTTCTTATCATTTGAACCTTTGCATGGTGAACGATTCAAAACAAAAACTTTTCAGCTAACATCCACTGTCATAATGTCACATATATCTGAATCTATAAGTTCCAAAACTTTTGGGAGTTTAGTTTTAGAATTGCTGTTTGGTAACGGAAACATTTTTTTTTGTTCCTTCCATTAAGAATTCTGCGATGCCTCAAACTCTCCTTGATGTTCAGTTTGACCGACAAATTCGTCTGAGTCGCCTTTCCGACCAAGTTTCTAATTTTCTCAAAATATTTACGATTGTTGAAACGCAGCGAAAGCTCTCCATCAGTATGTTCTGTTGCTGAATTTCTCAGACGGTTTAACCAATCACCTTTAGACAATTTCTAGCAAAATGGCCTCCTTTCCATTGCGTATAAGATAAACTGCTATTCGCATCGGTTGAATGAATGCTGAAGATTTTGGAACATATTCTACTTATTGGGTGTGGCATTAAGATAATCGCTATTTCCTACACTCACAAGTATTAAATATTTTTCGTCAAAAAGTTGTAGGCTGATGTTACATAGCTACAAATTAGGCGATCTCGAATCAAATCGATGAAGGGTAGCCGCCTCAAAATTGCAACTGACCATAAATGCTATGCCGATTAGGTTTAACACATGAGAGCGTTAATCTCAGGGCTAGCAAATGGTTGGCATAAAAATTTACTAAAGGTAAAAATGGAATTCGATCCATCACGTTGCCATGAAATTTTCGATATATCGGAGGCATTCCGAAAACAAAACATTTGGTGGACTGGTAGAATTTGTCTCAAAGTTAGCCCAGCTTCCCGACATTTAAATAGATGAATCCTGTCAACGCAAAGTGAACAATTTTAAGTTACCAAGACCTAGCAATATTAACTGCCCTGGACTCGGTCCAGAGAATACATTCATCGAAGAGCACGCACTTCCAAGAGTATGACCTGAGAATTGGTACTAACATTCCATCACCGGAATATTCACCACCGTTACCTGCTCTTAGCATTCTATTTGTGTTGCCCGCCCAACAAATTCTTGGAATTTCTCAACAACTTTAACTAAAATTATCCATAAGTTTCGTAACTTGTGATGTCTTAGGGCTGATACTTGCGCAAGGAACCTAATCGGAAACCTGGTTTGTTTGATCCTTTTTAGACTAACACATTCAATAAGGCCAATTCTGCTATACCACAAATTCTGTTTGATGTCCACAACACGGGCAGATTACCGACTTTAGTTGTAGGCTCCCACTTACGGTGGCGAATCACCGCCGAATTGAATATCAAAAACTCTCATAAACCTTTTCAAAATTTTCCATTTAAATACACCAACAGGCATTACAAGTGATACTTTAAAAAATTGTTGAAGTTTCTTTTAAAATAATTTAGTAAGCTGGTCAATGGAGAATCGACAGAAATCTAATTGGCCTTTCGTAAAATTTTAATTACCATAAATCAAAAAGTCAACCAAATTTAATAGAAATATAGAAAAACCTTTCTAAAAAGTTCTGATCACTAACTGTAGTAACTGAGCTTATCGTTGGGATAGTAGTCTTCACTGATCCAAAGAATCGGAAGTTGATCTGGAGGGGGAGGGGCATATAGCGTTGAAACATCTTCTCATTTAATTCAATTGGCTTCTCGTGAAACTCTCCCTCTATATGAAAAGCCTCCTAGGAGTTAACAACGGTATTTAAAGCTTCTGCTATGTACGTTACGTGGTTTATCGGTCAACCGGTTTATAGATCATCTCTACGAAGAAAAGCATGGACTATATGCCTCTATGTCTTGGGTTTTGCGTGCGAATATCTGGTAAATAGGTGGTGAAAAAAGGTTTCAAAAATTGTGGTTTACGACTCCAAAAAATTTAAGAACGCCTGATTTAAGCGAATATATTTGATTGTTCTTTAAGGATTCGTCTTGTTATAATGAAAAAAAACGGGTATAAGAGAAATAGGAAGCATAAGAGAAATAGGGCTAAAAGAAAAATAAGAGCTACACTAGTTTTTCGATTCTCTGTCATCTTTGTCATTCGGTAAAAATGCAGGTTTATGTCGATATCGTTGGAAATTTTGAAATTTTTGTTGCTGACCTTTGAGTGTGCACCCTTTCGGATCCTTTTAAATAAATATGTTAAGTAAGAACCTCTTTAATTTCATGACAGCCTATTTCAGCAAATTGTAAGCGTTAAAAATAGCAGGATTTTAAATTTAAATTCTTCGAAATTGCAATTAAAGGAACTTTCAGAACTTTGGTTGACTTTGGGTCAACTTTATCAAGATTATTACCTGCGGTTAAATGGCAATAATGAAAACTGTTGTTTGTTCGAATTAAGTTCAGCAAATACTCTCCAGACTTTAATTCCAACTCCTCAAAAAATCCTGGCAAATTTTTGGAAATCTTAATTGTTTAAAACTAGTTGCTTTAAATTGGTAACTTTCTAAAAACCCTTGTTTAAGCAAATTCTAGAAACTTCTATTTTAAACTAATAAATTGATCAAATCCAGAATGTATCCCACAATGCCATACACAATTTTTCCTTTTTCCTTATTATTAAACGCATCCGAATCTTTAGATTGATTAAGTCAGCAAATACTTAAAATCACTCTTATTCTTGAAATTTTGGTGTTGCCTAAAATTATAATGAAAGAAAAGAAATCTTCTAATTCATCAACTTCTAATAAATTTTTTATAAATTTTCAAAATTCTTCAAATTTTTTACTAGCTATTGATTATAAAAGTTTTGCAAAATATTTTTAACCATTTTTAAACCATGAAATTCTCAAATTACAATATCTAAAAATTCTTAAGGGTTTTACATTTTTAAATATCTATTTACATTTAAAATCCTCTAGAACTCCTTGAAAAATCCTTCTCAATTTACCAAACTCTTTCTTCAAAGGCTTCCGGTTCGTTAATTTTGTTAAATTCTTTCATATTTTGCAAAATTTGTTAATTGTTTTAAGATTCACAATTTGTTCCCCTTACGAGTACATTACCTAAAACTTTAAAATTCTTCAAATTTTTCAATATCTGCAATTTTTTGATAAATCATTAATTTAAATCTTAAAGTTTGACAAAACCTTTTAATCCAATTTGCGGAATTTGAATATTTGCACGAGACTGGAAAGTTTTATTAGTTAAAGAGTGTGGAAATTTGGAGAAAGTGTTATGTATTTTTAGAAATTTGTGGAAATTTATCAAATATATGTAACTCAAAATTAGTACCCGCTAGCTCAGATAAAGATTCATTGAGAACTTCAAATTATGAGAGTTTTATAAGTTACAAACGTTTTGTATAGACTCCGTAAATTCCTAGTTGCTTAAGTTCTTGAAATCGTTGAAATATTTATTTTGTATTATTTTGAATTCTAACAATATGGCCAGAAATGTCTAAAATTGCCAAAAAAAATCGTCTAGCAATTCTTCCAATTTCTTAAATTCATCATAAACTAGACTTAAAATTTGAATTAATTAGTTTCATGGTTTTTACCGATTCGCTAAATTTGTGTAACTTAAAATTCTATGAACAAAAGTAAGTAAACTAAAAATTTTTGAATTTGGAAGAACTCTTAATCTCTAATTTTCGTAAATTTGTGACAATATATTCGTAAGCTAAAATCTCCAAAAGTCTTCCACTTTTTCTATAACCATTTTGTTCAATAAAAATCTACAGTTTAAAGTGCTAATTTTGCATAGTATGCTAAATAGCTAAATTTAAAAATTGCCTAAGTTACCCAAATTCGTTTAACTCATTGTGAAAACTTCTAGAAAAATTCTAAAATCTTTAACTCATACTCTTCCATTCGGTTAAATTCATTCAAATCCACAAACACCGATTAATCCTAAATTTTACAAAACAGAGAAGATTCCTCAAAATAATTACTTGGCTCAGAATTTGCTGATTTATAGTAAGGTGATTTTTGGTAATTAAAGGTCTCGAAACCTATCTTTAGAGGTATCAAGAACCGCAAACGGACCACACCCGATTTTATTGGCTCAGAATTTGTTGTTTTATAGTAAAGTGATTCCCGAGATAAAAAGACTATTTCTCAAGAAACAACTTCTCGAGACAGAAATTCCCGATCGCAACCACTACCCAGAACTAGTGGTGTAGAATTCTGTGGTCAAGTCCGTATGCTTTTTTCGTATTAATTTTCACATGGATTTCCATTCGAAATGTCTATTGGAACCTCGCCAAAGAAGTATATGTAAGGGCATCCCCTTCTTTTTTAGGACGTCGAATTATTTCACAATGAAAACCAGCCTTAATGGTCTTATGAAACTCATTTTTTCAAGTGGAATAAAGTGCTGTAAAAAAATTAAAACCAAAAAGAGAAAGGAAGCCTATAGACAAATAGATGAAAAAAATATTTTTTGGGATGCTTTGGCACAATCCTAAAATGTTTTTTTTAGGGCAATAATGGAACATATAAGTGAAAATTAAATAAAATTTGATGTACGATTAAGTTGGGTAGTATTGTAGATGTAGGCTCGTAGAAAAGTGAAAAAATAAAATATTATTTGATAACCGGAAAAAATTAAAATTCAATTCTTTTTGATAGAAATGCTCACTTTTCTGCTGCACTGTTTCAAATACGCAAATGCGCACTATTCATCATTTTTCGTCACTTTTAAATCTGATTAAAAATTTAGTCTATGTCAAAACCATTAGGCCCTAGCCGCGTTAGGCGATTTTTCCGCAAAATTCCATAAAGGTCAAAAAAAAAAATCCGTGTGAAGGACGCCATACCCAATATTTTATGAAAAAAGCATGAACCATTCTCGCAATGTAAAAGTAAAAGGATGACCTCAGATTGAATATTTTTGGCAAACAATTTATGTTTCCAAGTTTGAATTAAAGTCGCAAGTCATGCGGCCATTATTAATTTATCAATCATTAATCTGATTGTCTTGTCTCAATTATGTAATTTTCGGATTGAAAACGATTATTTATTTGACTTTTTGCCAGTGTTAGTTTTGACAGAGCTAAAGCTCATGCCCGTATAGAAATTTATAAGCTAAGGAGAATAAAATCCCTTCCGATATATGTACCTCCACAAATTAACTTTTTGTTAAGTAAACATTCATCGTACATTAAATTTAGTTTATGGTAATTAAATATTTATTATTTAATTAAAGAACTTTATTTACTTTGCATCTATGTGTGTGCACCCTTTTTTCTTGAGAAACGAACCGAATGTTCCATTTTTGTGTAAACATACATACATGTATTATACATATACGCATATTCTTATCTAAATTAATATTGATTTAGAAAAAGTGATGACTTTGAAAATATTGGTATGAAACACGTGTATAAGATAATAAATTTTTATTGTGAAATGGGATTTTTACCACCCACATCGACGAACCATCGTTTTCGCATAAAATCAGTAATGCGTCAAAAATCGATATACGCCAATAAAATATTATCGCCTTGAAAAAGCAAAAACATGGATATTTTGTATATACGTATTGATATGTATTTGGGATCGATATTAAATTTAATGCAGCATCATATAATCAGAAAAATGCTTAGTTGATGACTTGGATTTAGAATTTTTGACAGTTTTCAATAATTATGTGAAATGTTTGATGGTTTTTACTGAAATTGGAAACACATTTTTCCTGTTTATCAATTTAAATTGATATTTTAAGCTTTTAGAAAAATTATTTCAAGCAACATCTAACTAGCAACAATCTACTCAGAATTTCTGACGGAAATCGTACATACTACTGTGGTCAAAAACTAGTAAGACTTTTCCATTTAAATCGCGCGGGCTTACCCAAAGGAGTAGTTTTTTTCGTAAGTTGGTAGCACTGTAACAGACATCTGCTTCAAATTTCTTGTCAATATCTTTAGCAGTTAATGAGATACGCTTCAAAAAATACAAAGAAATCGTTGAAGATGATGAAAGTCCCCGTCGTTCTTCGGCGTCTACCAATGAACACCACGTCAAGGAAGTCACGGATTTGGTGAAAACTTAGTTTCTTGATTTGCTGAAAATGGCAGATAAAGGGAACTGTGACTTAAAAGACGGTAAAAGGGCGAACTAGACCAACATCTACAGCAATCTGATAATCGTACATCAATTTGTATTTCCGTCACACAGTTTATTAACAAACATTGCGTATATGCTTTGATTGAATTTCCCGACATCAAACTACCTATTTAATATTTAACCTTCATCGCTTTAAATTACTGTCTGTAATTGTTGCCGAAGGAATTTTTAATAGCTGAAAAACATTGGGTACAACGAAAAACTTAATTCACGTTTAATAGTTTCAATAAATAAAAAGACTTTAATAATATAAATTACTTTGATTAAAACCATTGCAGCCACCGGCTTGAGAGACAACAGTATAAAGTGCCTTTTTATTGCAACACACAACTTAAATAAATAAATTGAACTCAATAAAGTGCGGTTGGTAAATAAATTAATAAATTTGATTAATTTAGGAATATTATTAGTAATTTTTTTTTTTTGTTCTAGTGTCTATCTACCGTTATTGTTGTTTTGCATAAAACTATCAATTCTCTAACACATGTTAGTTTTTAAAATAAAACGAAAAATGTTAATCAATTTAACTCCCATAAATTATTAATTATATTTCATAAACAAACAGACAACCCACAAGCAACCAGACGATTTAATGTTACGTTGAATATATTTAATGGATTTTTTTTTGCTTTTCTTAGCGATAATTTATAGCAATTTTTAAAGTGATTTTTCAATTAAGCAAGACAACATCAATCACCTTTTTGAATGTATATTTATGTACGCTGCTTATGTTCAAGACAATAAAATCCATAATTTACTCATACGTATTGCATGGATGTATACGTACAATACATCACAGTAATATTAAACAGAAGCAAACAGATGTGTTTCTTCTTATAAACTGGAGAAGTTGGGCAAAGAAAAGGAAGACAATAATTTTTCAATTTGAATTTTTTTTTTTTTTTATAAATTTATTGAGGAAGATTGTAAAATTTGAGTACAATCAGTGGAAATTGTTTGATATAGGTGAGTACCCTGAGGTCACCAACCGTTTAATACAATTGAGCAGAACAAATTGCGATTAGTTTATAATCATAATAAATAATTTTTTTTTAATGGTCAATATAACATACCCAACGTTCAAGTTGCAATACCCAACGAAGCGGATCAAACGAACGATTTATACGATATAAAATATTTTCGAATTAGCGGCATTTTTAGTGCTTATGAAAGATGTGAAGTTCAAACAAAATAAATATTCGGGTTTTGGCTCAAGATAAATACAACCGCTAACATAAATTTCTGCATTGTCCATTGAAATGAACTTGAGTCCTACGATTTACATATACAAAAAGTATATAAGTAACCAACCTTAGATAAACCATCTCATTTTCTATTATTGAACCCAGTTTGTCGTAATGAAAAATTGGATCGCGTAGTTGAAATTTGCAAAACATTCGAAGCAACAAATGTCAACAAAGGGATTTTGGCACCAAAACAATCGATTGTAGCGGTAGCATTGTCGGAAACACAGACACCGACTCAATTAATGCGATTAAAACAAACAATAAGAAAAACATCTGTTTCAACTGTGGTGGCGAATGGAACCGAGAGTACAGAAGCAAGTGCCCAGCGAAGGATAATACGTGCGAATGCGGAAGAAAGGGACATTTTCGCCAGATGTGTCGCAAGAAGAAGAGCAAATCCAACGCCAGCGCATCGCAACCGAAATCAAATGGGAAACAACGTGTTGACAATCTCCATTGGGACGATGTATCATCATCAGGTAATTCAACGAATGAAAAGCGGAAAATGGAAACAATTCTTAGTGGCAAAAATTTTGTTTTTAGAATAAATTCAATCGGATCAAAAAGAAAACGATGGACCAAGGCATACCGAGTAGGAAATAAACTAGTTAAGTTCAAAGTCGATACTGGAGCAGACGTCAATTGTAGGGGAGGGTGGGGCAAGATGACGATAGTAAGCTATTTTACTGTTTTTTCTTTTCATGTGTGTGTGCTAATACCTTGGTTTGTTAATATTGGTATTCGTTGTAGTTTTACTTTCCACTACAAATTTTCTAGGTATCGTAACTTTAACAGTTTACAAGTTTTTTAAGCTTTTGTAACTTGATATCAAATTCGCCATCTTGTCCTCATAAGCGGGTAAGATGACTTCACCAGGTGGGTAAGATGACGACGTATAAGAAATCAAAGAAAACCAAGACAATCAAAATAAAATAATATATTTCAAAGTATTTCTACAAAATTTCACAAATAACTTAAGCTATAAAAATAATGTCTTAACAGAAGTCGCACACGTACGATTTGCATTTTGCCTCTGCCAGAGTAAGTCCACTACATGCGGCATGAGCCCATTTCTGGCATATTGAACACTCGAACCAGGTCTCACGTTTGCCAGAATCATTGCACACCAGACAAAGGTCGTGTTCCACGATAACATCAGTGTCATTGTCATCATCTGATTCGACATAGTTGACTGATATTGAGGAATCTGAGGATTCCTCATTATTGGAAACGTAAATACTCTTATGTCTATGACTTTTATGTACTACACTCCTTTCCGCTTTTTTTATCTTGTTTTCTGCTTTGTTCTTTTGGTTTTGTATTTTCCTTTATTCTTTGGCTTCATTGTCCGCTTTTCTAACTTCCAAAGCATTTTTGACTGGGGTACCCGTAATGTGCAAAGACCGCAACTTTTTCCTCTGCCTTCGTTGTTTAGTAGCTGCACGGGGTAATGGAGGCAGAGCAAAAGGTGATTTATAAGATGGCCCAGCTATACCACGATTTATGTCAGCTGAATTACCGTGGGCTAGCTCATGAGATGACCCAGCTTCGTTGAGTTCAGCTGCTGAACTAATTTGGACTAACTCGATATTGTTTGTGAGTAACGGTGGTTCTGCCTCGTTGGGGTGGTTGGCATAAATTTCGGCGGCATTGTGCAAATTGTATTTTTTAGCCATTGCATTTACTGCAGCACCTTCTTTCACTTGTTTCATAGCAGCGGTCATCGATTCACGAGACCACCCCTGCCTATTTGTTTTCCTTTCATATATTTTACGCATGTCACACTACAAATACAATTTACAAAACAATCCAAAACCATAATTTATGAACAGGTCGGGTAAGATGACGAGTTCGTCATTTTGTCCGCTTAGTGAATTCGTCAACTTAGCCGACCCGCCATTTTTTAAAGTTTAAGCTTGAAAATATATTTACTAAAAATATCTTCCAAGTTTAGTTATTAATTTACACATTAGAATAACACACAATTTAAGAAAAAAATTAAATTAAAACAATAGCACTTACCCGATTTAAATGTTTTTATATTTTCTTATCCTTTTGTTTCACAACCAATTTGCACGTAAACACATAGAATGATTTATCACAACTAAAAAATGTCTGTTCTCGGGGATTTTTATTTTATAACGTATGGAACGCATCCGCAATACTATGTAAAAGAATGAAACAGTGCTACCTATGGGAAATTTCAAGAAATTAACGATTCGTCATCTTATCCGATTCGCTATCTTACCCCTCCTTCTCCTATACCGTTGAGAATCATTAAAAAATTAAAAATTAAATTAAAACATGAGCAAAATGACTTCCCTGTATTTGACTATAGTAACAATAAAATTAAAGTTTATGGTATTGCCGAAATTAAATTATGGGATTCTAAATTAAATATTGAACAAATAACAGAATTCATTGTTGTTGACGACACATTTGAACCGATACTTGGGCTTGAAACCTGCACAGACTTTGGATTGATTGAGCCAATCAATATTGATTCGATTATGTGTTCAAATGCAGGAGAAAGGTTTGTAGGTGAAAATATCGATGTTTTCTCTGGTCTCTGGTGGAAAGATTCCCGGAAAAATCACCATACATCTACAAGAGAATGCCAAACCAGTCGTGCATTATAGAAAACGATTTCCGGATACAATGTAAAACTTGATGACATGGTAGAGTCGGGAATCATAACACCAGTGACTCATCCAACAGATTGGGTGAATAATTTGCAAGTGGTTGAGAAATCAAGCGGTGATTTGCGAGTTTGCTTGGATCCCAAACCTCTCAATAAGTGCCTCAGGCGTGAACATTATTTGATACCCATTGTGGATGAATTGATCTCAGAATTGGTTGATAAGAAAGTATTCACAGTATTAGACTGCTCAAATGGATTTTGGCAATTGGAATTGGATGAAACGAGTTCAGAATTGACAACATTCATGACACCCTTTGGTCGGTATAAATTCAATACACTTGCGTTTGGCTTCAATATTTCGCCAGAGATTTTTCAGAGACGCATGGTACAGATTTTCGGTGATATACCGGGTGTTTTTGTGTATTTTGATGATATTGTAATAGTAGCCTGTAACGAAGAGGAACATGACAGAATCTTGAAAATCGTTCTTGAGCGTGCTCGCTCGAACAATGTTAAGTTCAACCCGGGCAAGATTCAATACTGCAAATCAGAGGTCAAATTCATGAGTCTTATTTTGTCGGATGGAAAAATTAGACCGGCCCAAAAACATATTGATGCCATTTTGAAAATGAAAAAGCCAACCGACAAACACGCCGTATCACGTTTATTGGGTCTTTGTAAATACTTGGCAAAGTTCATTCCAAATCTGTCAAAGATGACAGCCGAACTGCGTTTATTATCGGGGAAAGAAACTCCGTTTGAATGGAACGAAAAACACGATATTGAACTTGACAATATAAAGAAAATAATCACATCCGACCCGGTGTTAAAACCATTTAATCCGGAAAATCCAATCGTCATTCAAACAGATGCATAAAAAAATGGACTTGGTTCGGGTTTGATTCAAGAAGAGCATCCGGTTGCATTTGTGTCTAGAACGCTTAGTAAAGCTGAAAAGAGATGGGCGCAAATTGAAAAAGAACTTTTGGCTGTGGTGTTTGCATGTAAACGTTTTCATAACTTTGTCTATGGACGTCGATTTATAGTTGAAAGTGATCATAAGCCACTTGAATCATTAAATTTGCGCGACATTGACGGTGTCACACCAAGATTGCAGCGCATGTTTATGAGGCTTTTGAAGTATCAGGGGTTGGAAATTGTTTATAAACCGGGCAAACATATGTTGTTGGCTGATTGTCTCTCTCGTGCACAATTGGCGTCACACGATCCGTGTGTGTGTCGAGGGATAATTATGATAATTATAGACAAATAATAGCGTCGGATGAGGATCTTAAGCGCGTATGTGACTACGTAAGAAATGGTTGGCCCGACTATCGATCTCTGAATGACTTTGCCAGGGTATTTCACAAACTAAAATCCGAACTGCATTTCGAAAATGCGTGGTTATTGCGAAACCACCGACTCGTAATCCCAACGAAATTGCAAAATAAAATGGCAAAATGGCTACACGAACCACACTTGGGAATTGAGAAAACACTTGCCAGGGCCAGAATGTAGGCCGGAAATGAACACAAAAATCAAAGAAATGATTGCATCATGCAATATTTGTGAAAAGTTCAAACGAAACAATCAAAAGGAACCATTGCTTCAAGAAATAAATCCAAAGTATCCATACCACATCGTGTCAGTTGATTTATTTGAATATGCCGGTCGCGATTTCATGTCAATTTTTGACGCATATTCAAACTACTTGGTAGCAATTAAAATCAACAATAAGACCTCTTCACACATTATCGATAAATTTGGTTCGATAATCAGTAAAATTGGATATCCGTCGATAATTAAAAGTGATAATGTTCCATTTAACTCGTCTGAATTCGAGAAGTTTTCAAGAGATTTCAACGTCCAATTCAAATACTCGAGCCCAAGATATCTGCAAAAATATTACTACTATCGAAACGTGAGGTCATTATACCATCGTTGAACTTGGGTGACTTGGTGATATTTAAGAAAAATGGAAAAGAATGGCATTATGGAAAAATAATTGGAATAGTTAATGAACGTTCATACATTATTGAAAGAGATTTATAGCTAAAACAAAGAATGAATATTTTAGTGCTAGTGAATTGTTATTCGAAGATAATGTTAAATCGGGTCAAATAGTTAATTTGCCAGAAATCCAAATTATAGCACTGACACAAGAAACAGTCAATAACGATGAAAATCAAATGTTGAACACTCCCGCTGTAAATGTGAGTGCAGACGAATTAGATCTTTCAGTGAACATCAAAAATAACTCCGCATCGGAATATGATACAGCTGAAGGTGAAAATTCTGAAGAAAATTCGGGTAGTGATAGTGAGGTAGCTCCTCAACCTGCCATTCAACCTCCAAACAATCAATGAGAAGTCAGAACGCGCAGTGGTCGTAGTTCAAGACCGCCGGATAGGTATGGCTGGTGAAAATTGTAACAGTCATAGGGGTTTGCCTGGTCCAGATCATGACTGTTAATCATTTAAAATTAGAATTAAAAAGAAAAATGCGTGTAATAATAATAAGTTCTCATGTGACATTTATAAAGTGAGCTACTCTAACAAATGTCATTGACTGTTCAGTGGAGCATCAACGATTATACAACCAACATGCACAAGTTATAGTTGAATAAAGAACATCATTATTAACGTTAAACTAGTTGTGTTGTATTATTTCTACATTCTATTACAAAGTCCATAATAAAAGCGTATTGATTTGAGATCACATTTAAGTCTTAGAGCACGAAATTGTCGATGTTTTATTTAACAAATGTGTCTATATAAAATTCGACGTACCCCTTAAAAAAATTGTGGGAGATTTAAACTTTATTTCAAAGAATTCTTCAAAATCTTGAAAAGTTTTAAAATTGTTAAAATTTTATTACCCATGAGAATTTTGAAATCTGGCATCGCAATTTGAAAATAGTAATCATTCTGAAAATTGATTAAATTTGTCTTAATCTTTAAATATTTATTCTAACTGTTAACTCTTATTCAAATATTTTAATATTATATTTTTAAAATCTCATAAGTTTTAGAATTCTTAAAATTATTCAATTATTTTTCTTATAATTCTTAAAACTCTCTACGCTCGTTTGCTATTTTTTAATTTGGCTAAAAATGCTGTAAAATCTTTATGAAATTCTTAATTCTTTTATTACCTTGAATAGCTTTCCACCTTTTCAAAGCGTGCGTTGCTTTTAGCATTGTTCCTCACGTTTGGTACAAGAGCAACGTTGTTTTTATACCGAAAGCTAGCAAATCAGATTATACTGATCCTAAATCATTTCGGCTTATCAGTCTGGTGTCAACATTTCTTAAAGCGTTAGAGAGGATTGTCGACAGATTTATTAGAGATAAGTAACATGCAACATGCTTATAGCATGCATTATACATTGTCACTAGGATCGAAAGTACGTCGTTTTCGTCGATTACGAACGCCTGTATCAATTTTAGTAGTGAACGGCTTTTGGTGCTTTACGATATACTGTGAAACAGACATCAGCGCAGGCTGATGATCTTGTTATTACAGTTATTGGAAAGCACCTGAATGTGTTACTCGATGTAACGTAACCCGCTTTATGTATTGGGTGGTCTAACTGTACCTTTCCTTTTGTGGAGGCCGACTAACAGATCTGACTACATCAAACTTTTAGGTGCCCTCTTGAACAGCAAGCTCTCCTGGAAACTTCACCTAGAATATAAACTTCAAAAATACACTGCCATCTTTTTGGCAGTGTAGACGATCCTTTGGTAAAATCTGGGGTTTAACTTCCAGAATGCTTTTTTCATCTATATATCGTTGGTTCTACCGATGTTATCGTATGCTTCCACGGTATGGTGGCCAGTGGTTAAAAGCTTTAATTCTTATGTAAGCTCAATGGCCTTTGCCTTCTTTGTCACTCGCACCTTATTCTTTCCACAGTTTCATTCTTTCATTCTTAACACAGTATATTCTGCTGCATTTCGGCTAAGGTGCATAGGGATGTGGAACATTCTTGGTTCGGTCTTGGGGCAAAGAACAATTTTAAATTATTACTCATCATTAGTACTAGAAATTTATATGTTTTAATGACAGACTGTTGTCTGTATTCAATTTCACTAAATTAAATTCGGTCGTACGCCCTTAGGGAGATCACGGGAGATGACTGGATTTTCTTGAGAACTGCTATAAGTTGATTTCCGATGGCCCTCGCTCCGATAATAGTTCAGGTTATGGAATGTACTGCCCTACGTTTGATCTGAATTTATCAGGCTGCCTGGGTAAGTGCTGGATAGTTTTTCAACCGAAAGCTATTATTCTTATGCTCTGTGTAATTGAGGCATTGAATCTCGATGTTAGTAATAAAAATGTTGTTTTCTGTAAGACAGCTTATCTGTGCTGAATTCATTAGATAATCCCTTGACTGTGTCAAAGTTCAAAGTCATCAACCAAAACAGAAGAGTTGAAATCTGTAAGCATCTAAGCAGTAACCAAAATGGGAGACACCAGTGTTCTGAATGCAATCATCAAAATATACAATAACACCATCCGCTCTATAAGTAGATGTACACTTAAAATCAAACTTCCGACCGTAAAATGATTTGTGGAGTCTTATCAAGTGCAGCAATATTGGCTAGAAATAAATTAAAATTACGGCGAATACTTCTAATATTTTAATGTACAATAAATATGGATGATTCATTTATATTGTTGTTCCCGACGGGTTGACTGGAGCAGCCGCCGGCGTACAAATGTTTACCCGAGAAACTGTTGGAACTGATAAAAAGGCGCGACCACGAGTTCTATTTTGAATTGCTTTGACCAGAGTTACCTTTAAATCTGGCTGCCATATTTCCTCGCTAGCTTGACAGTAACTCAATGATTCCTTACACTTATTCACAAGGTCAGTTACTGGTGTAACGATGGAATTCGTAATAGAAACACTTTTGACATTTGGCTCAGATTACCGTTGACATGATAAATATTGCGAATTATTACCATTTATAATCACAGGTGTTTCGATTATTCGCACAATTTATTTTTATTTACGTACATTTTGTATAAAATTTTATAAATCCTTACAATTATTATTACAAAACCAATATACATTTTTTTCAACTATTAACTGATTAATATATGGATTATTAATAAATTTTTATTAAATGGAAAATAAAATGTTGACACGGAACAAAACATAAACCGTGCTTTCAGTTTCCGCATCCATCTCATTGCCATGAAATTTTCTATAAATCAGAGGCATTCAGAAACCAACATGTTTATTTTACGCAACATGTTGCCAACAGTTGGCGAACCTGAAAGCCCATTAACTCCGATTTGTGTCAGTAGTATTTGTAAAATTCATTGGAGGCTCTCTTTTAATGTTACTATGGTAATTGAAATACGTTCGTTCCCGTATCCTTTCAAATTTTTAAAAGTTTTAACTTTTAAACTTTTGACTTTATAGAATTTTAAACTTTTAAACTTTTAAACTTTTAAACTTTTAAACTTTTAAACTTTTAAACTTTTAAACTTTTAAACTTTTAAACTTTTAAACTTTTAAACTTTTAAACTTTTAAACTTTTAAACTTTTAAACTTTTAAACTTTTAAACTTTTAAACTTTTAAACTTTTAAACTTTTAAACTTTTAAACTTTTAAACTTTTAAACTTTTAAACTTTTAAACTTTTAAACTTTTAAACTTTTAAACTTTTAAACTTTTAAACTTTTAAACTTTTAAACTTTTAAACTTTTAAACTTTTAAACTTTTAAACTTTTAAACTTTTAAACTTTTAAACTTTTAAACTTTTAAACTTTTAAACTTTTAAACTTTTAAACTTTTAAACTTTTAAACTTTTAAACTTTTAAACTTTTAAACTTTTAAACTTTTAAACTTTTAAACTTTTAAACTTTTAAACTTTTAAACTTTTAAACTTTTAAACTTTTAAACTTTTAAACTTTTAAACTTTTAAACTTTTAAACTTTTAAACTTTTAAACTTTTAAACTTTTAAACTTTTAAACTTTTAAACTTTTAAACTTTTAAACTTTTAAACTTTTAAACTTTTAAACTTTTAAACTTTTAAACTTTTAAACTTTTAAACTTTTAAACTTTTAAACTTTTAAACTTTTAAACTTTTAAACTTTTAAACTTTTAAACTTTTAAACTTTTAAACTTTTAAACTTTTAAACTTTTAAATTATTATTTGGATTTTTTAAGAAGATATCGATTTAATGTAATTAACTATGAAAGCTTTTTAAAACGAAACACAGTAGAACTTTTTCTGATTTTGATTTTCATTTTGTTTTAGTATATCAATTTCGATCACTAAGTGATCATTGTCAATACCCGATCTATTTCAGACCAGCTGTCTCTGGTTTTACATAATTTAAATCAAGAAGAGTCCCATATCCGAGCTCATAAGCATGCTTTGTTGGTTTTGTATAAAAATTCACTCAGTAATATCCAATTTTCAGTCAACCTTAAATTGCTTATATCGAAAGAATGATTGTTTAGTAACATATCTTCAGCCACCGTCGACTTGTTTGATTTTCTTGAAAAAGTGGCTCTTTCATGTTCACCAAACCTTACTTTTCGGCAACACTTTATTCTCCCAATGTATTTAGTGCCACATTCAGGTTCATCACACGTTATTTCATAAATACCTGATTTGTGGAAATTCTTAATTTGTTCTTTGACGGATGATGTTAAAGCGCCAGCGGATATATTTAAGAGGCGAAAAATCACATAATTAAATGCGATTTTCTTATGTTGCAAAGAGTTTGGTTTGTATTGGTCAGAAGCTCTTTTGTTTAAGTTCCAATTTCTAGATATAGTCTTCAGCATTTTTTATCTCAACAGAATATGTGCATTACAGGTGTAAAACAAACAGCAAACAGTTCTGGTAACACTAAAATTATCTTGCTATATTCTAACCGATTGGTTGAGCTTCACTTAGCCGCTATTACGCGATAATATGGAGTTAGCGTTTATACTACAACAGATCATTGTTTATTCAGTAAGAATAGATGTTTTTATTTCATTTAAAGTTCAACTCATTGTTTGAGTTTGTTGGTGCATATTAAAAAAAAATCCTTCAATACACACGTAATTATTTTTACAACTTTTCAAAAGTTTATGACATTAGAGTAGATATTCTGAGTAAAGTGTCAAATGTAGTCAAAATATATAAATCGCATTAAATTTATGTATTTTTATCTAGTTTGCAATCAACAGGTTAATTATTGACCTTAAAAATGTTTACCATAATAATTAAGTATGTAATTTAAAATGTTTAACTAAAAAAATCACTGTGGCTAATTTAAGCGAAATAAAATTTAATTTTCATGAAATTTACGACGCCTCCACCTGAACTTAACCAATTTGTTTAAAATGTTTTCTTGCAATTTCAACTATGTACATACAAAATGTACATCATGTTTTTTGCGATTCTCATCCAACATTCATTTTTATGTTATCAGCATTAAACTAAAAATTCATTCATCCATGTTAAAATACGATATACATAATAAAGCATAATAATAATTTATGTATACACTGGGATAGATAATACGACGAGTAGTGTATGCTATCGCATCATCGTTTATTTCATTATTCATTATATGTATTCAGCAAACTATTTAAATCGATATACAGGTGTAACACGTATAGCGCAAACAAAATTGCTTATGAAGCTAAATCGTTTTTAAACGTTATGGAATCTGAATATTTAGTCGTTGATTAATTTTTCCTTTGAAAGAACCATCATTTGTTCCGGAATCTTTTTTATGGTGTGTAGAGATACCTTGTGTTGTGGAACGTAAATGCAGACCAGTCCCTCTTGGCTGAATTTGAGCGAACAAGAGATTCTGAAACAGACCCTATGTACGGCGTTAAACGATGTAAACATGTTTACCTAAATTTTATTTTTTATTAAATGTACAAACATAGAATTTCAATGGAAAACTCAAATTCAAATATTCTGAAATTAAATTCAAATTAGGTGAATTATTTATGAGACAAAACATTAACATAAAAAAAGTTGCATCATAATTTTATAATGCTTTTGCTATACGAGTATGGAAGAGGCGGAATTGGATATACATTTGATGCGTTTACGCTCGAGTTCCATGCCAACTCAAAGTTTATGTGCCACACACGTACAATCATAATACACAAATGTTAATTATTATCATTCGCGTTTTTGGCGTAAATTAACGTTGTTTTTAATGAATATTGTGATTACGATGATGATGATGTTGTTGTTGTTGTTAAAAAAATATGTTGAGTCTCAAATTTTATTTCATTTTCAAAAACATCATACAATATACATAAATTGGGCAAGGTCGTAATAGAAAAATAATTCGGAACTTGTGTGTTTGTTATGTATTGGGTGTTGTATTGTCTTTCGGCAAAACAATATTTTGTCATTTTATGACGATAAAGAATTTAATTTATTAGCCCTCGTTGTTATTTTTTATTCTAATTCTAATTATTATTTTTATTATTAATTTTGTGTTGTTATAAATTTTGTTGTGTAATAGTTTTTAATTTTTTTCTGTTTTTATGTTTAATAAAGAGATTATGTAGATGGCTTTTTCCAGTGCGGCAATATTATAAAAGCGTGAGTCACACGAATAAATTGGATTTAAATGACTTAAATTTTTATGTTATTTTAGAATAAATGATTTAGTGACAGTTGTCAGGAATTAGATTAGCCTTGGTTTATTTTAAATACATACATATATCATAAATTTTATATTTTAATTAATATTATGTTACATGATTATAGTTGAGTATTGTTTATGATGTCGTATTATTAGAAACGATGAATGGTTGTGATATTCTATTTATAGCCTGGTGATAGGCTTCAATAATAGGCCCTCTAATATTCGCAAGCTTAGGTTGGGAAGCTATCTTTGGTGAACATTAAACCTGGTGAAATATAATCTTGCATATTACATTGGCTTGACAAAATATTTACGGTGTTATACAGAGTTCAAATGAAAAGACCAAAACGGCGCGATTTAGGTGGTTATGACTACACAATCATAAACATACATATCGTCGTAATTCTTATACTTCAGAACAAGTGTCGGTAATGAGGTTTTTTTACAAAAAATATCAAACAGGTTAAATATCAAGCTACTTCGGATTGAAATCCCAGTAACTTTGTTGGTCTCAACATAAAATATCTATTTTCAGGTTTTAGAGATCAGAACGCTGTTGACTTTAGCTACATGTTTGAAAAAGTGACCAGGTACTTTGCGTTGTGTTGTCGCTCTTGATTGTAATATATGGAGAGACCTTAAAGTGCATTTGTTTCCTCCTATAGCTGACAATTAAAATCTAAGTACAGTGTGTTGATCAGTTTGGTCGTCAAAGAAGGGTCGTGCGTTTGATGCCCCCTCCCCCCCCCTCCACTCCCCTAAATTCGACTAAATTACACTTACAGAATCCTGCTTAATCTGATATTAAAGAATAGCAAGACAGAGTCGGTCATGTTCTGCGCTCTAACCGGAACGAATAGTGCAGAAGTCACTGAGAGGTGAGCCACTTTGTAAGTGCAGAGGTCGTTGCTAGCTACGATGACCTTAGGGAACGATTTGACTTCTTCCGGTTGTGTAAAGGACAATATGAAAAGCCGGCTCGGCATATGTTGCCAGTTAACCATCAATCTGACTACAATTTTCTGTTAGCTTATAGTGGGAACATACTAACAAATAACTAAAAAATTCTCAAGGATTTTGCTGCCTTTTCGATACAAGAACTGAAAATGTAACTTCCACTCAATTTCACATTGTGATATTGAAAAAACATTCAAATTCAATTTTGACGGTAAGCAATCAATATCGTTACAATTCTCTTTTAGCCAAATAGAGTTCAAACATATTTGTGGTGATTCCTAAAACTTATCTTGGATTCATACCCCTCTTCGACAGGAGAGTTGAAATATGTATCTTCCGTTCAACTCCATATGACGATATTGAAGAAAATTCTTAATAAAATGTCTGCCTGTGTGCCATCAATCTGATTAAAATTGTATGTTCCTGGTTTCAACTTTTCTAAAAAATGCGCCCGCCTTTTACATCCCTTTCCGATATCAGAACTAAAAATTGCTTCTCCAATTTAATTTCTCATGTACGAGTAGATATTGAGAAAAATTTTTAATTAAATAATTAACGAATTAGAACTGAAAATTGCTTTTTCCATCCAATTTGATAAGTTTGATAGTTTTGGTCGCTTTTCGATATTAGAACTGAAATTTCTGTCTTTCTTTCAATACGAATGCCGAAATTGAAGAAAATGTTACAGTTAAATTTTGCTAATTAGCTTTTAATCTGATTAAGTTGTTCTGTTACCTTACCTTAGTGGTTCAATATTATTCGTGCCAATTTTTAAAAAATCTTGGATTTTGCAGCCCTTTTCCATATCAGAGTTGAAAATCCCGCCTCATACGTCTATCTATTAAAGATTTTCTGTTAGCTTATGGGTCAACTTAAGTTGTACCTATTTCTAAAAAAACCATCGTGGAATTTGCACCCCATTTCGATATAAGAACCCAAAATTGCCTCTTCCGTTCATTTACATAAGCCGATATTGAAAAAATGTATGGAAATTTCTAAAAAAATTTCTTGGATTTGCCTGCAACCCTCTTCAATGGGAGAGTTGAAATTTGCTTCTCCCATTCAACTCCATATGTCGATATTAAAGGTTAACATAATTTCTGCAAATTTTTCAAGAATTATCATGGGTTTTGCACACATTTTCGATATCAGTTATTAAAGAAAATTCTTAATTAAATTTTGATAATCAGCCATCAATCTTGTTATGTATGAGCAAAGCTCCTAAATCCTAAAACTAAATCGTATAGACAATGCTTGGTATAATTGAAGCCAAGTTCATGTCATAGTCTGTCAAGTTAGATTAGCAGTTACTGCAAAATCAGCAGCACTTTTCGCAAACGTTTATGTCCAGCTGAACAAATACAGCGCATACCACCGTAAAACGAGAGAAACATTGAGTACGTTGCACAGATGGAGCAACATTTCTTCACAAATGAGGTGACGGATGACGGTAAGCGGAAATCGTATTTTTACCACATGTTGATGAAGCTGTATGGTGAAATAAAAATGAACACAGTTTTACAGTATTACAGTGCATGTACTAACCGGACATTTCAACTTTATGAAAATGAAAATGCAGCCAACTGATTCATGTCTGGGTTGCTGGATGTGGAGCTAGACATCAGCAAAGCTAGTGCAGATGTTTGATGATGGAATCATCATCGAGGACAAACAGTTCCAGATCAAGAAATAGAAGACGGAGCGGGCAATCTGGATGTGAAGAGGAGTAAATAATTTTAAATTTTTTTAATATATTACGGGTGCCTCTGTTCCTATGATTGGAAAGGAAGGTTACAACCTGCTCCATAAACCGAAACTTAGTTTATTAAATTCACGCGTGAAAGCGTACGGAAATTTGAACATTTCAGTTTATGGTATTATAGACATCTTGGCTAAACTCCAAAACCTTAGATTAAATTTTAGAATCTTGGTTACCGATACAAATGGGGCGAATATTTTTTAAATCGATTGGTTCAACCAATTTGGATTCAAAATTTCTAAAGAATACTTTCGTTTGGAAGAGGATTTTGTTGGTGCGGTTGTTTTCGAGCCAACTTTGGAGGGGCCATTTGTCCGGTGTTAAAAGCTCACCTGATCATGAAACCGAACTTCGTGCCTTAGTTTTTCAAAATGCAACCGATTCCATTCGAGCAGATGGCAGTGATGAGGGTTATCAAGCCCCAATTTAGCCAATCGGTCGCTCCCATTGTTGTTATGCTCCCAAGGTTACAGTAAATCCTCATTTATTTATCGCACCCGTTATCCCTGGTAGAAAAATTGTTGCACCGTCTTCAAGGATGCCGATAACGGATAATAATGTAAATGGATTAATGTTAATTTTCCGTCCAAAATGCCAATTTGAAGATAACCTTCGCCAGTTAGCCATCAATCTGTTAAAGATTTCCTGTTAGTTTATGGGTTCAACATTAGTTGTACCAATTGTACCCATTTTTCGATTCAGAGCTAAAAATTACTTCTTACGTTCAATTTCATGTGTATTGTAGGAAAATTAATCGATAATGACCGCAAATCAACCAGCTTATGGTTTCAATATTACGAGTATACATATGTACAAACTTCTACAAAATTGTCATAGATTTTGCTACCTTTACTATCTTTCTGATACCAGAACTGAAAATTGCTTCTTTCGTTAAATTTCTCATGTAGATATTTAGGAAAAATTTTAATTAAATCTCTTTTCAATTTTCGAACTGCAAATTGCCTCTAACGTTCAATTTCATAGAATAAACTGTTTAATTAAATATTACCAGTAACCCATCAATTTGTTAAAGATTTTCTGTTAGACTATGTTTTCAACATTATTGTGCCAACTTTAGAAAATTCTCAGGGATTTTATTACTTTTTCTACCTTTCCGATACCAGAACTGAAAATTGTTTCTTTCCTTCCATCTCGTTATGATTTTCGGTTAGCACATTGGATACGCTTCCGGTCATCTAGTCAATCGATCTATAACTATTTGCAAACATGAGTGCCCATTAGATGGTGGTATAGGGTCAACAAATCAAAACGACCTGCAGTACACTTGAAATCTTCTAATGTTGTTTCGGTATGTCTGAAAATAGGGGATTGCTGACATTAAGTACAACATTTGTTCCAGTAATCTGAATCTAAATTCATACTTGACCAAAAGTACTTTGAGGCTCTCAGCTTTCGAGTTGCTCTTACTTCTGGATGGTCAATATTCTTGAGATTTTGAAAAATCGACTTTAAGTGTAGTTTTGGGACAAATTTACGATTAATACCTTTGGAAGAGTCACACCAAATTTTCATAGCGTCATCTGCATAGCTTTTAGCTCTTCATCGTTTTGTCGAATCTTTCATATGCCTAATATCGTTGATGAACTAACTGTGCGATGTACTCGAGTGGTCTCGTTTGCCTCGGACTTCTGTCCGTTTTTCAATCTAAGTCTGAGGTGAGCTGAAAATTGCTGACCTTCGACAACAAATTAGAACTATTTTATTAATGAATAAATTGCCAATAATTTGCGATCAAAGGTTGAATATTCTTGTTTCGCTGTTGTTAATTTTTTTCGAAAAGAAACCAAGCGGACGCAAAGAATCGACTACAAATTTGCTGAAGAAGTCCAGCCACTGCTACATTTGAAGCATTGGATGTAATATTGATCGCATTCCTCGGACCATGTAAAATCAGCTAGATTTTTCTTTTTTACAGTGACAGCTGTTAAGTGCCTGTGAAATGGGGAATGGAGTTCGGCTAATTTTGGAATAAATCAAGGTGGCAGAATTTAATCATTCCGATAAACCTTTCTAACTGTTTAATTGTAGTAAATGTATGACTTAAAAAGTCGATTTCTTTTTTGGCAAAAATATATTTTCCGATAACATTTCGAATAATTGTCTCAGATGAGCGATATGTTCTTCATAGCGTTCAACCTACGATAGACACCGCAGGGCCACCACTGAAAATGAGACTGAAGATGAAAGTTCATGACAAGATTCATCATGTGATCAAGCTCTAGTTTCGCATTTTTTTGTTTGAAAGGGTCTAATCTACGTGGGCGAGATGAAAAATGGTTCATTTGTTAAAATATAGTGGCGAACGGAATGCTTATAAGGTGCTGGAAATTGAGAGGTTGAACTAGCGAATCGAACTCTTTTAATAATTGTCCAAATGTGTCTCCTATTGAGTGTAATTTTGGCGACGGTTTGGAAACAATTATCCGAAATTTGTACATTTTCATCAAGTATCTTTAATTTTGGCTTTTTAATTGTTGAAACTACAAATGGATGTACAAATTTTCTTCGCAGTCTTATATTGTTTTTATATGTGAACCGTTTGCAGCTGTAAGTGAATAGTGCTGATGCCATTTGTTGGTTTTGTGCATGATGATATAGGAATAGTGGACTAGAAAGTGGAATAGAAAAGCTCTCTCAACTCAATTGTACCAAATTATGATTTATTTAGAATAAAATTACATTGCAGAATAGAATAAAAGTTATTTCGTGCTATTACAGTCACAAACAAAAAAAATATGACGATTTAAACGCGAGATTTCGGGTAATTTAAATAAAAAATGAAGAAAAAAAAATCATATCTCAATTACCGTGACAAGGCGTGACACTTAGGACGTAGGGTCAATGGGTGAAAACTAGCTAATGGCCCACCCAATCTATCAAAAAATAGTCCAATCCACCACATTTACAGCTTGGTTTAAATTAAATGCCGAAAATCTAGAACTCGATGCTATCTTTAGACGGACATTCCTCATAATTTCGTTTACTTCTCAAGTTAGGGAGAGTGGATCAAGAAAAACTGGGCATGAAAAGATACTCCTCCGCATGTATGCCGTCAGTTCCAGAGATTCAGAACGCTTTGCATTGCGCCTATTACTTCTGCATGTAAAATATAATGTTCAAATACATAAAACAAAATTTTTACATTAGTCATGAATCTGTGTGATGGTTGAGCTATAAATATTTGAAACCAATTCAATCTAATCCGATATATTTCCAACGATAAATTGACTTTTATTTTATATTAGGAGCAACATCGTTTCAAGATCTTCGCACTGAAGATGAATTAATTCATGAGACATTAAAGGAAGCTACACAGTCATTGAACCTGTTGGAGAATGACGAGAAGTGGATTAAAAAATTGGATAAAGCCTGCATTTTTCAAATGATATTCCAGTTAAGAATGCTTCTGGATGCCATATTAATTTTTGGAGAGCCATCAGACCCCATGAATTTATAAGAAAAATACAGCGATCTTCTAATGGAAGGCTGCATATTGATTTTGCTGCTTCGGCAGCTCTACTCCTCAAGCTGACTAGTTCGGGTGAGGATGTGATACTAATCCAAGAACCTTGGATTAATAACAACAGGATATGTGGCCTCTGAACCAAGGAGTACAAAACTATATCCTCTAGTAAGTCTGGGAAGATCAGATCTTGTATTCTTGGGAAAAATAATATTAATCTTTTCCTTCTCTCTCAATACAGCAAAGGTGACACTACTGCAGTTAGCCTGGAAGTAGGCACTTGTAGATTCTGGCTAGTTTCCGCTTACATGGACCGGGAGAAGGAGGTTCCTCCGGATAACCTGGAGGAGCTGATCCGTGAAGCGGAACAATCAAAGGTAGGTGTGGTACTGCGAGTTGATGCTAATGCACATCACACTATCTAGGGAAGCACGGACATTAATGAAAGAGGTGAGTCACTTTTTGATTATTTGATGAGTACTAACCTTTCAGTGTGTAATATTGGGCGGGAACCCACATTTATTACTAGTAATAGGCAGAAGGTTCTAGACATGACCCTTGCCTCAAATAATATTCTTCATACGGTTAAAAATTGGAGGGTGGATAAGGCACTCCTTTTCTGACCATCGATATTTAACCTATAGCCTCGATATTCACCCTGCTACCCGGGAAGCCTTCAGGAACCCTAGAAGGACCAACTGGAACAAATATGGGGAATTATTAGAGGAAATGTTACCGACGAGGGCTATGGAGCCCCCGACGACCGTTGGGGAGCTGGAGGACATGGTGGCTAGCGTTATTAGCGCATGCAACCGATCCTTTCGCGCTGCATGCCCACTGGCTAAGCCTAGGGGTAGGCAAAAACCGGTATGGTGGTCTAGGGAACTGGGAACCTATCGCAAGGCTTGTAGGACAGCCTTTAATAGAGCCAAAAATACAAGGGAGGCTCAGGATTGGGACTCCTATAAGGAGAAACTCGGAATTTATAAGAAAGAATTAAGGAAGGCACAAAGGAGGTCTTGGAGAATCTTCTGTGATAAAATGGAAGAGGTATCCGAAACCTCCCGCCTTAGGAAGATTCTGCCCAAAAGTACAGCTAGTCCCAGTTTTTTGATAAAACCGGACGGATCATGGACAGCTTCTAGTGGAGAATCTCTGGAGTTTCTCTTCGAGACACACTTCCCAGGGAGCTTTGAAGACCTGTTGGTGCGTAGCAATCATCAGGAGTCACTGTCAGTATTCACAGAGGATATTGTAACCAGGAAACGGATCCTATGGGCACTGAGGGGTTTTAAACCATTTAAATCGGCTGGTCCGAATCAAATTATACCAGTGGAACTTCAAAACAACTCAGTAATTATTCTTCCCCGCCTGGAAGCTATATTCAAAGGGTGTTTGAAGCTGGGCTATATTCCTAGGTACTGGACGGAGGTCAATGTGGTGTTCATACCGAAAGCGGGGAAAAGCTCACATGTCTATCCTAAGGACCTAAGACCAATAACACTATCATCCTTTCTTCTGAAAACCTTGGAAAGGCTGCTGGATGTATACATCAGAGATAAAATAGGTGCCAAGAAGTGGGCATCGTCTCAGCATGCGTACACAAAGGGTAGATCTGTGGACACCGCTCTGCCCGCCTTGGTGTGTACGATTGAGAAATCGATTAATTCGAAGGAATTCTGTTTGGTGGCCTTCCTGGATATAGAGGGCGCCTTTAATATTGTGAAAGCGGAGGCAATCAAGGAGGGATTGTCATTTTTGGAGGTGGACGTTCCTCTGAAAGGGTTAATCAATTATATGCTGGGAAGCAGGATTGTTAGCTCGAAGTTGGGGGACTCCACCATCAAGAGGCGAGTAACTAGGGGAACCCCGCAGGGGGTGGTTATATCCCCTCTTCTCTGGAAAATAGTGGTAAACGGGTTACTACTAGAATTGGAGAAAGACGGTATTGAAGTTATCGCTTACGCAGATGACATAGCTTTAGCTGTTACCGGGAAATTCCTGGGCACGATTGTAGACGTAATGCAGAATGCGCTTACCATCGTTACGAAATGGGCTGGCAAATGTGGACTTGGTATTAACCCGTCCAAGACAGAGCTGGTACTCTTCACTAAGAAATACAAAATCCCGGTAGTTGTCCCTCCTACCTTAAATGGCACGAGACTTGCTTTTACTGATAGAGCTAGATATCTGGGCATTATCTTGGACAGTAAGCTTAGTTGAAAGCCCTACATGTTGGAGAGAATAAACAAAGCTACTATAGCTTTGTACTCCTGTAGGAACGCCATTGGTCGTAGATGGGGTCTGAAGCCGGAGCTGGTACACTGGCTCTACACCGCTGTAATGAGACCTGTACTCATGTACGGGGTGAGTGTTTGGTGGCCAGCTCTGGACAAGGTAACTTATAAAAGTAAGATTGAGAGAGTGCAAAGAAAAGCATGTATGATTGTTAGCGGGGCATTGAGGTTGACACCGACAAGTGCCTTAGAGGTTATGTTGCACCTTCTTCCGGTCGACATTTTTGGCAAACAGATGGCGGCAAATACGGCTGTACGACTTGCAGCCGTCTCTCAGTATAGGTGTCTTAGTATAAGGTACTCTACTATTTTAGATCGTTGAAGGAAGAGCTGGCGAATCTTGACTACATTAAACCTACTCTACGCTTCGAGAAGCGATTTCGGACATCCTTCCCTTCAAGGGAATCCTGGAGGGATAGACCGTTATCGGAAACCGAAGCATTGCAATTCTTCACAGATGGCTCCAAGCTAGACGGCAAAGTGGATGTGAATTAAGAACGGTCGTAGGAATTCTCACGGGACACTGCCTTTTTGAGAACATGCAAGAAGGCTGGGTCTGGAGGCTAATGACTTCTGTAGAAGCTACTTGGACGAAGAGGAGGAAGAGACGTTGGTCCACTTCCTTTGCTCGTGTCCAGCATTGGCTCTCAGAAGGCACAAACACTTAGGTAAATTCAGGATGGACTGCCTCTCGGATCTCGAAAACAGTAAAGTGCGGGACGTCTTACGCTACCTAAATAGCTCGAAATGGTTCCATTAGGGGTAAAAGGGGATATATTCTGTGGTATCACAATGGCCCGTCGCCGGTCTAAGTGTGCATAAGCAGCCACTCCAACCTAACCTAACCTAACCTAACCTGCATATTGATCCACGATAAGGAGATAGCCATCCCCGAGATTTCTTACCGTCGACAACAAAAGTATTGATTGCATTATTTCCAACGAACATGTGCTGAATCAACTACTTATGGTAGTAGAAATCAGGGGTACTTCTTTCTATCTGGAGCTGGTGGTTCAGGAAAAACGGATTTATACAAAACAATGACTGCAGGCATTCTTTCGCGAGGAGATCGAGTGAAAGCTGTTGCTCCTACTGGACTTGCTGCCACATTATTAAAGAATGGTCAAACAATACATTCTAGCCTTCGGATTCCACTGAAGATTGACGAAACAATTGTATGAAACATACGGCAGGGATCTTATGAATGGAAAATGTTACTGAACACGAAGCCAAATATCTGGGCTAAGATTTACTTATGTACCGCTCAAATTGTTGACGCTGTTGATAGAAGTTTGGAAGACTGGCACGGAAATCGCGTTAAGGCAGTCAAGTCTTCAGTTAAGAGCAGCAAGTTATGGCAATATTTTCAAGAATTGAAATTGTTTAGAAAAATGCGTGTGAATATGGAAGAAGTTGACTTCGTAGAGTGGCTCTTAAGAATTGGGCCTGGGCTTGACAACGATAATCAAAAGTCAGAATTTCAAAATTAATTTACATCCCGAGCTAACTTTTGTCCTAAGAATGACGATACAATTAAGATTAATGACTGCATTTTAGAAAAACTTGATTGAGAAGAGCAATCCTACTACAGCTTGGATTCAATTTCTAATTGTGCAAATGAAAAAGAAGGCCACCTTACCCTGTTGAGTTTTTAAATTCATTGACACCTGTAGGTTACCACCTCACAAATTGAGCCTTAAAGTCTGTTGCTGCGTCATGTTGTTAAAAAATATGAATCCAAAACGTGAACTTTGCAACGGTACTAGATCAATTGTGGAGGAACTGTGAAGCAACATAATCTTTTGCAGCATCTTTACTGGATTGACAGGGTAGCAATTTGCCATTTTAAATGCGAAGAAACCAATTTCCTCTGCGGTTAGCCTACCCCAAGACACTCACCAAGGCTCAAGGACAGACCTTCGACAAAATTGGAGTGTATTTGCCAGTTTTTACACATGGACAGTTATATACCGCTTTGTCAAGAGTCCAGAGCAAAAATTGGTTATAACAACAAGTTTTTCATGGAAATGGTCAGGGCAAGATTTATGAAAATGACAACTCGGTATATACTTTTAACGTAATTTTTGGAGTGTAGTTTTGGAGTAATTTTTGTAGTGTAGTTCATAGAAGTACTGAAGAGCTGAGCTTTAAATATTTATAATAAAGGTTCCAATATTAAAGATTTCCGTACAGGATTTCCAATACGGAGTATGCTGAAATACTAGCTTTGTTATATTTTATGTAGAAATATTTTGCAAATATTTTGCAACTTCTCGACTCACTGTTATTATTCTGTTTAAGCATTCAAAATGATCAAAAATTGGTTTGTGTTGCTTTTCTGGAACGAGTTGTGCTTATAACAGCATAAAATAAATAATTTGCCGCACAAAAATAACCTTGCAAATATGATGTCATGTTGACAAATTATTAAAAAAAAAATAAACATAAAATACGGTATGTAACTCTAAACTGGTTCTGACCCCACTGATGATAAAATTTAAAACCGCTTAATGAAACTCATTTAGGCAACGGGAAATTATGTTTTGGGGGATTAACACTGACCCAGAAAATTAATAAACACCGCACATATACACAATTACACATTCATACCATGTTTATTAATATTTATTCAGTCAGTACAATATCTTAAAACACATCTTTGCGCATTTAAACATTTTTCCTTAATTAAAATTTTAATTTGTTCAAGTGATTCATTCATAAAAGAAGATAACCACCAAAATATACTTCGCGCGTTGTAGCGATTTTTATTTTAACGTCGTCGCTTTATTATATGCGTGTGTGTGACGCTCGACTTGATTGTAATAAATTTTCATTAATATTCTAATAATATGTGCGCGTAGTTTGTAAAACCGTCTTATATTTTGAGTTGAAACGTTTTATTCAAATTTTTTTTTTTTAATGAGGTCACATTAAACTGAATAAGCGCGCGGGAATCATGTACATTGTTGTGGTTCACCCGTTTCTATTGAGTTATTATAAAAAACATGAAAAGACAACATCATTTATATTTATGTGCAGTAATTCACACATCCCGCAATTTTTTTTTTTTTTTGTAATAGGCTTTCAACTGTCAAGATGATGTCAAAGTTGTGGTAGAACATTAAATTAGAACAAGTTTTGATGAGATTATATAAAGTTATGTGATCGAAATTAAATTTCGTGATGTACAAAATCATGATTATGTATTTTGGTTTCACGTTTTTCGTGACAAATTGTTATTATTGACTTTTGTGTACAAAAAACCGCATTTTTATTATAGAAAATTGATTTATATGAGCTTTCGGGCGTAATAAAAGTCATAGAACATCGTTTTATATGTACATTATTAAATGAAATCATTCGATTGTGAACAATAAACCTGTCTTAACACCGCAGTATGTACATATAGCACAGATGGTTATTGTAAATCCATTAAAATTATGTATATTATATGCGGGATATCGATTGAATACATAAGATAACATAACCAGCCGCATAATAATAATGTTATCATCGAACCGAAACGATTTGTTTTAGATTACATTCAACAGCGTTGATGATGATGATGTTCTAAAGTATTAAACCGTAACTATTGAATAGAATACACAACAACAATAACAACAAGCATACACTAGACTTTTCTTTTTTATCCATATGATAGACAGTTGTATTCATCTCATACAACAAATCAAAATGTGTATATAGCACAAAAGTCTGATACAATATTCAACTTACACAATACAAAATTAAATTACCATCTTATTATTGTGTTTTAATTTTTATTGTTATGATATCACAAAGCAAAATTTTGTACAAAAAAAAAGTTGATCTTGAAACTTTTTCATAATAGTGCGTCTTCTTTATCCAAATGTTCATAAACGTTTTATATCTACACATATGTCAAAATTTGTTTAATGGATTATCGAATGTCGCATTCACACAAACACAACCTCGTATTATATAATAATGTTTACCTGTTTTGTATTTTGTGTTGTTGTTGATCTTAAAAGTTATCTGCAAGAAAAGAACAAAAAAAAAATTAAAGTTTAGAAAATTGTACACCTTTTGATTGTAAATCGAAATTTTTCAAATCGAAAAATTGCATTGAATGATTTTTTAATGAAAATGCTGGCATCGTTCCATAATAATTCACAGAATCAGTTTAATTCACTTAGTCCTAGACTCGTGTATACTTGGTACTGAGTGCCCCTGACAACTTTCAAAACCTAAATGAGAGATTTTCATAAAGATAGCACGCATTAAACACAAAAGTAAAAAATGTCTATCGATGTCAGGGTCGGCTCAAGGTGTTGCAAACTGCTCGTTCGCGCAGGGCGCAGAATTTTTAAGGGCGCTAGATATTTGTTGCAAACCAAACTACTAATGCGTTGTGCGCTCCCAAGCAAAATGTTTGGTTAATCAAATATATATAAACAGCATTACAATTTCATCTTTTATTGAGAGGCATCAGTGTCTCTTATGTCAAATATACTTTGTGTAATAATATTTCCCTATTGTTCGTCGGCCATAGATTTGATTGGAAAAAACAAATAGGTATCTTCCAAGAACCTATATCATAATTGGATAAACAATATTAATAAAGAATTTATTCTTTACTTAAAAATAAATGTAAATGACATCTTTTAAAACAAACAACAAATTAGGGAATCGACTCAAACAACGTAACATAAATACACCAATAGACACCGGAATCTATAATAATACATGTAATGACTGCCCCAAATTATACATCGGACAAACTGGTAGAAGTTTTCAAGTTAGGTTTACAGAACATATAAAAGAAATCGGAAAACCAAAAATTGACTCGAAATTTGCACAACACTTGACTACAGAAAAATATAATTACACTGACATCAACAGATACTCACAGGTATTACACAGAATACGAAAACGGTTACTAATGAACAGATTAGAAGGACTGGAAATATACAAGGAACGATATAATCCATTTTTACTAAACGAGAAAATTGGCCTCAACAAAATTTACGACCTCATTGCAAATCCGCAATTAATATCATTTTGCACATACACACCCACAAAAACCAGATGCTTAACAAATTCTTCTCTGTTTTTATCATAAAGCACACACCAGATGGTATATACTAAAAAGAAGGTCGGTACCACCCCTTTAAGAAGAAAAACAAAATAAGGGGGAAAGAACATTCAAAAGGCACGTAGGCACACAAAAAATAAAAATAGTGTATAAAAGCAGTTTTTTAGCATAATTTTAGTTAATGTTTGTTAGAAATTTGATAAAGGAGTAACATCCGAAACAATCGTAATTTCATTCATCACGTTAAAGAAAGAGACAAATCCGAAATATTGTGTTTTATTATATATATTTTTTTTATTGGTGATATTAGTCCGCGAGTAAACAACAAATATGTTAAGACATCTTTTCCTTAATTTTTATTTTCCTGAACCATTTTGTAAATGACGTTAAACGGATCTGCTATTAAACCCGCGGAAATGTTTTTATACTATCGGCTTAACGTGCGAGAAGCCAGTTGTACCCAGTTTTTGGGCAATATCCAGATATATTAAGCAATCATCTTTAAAGCATAATGCTCAGTTTTGAAGGCCAAAGACGAATAACTGTTCCCAGACTATTTTTAAAAATGAAAAATAAAATATTTGTGTTCACTTTTTCGTTTTTCTCATACAAATTGACAGTTGTACTAAAATGGAGTGGACTGAACGAATACGGTATAGTTAAACCTTAAAGATATAGGTACAATGCAATGGATGTTCCACCATTTTCCAACTCGTCTTTTCCGTTTGGTTACTGCATTGCATCCGTTTGGTCTGTATAAACTAACATTTGATAAACAAATAAAAAGATAAAACAAAAGACTGCATGTCTCTAAAATCTCTAGAAATTGTCTTCAATTTGTATAACTCATTTAAAGAATTTTCATTCTCTTACGTTATGTAAACAAAAAAATTAATTTGGTTTGTTTGGTTATGTGTTCCTACTTTCTGTAAAATCTACATAGCTCGTCCGTCCCTTTCCGCTTTATTGTAACTAACTATTCCATTTATCCATACAAATTATGATCGGCTTGTTTGTAGCTCGACGTTACATCCGTTGAACGTCAGCTTACCTCACTTTCATAAAATATCCGTTTTTTTTTTGTTTTTTTTTTTTTTGTTTTGACGACTTGATGACATGAGTAAACGACATTTTTACTCCATATTTAATTTTGTTATTTTAAACGTCAATGTCACATTTTCTTTTTATTATTTTAATATTTTTTATTAATACGTTCAAATCGATGCGTTTTTAATTTATATTTCTTAATTTGCAGAAATTTTTGATTTTTTTACACCAATAAAAGAAATAATCTTCAGTTGCCTTAAAAATTCCGAAAAACTCCAAAAATAAATTGAGTTAAAAATATACCGATTTGGATGTGCTCGTTTTGTAGCTCAATATCCGGATATTTTGTATCCCATAGGTAGTGTTCGCTGCTGACAAGGGATAAAAAATATCCGGATATTTTATGAGCAAAAAACGAACGCGTAAAAAGGATCGGTATATTTTTAACTCTACTTTTACTTGGATTTTTTTGAAGTTTTTGTGACACTTGAAAATTATTTCTTTTATCGGCGTAAAAAAATCCCAAATTTCTGCGAATTGAAAAATTTAAATTAAAATAATATGAAAAGCTTCGATTTGAACAATAATATTAATAAAAAATAATAAAATAATCAAAAGAAAATGTGATGTTGACATTTGAAATACTAAAGTTATACGTCAAGTACAAAAGTTGTTCACTCATGTCATCAAAAAAAATTCCGGATATTTTATTAAAGTGAAGTTAGCGGGGGTAACATTTGTCAAAAATATCCGGATATTTTCTGTCAAAAGGCCATCAGTGCTAGTGTTCACTGATGACAAGGAATAAAAGATATCCGGATATTTTTGGAGCAAATAAACGAACGCATTAAAAGGATCTATATATTTTTAACTCTACTTTTATTTGGATTTTTTTTGGAGTTTTAATGCTAACCGAAAATTATTTCTTTTATCGGCGTAAAAAAATCCAAAATTGTTTGCGAATTGAAAAATTTAAATTAAAATAATATGAAAAGCTACGATTTAAACAATGACATTAATAAAAAATAATAAAATAATCAAAAGAAAATGTGACGTTGACGTTTAAAATACCAAGTCAATAACAAAAGTTGTTCACTCATGTCATAAAAAAAATTCCGGATATATTATTAAAGTGAAGTTAGTCGGGGTTAGTCCCTTATTAATAAAAATATCCGGATATTTTCTGTCAAAAGGTCATCAGTGAACATACGGAGTGAACATACGGATAGTACAGAACGGGCGCACCCAAAAGATGGTACATTTTTAACCGACATGTTTAAAATGCTAACAAATCAGGTTAAAAACTCTCGAAAAGTATCAAAAACTGTCGAAAATTGTTAAAAACGAGAAGTGTAGAAAACCATCGGGAAGTGTCAAAAATTGTGCGTGAGGTATTGCAAAAAACAGGAAACGAAATTTTCTAAAATGATCCAAAAGTGAATGAAAATTGAATTATACATTTTGAAATTTTTTTCGCTGTCAAAAAGTGTCGAAAGATTTTGAAAGACTGGCCTCGACGCTGATTTTTTTTTTTTTTTTTTAGGGTGGGTGTTCGTTGCCCAGAGCATTGCGGCCATTGAGGCCTATTGTGCGTCGATGCCGATGCTGATTGATGGTAAGTGTACAAAATGTTCATAAACATTGTAATGAAGGAGGCCTTCAGGGGACCTGCATTAAAGTCCTCTCCGAAATGCAGAGAAAAGCGATGTTACATATACACTTGGGTGCTAAAAATTCGCACATTGATAAATTTTCACCAAAATCTCGTAAATATCAAAAAATCCAATGTTTGTTTAATTTTCTTGAAAGCAGATTCAAAGTCTATTTCAACACTATCCAGTGGTACCATTTTTGTACTTATACCGTGTCAACAAAGTGATTTTTGGCGTCAACATCTGAAGTACACGTGTTTTGTGAATTTATCAGCATGAAAATTAGTGGTAAAAACCGAATTAAAACATGGAAATTAGCAAAAAAAACATTTTTATTAATAAGAAGTATTCCCTCCCCTAGCCCATTTGTTTTCAAATTAATGGATTGTTTTATTTCTTAAACTGGCTAGATCGACTCCCTCGATCTGGAGGGACGACGTTTGGCTGTAAGTATTAATAAAAATTTATACAAGTTTTAAATTTAAAAAATGCGGACGTCTAATTTTAGCCATTACATAGAAGGCATAAGACCAATTTAAACCAGAAGGCATAAGACCAATTTAAATTTAAAATGTAACGTATTAAATTTAAAATGTAACGTGCAAGTCGCCACAGTTTTTTCACAATTCATGATTTTTAATTCTAGTGATTTCTTAAAATAATTTCGCCATCTCACCTTTAATTGACCGAAAGAATATTCAATAGTGTTCCTTGCTTTGGAGTGCTTTTGGTTAAACCTGAATTGCTCTGGCGTGATTAAGTGATTCCGTTTAAACCGAGTTGTTATCCTAATTGGCACTAATCTGCAGACACAAATTGTCGATTGCACCTACTACCTTTTTGGAATACTGAGGTTCCAGCTATTCAGCTGAACTGCAATACAACAATATCCAGTTCATTTGGTTTTGGTAATATAATTACCTGAGGCATAATGGGATCCGCCGTAAAGTGTAGCAGCTTATACATTATTTCTGTGACGGTTGTTCTGAGTATTCCGATTAGGGCTCGGATTATTCTATGGCCGGTGCCACTGGCTAGCCAGAACAGAAATTCTATTAGCCTAATTTCAGGGATCCACCCATGAGTTTTACGTGGTAAAAATATGGCTATTTCTGTTTCGTTTTCATTCTACGCTAAGATTTATTGGTGCGATAATGCGGTTGTAAGATTGGGAAGTATAGTTTAACCGCTATAATTGAAAAATGACGTATTATTTATTTTACAATTCACACTTAAAAAAATGTTCTTATTTTGGGTTACCTCGGAATTTTGTATGAACCTGAAAATGAGCCATCTGAATTACGGCGTTCACAAAAAACAAGAGGTAGTAGTATTTGGCTTTACATAAATTAAATTTGAAAACTAAAAAAAGTAGGTAAGTAAGTAGTAAGTAAGAAACTGGACAGTACACGGGTCTAGGGTTAATACACCCTTCAGACAATTCGTCTATCGCGTTCAACTTATTCATCAAATACATCAAATACGTTAGAAATACGATTCAACATTATTAGCATGAATACATACATACCAAAATCCAGAAAAGCCTAGATCCTTCCAATAAAAATCCTGCCAAAAATGCAAAGTCCAGAGACAAAAGAAATCACCTCAAGAGAAATTCGATATTCCACCTGGTCGATTTGAACATATAAATTTAGACAGAACGACCACTTCTTCTATCTAAAGAATTCACTTACGTTTTAACTTGAGTCGATCATTTCACCCAATGGCCAGAAGCGAACTGCATTTAACAATTCTAGAATACATACTACACTTGGATTTCTAGATTTGCAATTCCAAATCTGTAGTCAGTTCGAGTCCAAACTCTTCTCAGAGCTAACAAACCTTTTAGGTTCATACCGAATTTAAACTACTTCTATCATCCGCAATCTATAATTTCATGGTCAAGCACTGTCACAGACAGCTCAAAACGGCTCTTCCGGGCAACAGTGAAAGAAGTTCTAAAATCCTCACCAGCTGAAATTGTCTACGGATCGACAATAAAACCATCCGGTGAGTTCATTGTCGAAAATTTTCCTTCACCTTAACCAAATCAGGACGCAATTATCGACTAACTTCACACAACAATGAAAAATTGTATAGCCACAAGCACAAAACAAAACAACCAAGATATTTGTTCCGAATATTTTCATTTAAGTTCGAGTTTAGGTAAGGTTCGTATACAGGATTATCTTCTCCTTATCAGTGTCCTCACATAGTAATTCGACGACATTGGAAATAACAATTTCAGTCGACAGGACGGAACTAATGATACATATTTTTAAATTACTTTTCTATCTGGCAAAACGTGTGACAATCAAACGGAATAGTTGCAAAAAAAAATTTCGTAACGTGCCAATAAATCTTCATAATAATAACACCATTTATTAATATTAAACTCACCACTTAACTCGTCTTACGTTAAAAAGCCAGACAGCACAAGCCACGATAAAACCATCAATCAAAATACACTGAGCGATTGGCATCAAAATTCAGAGGCCTCTGTAGCAAGATCAGATGTTGGATATCACAGTTCACTGGACTGTTGGAAAGAAAACGGCGTTAAGTGTGGGACACGAACTGTAGCAGTTTAACATTAGATTATTTGGATTATGTGTATTTCCCCTGCAACTAAATAGGTTACACTGAGAATATTGCCTTACTTTTATGGACGACAGAATCATTATGGGCAAAAATTTCGACGAGCATTTCAAGAAATTGGCAGAGGTTTTAGATCGGATACAGGCCCTCGAGTTAAAGTTAATCCGATAGAAGTATAAGCACACTGACGAAGACTTACGTACACTGACGAAGACTAACGCAAATACGTGTATAGCTGACGACGAATGGACCGATGAAACGATCTGACACGCGAATATGTAAGGGGAGGGAGCACCGCACACAAAAACACATATTTTAAAGGCTTATTGGGCCAGAGGGAAAATACCAATTTTTGGAATCGTCTTTGAAAAACTCTAGCTGCATGAAAAATTTGATGGCACATTAGCAAGAGTCGTGTAGTAAAACCAACGCAACTGGGATCAATATATAATGAGAATGACGTTCCTCATGGCCGTATTTAGGGATAATCTACAAAGATCTTTAGTAACATCTAAACTTTAGGGCTGAACCGGATGAAAGGAGTAAATATTCATGATGAGATACCTCAATTAGGCGAATCTAGGCTATTGTTAAACCATTCGCGTTTGGAACGCGGTAGAGTGATTATTAAAAGAGATATAGTTAATAGTGTAATAAATAAGTGAAAATAGTGTAAAATTGGTTTAAGTGAATTATAGTGGTTTTTTGTTAATTGTTGTCGAATAATTACTGTAGCTCGAGCTTTGACAAATCTAAAACAGACCAATATTTTAGAAAAGCGAAAAACACACGAGAAAATTTAATTTGACCAAACCTATGTGGGAGGAAATCGCATTGTCCCTAAATAGTTATGAACCACTATGAGAATTCATAGTGAATTGATTCAAAATGAACCGAATATCGTCGGTTACTGGTGGTGGTAGCTCAAAAGGGGTTGATGGGTCTCCATCACCAAAACTTTCTCTTAAATAAGAAAATTTAATATTTAAACATTGAAAAAACTTTAGAATTTAGAAAAAATTAGAAATTGTTAAAATTTAAAAAAAATAAATCAGAAATCGATTTTACAAAGTTCATCTTAAAATCGTGAGCTTTATCGCAAGTCTCCGTTTTCAGTAAAACTATGAAATAAATAACCTAATCATCTTTAGAGCAAAATTCAAATATTATGATAGCTGGCCTTAGCAAACAGGCAGAACAAATTATTTTCAATAATATCTTTAAAATGACACAACACAAAAGAGGTTACGGTCTCGTGAACATTTTAACAACCAACTTGACTTTATTGTTAATCAAATGCTTTTATTTGTCAATTAACTCAACAAACCAAAAAACATTGTAATATAACAATAAAATATGTAACCTATTCACGATGTCATTGTCTGTCTCGCGGTTTACTATTATGTATGTACATTGAATAAATAATAATAAACCTTAATACATTATGATTTGTCTGGCTGTATAATTTCGAAATCGAATACTCATGTGACCGACTAAATTTGGTGGGAAATTAAGATTTATGTATGTTTACAAAATTCCCTATATCAGTGAGTGAAAAAAGGGTAATCAAATCCACACAATGCAAACATATTCGAATTTTATGATTTACATCCTTATGCCCACACAATAAACAATTGTTTTTATGTTTTTTATGGGGTGATGAGCGCTTATAAAATCAATAAAAACAATTAAAAATTCAAAATATACAAACAAACAGAAAAATGTTGATGTTTCAATTCAATTTAATACAAAACTCGTTAAGAATCCATTAAAATCATTTTGTATAGTAGAATCGGAAGCAATGTATCATTTATACAATATTCTACAATACTTGGATACAATTAACAGAAAACAGCTCATCTAGATTTAAAGAGATCACTTGTAAATAAAATAAATTTTGTTCAATTAAAATGATCATGCCAAACGGCGGAAGTAATGTACAAAACAACAAAAGAAACAACAAAATATTCTCAAGAAATTAAAATGGAAATCATCAATTTACAAAGAAATGAATAATGATCATCTCAACATCATTATCGTATCGCATCGCATCGTCGTGTAGCAGTAGTAATGGAAAATCATTAATTTAGGTTAATTAATTCAACATATTCATATATGCGTGCATTAATATATGATCTGTCGGTTAATTTCATTTTGAGATCTTTTGAATAAATTATTGAACTCATTGCTATATGGTTAATGATCGCTATATAAGGTTTGGATTTTGAATTATGTGGTAATTATAAATCTGATCGGTTGTCTTGATGAATAATTTATAGTTTTAACTATCGATTTATCTATGGGAGTCATTGTTGGAGGTACACTCTTTCATTACAAAGAGACTAATTTATTTATTTAGAAACACTGTCAGACAAAGGGGCGCGTAAAAGAGAAAATTTAAATTGAAGTGGAAATGAAATTCCGAAATATTGTATTAAATGTTGGCAATAATTCCAGAAAACTTGTCACATTTACGAATGGCATGGTGCGATTTCACTTGAAACCAAGTTGTCGACGGCCTGTGTTCACATTTGCCAGTAAGCTCTGGTGGTTAGTATGCTGGAATTTTGAATATTTTGCAAACTATTGCTAAAGTTTTTAAACAGTAAAATCGTTCACAGAATTTAATTTCATTCTTACTCGTCGAAATATTCTTAAGTAAAAAATAAAAATGTTGTAAAATTCTAGGATCACAAACAAAACATTATATCACTCCGCACCAAATTAAGGGGATACAAAAAGCACCAGAAGCTAGCACGAAAAACACAACAGCATGCACCAATGGTTTACATCTTTAATATTCTACTTTTAGTACAGTCAGCTTGAAAATGGTTTGAGTATTAGCTAAATAGTAAAACACGATGATTAATCAATAATTACTAAGGCCTTCTGTTTAATTGAACCATTAATTTGTCAATCCCAGTTTTGATTTAATTGCGCAGGCCTATTTCTTCCCTTATCCCATTGTTAGATTCAAAAATTTCATAAGATCGCTTAAAAAGTAATAAAAGGATCTCGTTAACATCGACTTTTAAATTTATTATGAATAATCCAAAAGTACTTAAGGCTTCTGGATAATTGAACCGTTAATTTGTCAACCTTAGTTGTTGAAGTTAATGAGATCCGTTTATAACTTTTGAAGAGGTTATACGAAATTTCTGAAGGTTGCCATGGAATATAGTAAAGATTCGGCCTATACAACGAAATCACAAAAGAATTGAAAAATTAAAGCTTCATTTATCCAGAAGCCTTAAGTACTTCTAGATTATTCAGAAGAAAAATTTAAAAATCGAAGTGTTGAATGGGACATACGAAATTTCTGAACGTAAGCCTGAAACATGGTAAATTTTCGGCCAATGGAACGAAATCACAACTGAGATTTACAAATCGGCCAATGGAACGAAATCACAACTGAGATTTACAAATTAACAGTTCGGTTAATCAATAGCATTTGGTTCTAATGGAAGGTTCATATGACATATTTGAAAGTTGAAATTAATGAAATCCATTTCTAACTTTTGAAGGGGTCATACGAAATTTCTGAATGTCGCCATAAAACAAAGTAGGTAAAGGGTCGGCCTGTACCATGAAACTAGAACTACGGTTGACAAATTAACGGTTTTCTTATCCAGAAGCCTTAAGTATTTTTGGACTACTCAAATGAAAAATTTAAAAGTCGACGTTAATGAGATCCGTTTAAAACGTTTAAAGGAATTATACAAAATTTTTGAATGTAGCCATGGAAAATGATAAATTGTCAGCCTATACAATGAAATCACAACTGAGGTCGAAGTTAATGAGAAACGTTTCTAACTTTTGAAGAGGTTATATGAAATTTCTGAAGGTTGTCATGGGACATAGTAAAGAGTCGTACAATGAAATCACAACAAGGGTTGATAAATTAACACCATAAGCCTTATTAAGTACTTCTGGTTTATTCATAAGAAAAATTAAATGTCGAAGTTACTGAGATCCATTTATAACTTCTGAATTAGTCGTACGAAATTTCTGAATGTTCCAATAGCACATGGTCAATGCAACTACAACTAGGTCTGACAAATTATTCCAGAAAGTTGAAGTTACTGAGATCTGTTTATAACATTTGAAGGGGTCATACAAAATTTCTGAAAATTGCCAAGCAACATACTGAAGGGTCGGCCTATACAATGAAAGGAAAACTAAGGTTGATTAACTAACGGTTCAATTATCTAGAAGCTTTAAATACTTATGGATTATTCAAAATTTTAAAATTCGGAGTTAATGGGATCCGTTTATAACTTTTGAACCTATGAAATTTCTAAATATTGGCATGGAATATAGTAAATGGTCGGCCTGTATCATGAAATCACAACTAGGATTTACAAATTAATAGTTCAATTATTCAGAAGCCTTAAGTACTTTTGGATCATTCATTAAAAATTTTAAAAGTTCCCCAATTAACGAGATCCCTTTATATCTTTTAAAAGGGGCTTACGAAATGTCTGAATCTACAGCCATGAGATATGGTAAGAAATAGGCCTACAACTGGGATTGACAAATTAACGGTTAAAGAGCGAATTATGCGACGATTAAGAGCTTAGTAATTATTGAGTAATAAGGTGAATCATTTGAAATTTGATGTACCCCATACCATATTTCTATAAGAGGAAATCAAATCTGTAGTTCAAAATTTACCGGCTCAATTTGTGCTGACTTACTATACCGTTGAAAAAAGGGGGGGACAAACTTGCTCACGAATAAGACTTTCGTTAAATTTTAAGAATTAGAAAATCGAGAATTGTCGAAATTTTGAAAATTATGAAAATTAAAAAAGGTGAAAAACTTACCTAAATGAGAACTTGGAACTTGAAGAGAAGAAGGATAACTAAGCAGTTTATCTTTACCATTGCTAGGTAAAGTAAGATATTCACCTTCTCAACAGTCAACCAAAAGCCTAAGTTATCCTTAGGCCTTTTATAACCTTTTGCATAATAGGTAACCATGGAATAAATAACTTTCCACAAAACGCACCACGCGTAGGGGTTAGTTATGTAAGGGGATTTCCAGTAATTCAAGTGAATTTAGTACTATAAAAGGTCTTTTATGACTCGGGTTCAGAATGTCTTAGCTTTTTTGTCTCCAATTTCCATGTTATATCCAAATGCGACCAAACTCAGTACAGTAGTTCACATTTTTCATTCTGAAGTGGCATACTTGTAAAAGAACTTCCGACAATTTTCTTGCTAGACAGTCCAGTCAGTGAATTTGAACAGAACCATAAATTTCCATAAAATTTTTAAAGTTTTCTAAATATTTTAAGTACTTTAAGTATTTCGGCAACTGAAAAGATTTTTTAAATTAAGTTTTGCTTAAGAATTCCGAGATTTAAGGAACTAATTTTAGTACAAACTCTTAATCCCTATCTACCAAATTAAATTATTTTAAGAATGTTAAATTTCACAGAGAATTATTTTCAAATTTAAAAACAATTCGAATTTTATATTTGAAGAAATTTCCAAATTTAAAGATTATCAATAAGTTTACAAAATTCAAAAATTTTAGAAAAAGTTATTAAAAGTTTAATTTTAAAATAATTTTAAAAATTTAATTAAATTTTAAACATTTTAAGAAATTTGAGAATTTTTTGATTGTTAAATTTTTCAAAATTTAAAGAAATTTGTGGAATGTAAATGTTTTATTAAGTTTTACCATTCTAATAAATTTAAGAGTTTTAAGACTTTTCACTAATAAATAGCCATAAATAAATTTAAAGAAATGTTTAACTTACATTCCAAAAGAAGTCCAGAAGCTGGAACAGAGGACAGAGTCCATCATCTCCATTAGATGGAGGCAGGCCAAAGTGCTTTCAGATGCATTGGAAGGCACTTAACTGCAGCAACATTAATTAAGAGATGGAGTAATAGCGAATCGGGGAAAAAAAGGCTTAGCAGGAGATACGGTACAAAGAGAATATGAAATTCGGATCACTCGAGAGACTGAAGGTATAGATAGATACAGCATGTGGCTGATCTGGGATGAATGATGAACGACGGATTTGTAAAGGGAGATTTGCTTTGATACAACCAGAAAAAAGAGTGTTTTATTGCAAAATCCAAAAAGAATTTTGAAAAAGAGCCCATAATTCACACATACTGCCCGTAATTACACATCTCAACAGCTTAAAGATGAGTTGGAGCGGCGGGGACTGCCCACGGACGACAATAAGACGGAGCTACTTCTAAGGCTTCAAAAGGCTGTAAAACGTGTGCAAGAGGAGACTATTGGGGACTGAAAATAGAGAGACTGAAGGATCGCGATCACTGTTATCAGCTTCACTAACAGGAAGCACCCTAGTGTCACAACTACCCTCAAAAAAGGAATCATCAGCCCTGTCCAAGGAGAACAATGGTCTAACTGCTGAAACCAAACCGGAACCTAGTACTGAAGGAGGAGGAGTCGGGCAGAGTAATGGCTGCTACAATATAACCAGCTGAACTTTTAGATTAATTTAACTGTATTGGCTGACGGTTTTCTAACCTCAAATTTTTTTAAGTTTGGATAGATCTCAAATTCAAAGTTAAAAAGAAGCTGACTGCAAACAAAACTGAAATGAATACAACAGGTGGAGGCCCAAATAAAATAATAGTTCTTACGCCTTTAGAGGATCTCGTAGCAGACATTCTTAATATTAATTTGGCCGTAGATCTCCCTGGACAGGAATTTGGAAAACCAGTAGTTAGCACAGAAGTTTCGTCAGTTTCTACAGATCCAGTGTATGTCGAACTTGATTATAATAATGAGCCTGAAGAGCTTGATGGTACTCAATTTGTGTTGACACCAATTACAAATAAAATTCATAACAAAAAAAACGAATTTTGATAAATTGGGTAATTCTTCGAAAAGATTCACTTTGCTAGACCAACAAATCCTATAAGAAAATCCTATAAACTATTTTCACAAATTATAATCTATTATCGTAAATTAACATTGAACATAACCTATAATATTTTGATAGCTATAAAGAAAAATACAATTCACAATTTAAAAGTTACCAAAATAATTCCCAATATACTATAAATTTTTTATTCAAGTATGGCAATACTTTTGTATAGCTTCGATTTGCTTACGCAATACAAAATTAAAAACGACACGAGACGACAAAGACGAGACGATTGTTGATCGACTCGACAATCGCAATAGGGCTAAATACTACTACTGATACTATAGGAAACTCACCAGCTATGGTTTTATTTGGCAGAGAACTCCGAATCCCAAGCTTCATTAAATTTGGATCACCTGAGACTGTTCACGCTGCAGTAAATAACAACGTAAGACGACTCAGTCGCTCAAAACTTGGCTTGGCAACACTAGTGGTTTTTTGAATTGGGATCTTTTTAGAATGGATGTTAACTCTGTGGTAACTCATAAAATAAAAGTTAAGAATCTAATACTCCGAAATAAACTTAAGAGACTACAAAGCAAATGCATCCCGGAAAATCATCACACATTAGCATTAATTGAGAACTTGGTACAAAGCTGGTCCTCTTCTTCAATTTCTGAAGTCGAAAATAATTTTCTAAACCAGGGTTTAAACAATAGCGTAGCTAAGCCACCCGTTTTGTGGTGACACTCGACAATGAAAAAAATAAAAACTTACGCAAATCATCACAATGTTTTTCAACGATAAATCACCTAGACACTTCATCTTTATATTGAAGAAAAGCGGAGTCATATTGTAGACGACGCAAAAGATCTTGCTGTGAAAAAATCGTGAGGTTTAAGATATTCCAATAGAAAGATGAATTCGTTGTAAAAAATGAATGGCCAACTCAGCGTTTGGGTGACACAACGATATCCGCACCGATACGATAACTAAGCAGTTACTCCGGTTATACTATTTGTAAGAAGAAATAGTAATACACTTAGAACATGAATGATATAACCAAAACCCCAAAAAGCTAAAGTGAGATATGAAATTTATACTATGCCAAAGAATTTATCAAAAGCTCACAGGACCAAAGAAAACCAACACAAAATTGCGACGGAAAGAAAGATACTAAAATCGTTGAAACCAAAAGGTCTAGCTTACATCCGGGCTGACAAAAACTGAAATTGCATTGTTATGGATCTAGATGACTTTGATAAGAGAATTTTCGACATGCTAAATACCAATACCGGTACACCCAGAGAAAACAATGGTAAAAAAACTAGTAAATTCTACAAAATAGATTGTTGATTGTGAAAATCGCTACTTTTATAGTAAAATTGTTGGTTCAATTTAGATTATATTAGAATTTACCAAGAATTCCTTAAAATTACCATTTTATTGTCAAAAATTCTAAATATCTTGTAATTATTAAATGATATTATCAATTATCAAAATTGTTGAATTAATAATAAGAAAAATAAATAACAAATACACTATTTCCAAGCAATAAATTTATACTTTTTGGCGATATAATTAAAAGGTTGTGGTCATTCAATTTATGTTTCAAATAGCCTGCAATAAATTTCTATCTTAAATCATTACCGGTAGTACTTGGCAGATAACCAAAATATTTTACATTTATTCAATTTACCCTTGGGCACCCATAGTATTTCCCGGGAAAATATTAGTATTCGTGAAATCACCGACTTCAAAGAACAGTATACTATGCTGTAGTTGTTCAAAGAATGTATTGTAATTCATTTATATTGCTTTTTGGTAAACAATAAAAACAATTTTGTTTTACTTTTTCCATTCCAGCAATTCTCACTAATCTAAGGCTTAGAAGGCTTAGAGGCCGAAATCGACCCACACCGCGTCTCTACTGAGACCTTTTGAACCGTACATATAACGTATTAGTGAAACGTTGTAGGTGGCCCAACGAACGCTTTTACAACAATCGTTTTCAACGTCTGTCGAAGCATGTTAATTAATTTAATTTTTAGTTGGCGCAGCGAGAATCAAACTCAGGACCGCAGCGTGGTAAGCAAATATCTTAACCACTGCTTTATATTCGACGACCTGCAATTCATACTGTTTTATAATTATTTTATTTTATTATTATAATTAATTATACATGTTTATTATTTGACTACTGTCTTCTGACTCTCTGTGATAAAAAAAAATAAAACTTGTTGTATACATGCACGGAACTCTCAAAATCTCTTATCAATATCTTCTGCTAAGATAAACTACCCATATCATCAATCAACGTTATTTCACATACAAATCACTCATTTCAAAAACGAAAATTTACAACTGTTGCAAGAGTTTCAAAAATTGAATCCACCTGAGAGTTTTGAAGTAAAAAATTCCATTGATCTTGTCGACAAGCTACGCAATGAAAGAGTAAACCGGAACGATTTAATTGTTTCCTTCGATGTCGTCTCACTTTACCCGAGTATCCCGAAAGATAAAGTGCTGTTTGCCTAGAATAATGGTTTGACAAAGAGAAAGTACCACTAGTGACTGAAATTGACTAGTTCAGAAATAAAATCTAATGGGTTTAGCAATGGGCAATCCAATTTTCAGTTTCCTTGCTTGTTTTTGATATATTCAGGAAACCCAATTTTCAACATAAAAAATGGAGTGGCGACTTTCTTTTACGAACAGAGAATTTTGAGAAATTTTATTTTTTTTTTATAATTTTTTATATTTTATTTTTATTTGTTTTTAATTTTTGGAAACATTTTGTACATAATAAGTAGTTTTTTGTAAACCTTATACTTTTTAAGACATTTGCAAAATAAATTTTCAGGACCAAGGGAGTGGCCACTTCCGGTTGACCGATTTGGAGTAAAATTCACTGGGACCTCCCAATTTATCAAAAAAGCTTAAATCTGAAGTTTGAGTTGATTGGTTAAACCATCTGGGCTGTAGAGAAGACACAGACTGACAGACAGACACCATTTCGAAACCCACTTTTTCGGACTCATGGGACCTCAAAACAGACAAATCTCTAAAAATCTCAAGTTCCAAAATTTTCATGATTACTATACTTTATTTTACTAGAGTAAAAGAAAGTAAACACCTGCATTCACTGCTATTGATCATCGAGTATTACACATTCCCCTTAGTGACACTGCTCGTGAAAGAGAAATACTAAAAATTTACTAGAAAGTAGCCATAAACGGATTTAGTAAAAAATGGGTAAATAACATCATTCGGAAGTTTCAAAACAAGCAGCGAAAGCAAGAGCTTACAAACTCGTCGTTCTGATTGATGTGACGAACTAACTAAACGAAGAATCGCTTTACCCCATTGTCCAGAAATAACTAACAAAACCGGCAGCATCATTAGTAAATATGACCTTTCAAAAGCGATAACAACATGAAAAACTAACTTCACAACTACAAAATCGAAATCAATACCCAGCACAAATCGGCAGTATATGAGATCAGAATTTTGATGACATATTAACTGGCTAAACAAGCAGAAAATTCATATAGAGGTTTAAAGAACGCACCGCTACTCGAAATCAAAACAATGATGACAACTATAGCTAATCAATGCTGGAGAAAAACGAAAAATTTTCTGTTGACATCTTCGCCTGGTTATGGAATGTACAAGCCTGATGACAATTGGATCCTGCTGAAAGCTTAGTAATTCACAGCTGACATAAAACATTGATGATGATAAAGGCCCGTTAAATTCTGTTTTATTTCTGTTGTAAATTTAAAAAAATGTTTACTCTCTGACCCCGTTAATTTATTTGCATTATATGATACATTTGTTATTGTTTTTAATCTTTTTCTAAAATTTTTGAACCGATTTTATTTGAACCTAAATTTGTTTATGTTTGTTTTTACCACTGGAACAAAGTTATCTCTGTAACTCCGTTAAGAATAGCATTGAAAATGACGACATTGTCATCGAAACTTGCTTGTAAATAATAAACAAAATTAGAAAGTAAAAAATGTTGTTGTATTACTCAATTTTCAATTTTTAATTAAAATTCTTTGTACGTCACTCGACATCAAACATATTATTTTATTAACAAACCGAGTTACGTTCCAATTTAAAATAATTTGAACGACATATCTAACATCTAAAATTGAATTAATTTGAGGCCAGGAGCTAACAAAATTTGAAATTTGGTTTAAACTTTAATACGTTAGAGAATTGGTTCCTAGAATCAAATTTTCTACCATTTAAAGTTATAATTAGAAATGGTTCGTTTTAAGCTTAATTCACTAATTTAATTTTCTTTATGAATACAAATCGAATTTTATTAAATTTTCAACGAACGCAACGGTATAAGATAACTGAAGTTATCTCAGTATAAATATTAATTAAAGTCCAATATTAAATTAAATATATAAGTCCCATCGCCCAGTAAATTCAAAATTCTTACAGCTATAATCCGCCATACCTTTGTTACGAAAAACAAGCATATTGTACTTAGGGCTACAAACCTATTAAATCAATAAGTATTGCATAAATTACACAACACGTATAATGGGAATGGCAAACTTACAACCATATACCGAGAACCCATAACACACACGCATAGTAAATTTGCATTTTTTACCTTATTTAGAAAATTTTCACATCGAATGAATGCCAGTTCCAAAACAACAAATTTTACAAAATAAACTCAAATAAGTAAATAAATAAATTAAATTTATTTAGTTTTATGTAATTGGAAAATAAAATTATATTTCACGTGACCAGCATTCACAATAAATAAATAAATAAAAACGTGGCTCGCTTATTATAGTGCCTTGTGTGTCCGTACATTTTATGCAAAACCAATATGGATGAAACCACTTAATGGAAATCAACTCGTTTTTGTCGTATTTTTGAAGTTCATGAAATTATTAAAATTTTATTGTATTATTGACACTTTCATGTTTTTGCCTGCGCGCCTGGAAATTTATTTTATAAATTGCAATCATTTTTTATACAAACAGTTATGCATGCAGTTAATTTCTTATATTTATATTACTCATATTTAGTCATACAAAAGAATATAACAAAGTGATGACCGTCACCAGGCAAGAATGTGTGCATTTTATATTTTACATTGTGTTGTTATGCAGTTGTGGACGGATTACCGATATGCATTACAATTGATTTTATATAAGCGCTCGATTACGGAAGGTTTATTTATAATAACTGTGCACAATTTACGAAATTACCATTTTGCGGTTGCGCTATTTTTGAATTCCATACACAATTAAGATTTAACTGAAAGTGCGGCGCCATTTATAGGTGTTTTGCCCTTCATATATAATGTGAATTTTAATTCATTCATTTGTGTGTCGGAAATTGTTTCTCAAGTTTCTAAGGGGATTTATTATAAAAAAGTCGATGTCCTAATCAGAACCCGCTAATAACTGTGAAAACGACGTTTTCGAACTCCAAACATTTTAAAATTAAATTTTCATTTTCCAAAATATTTTAATTTATCCGCTTTTATAGCTAACGATTAAGCCACCTAAAAACCACTTGAAACTTTGAAACTTTTATGTCGCAACTATCAGTAGAAACGATATAAGCGATTCCTTTGATATGTCACTGCAAAGTAGACAAAGGATTTGCCAACTTATCTCAAATTGGCAATCCGCTCTAATACATTCGTCGATTCAGTTTGATAACCTAAATACAACTTAAAACATCCAATGCTGAGCGATTTTGGGGAGAAAACCCAATTTTTTAAAAATCTTCAAATTTCTAAGGATATTGGAATTTCTGTAAATCGTCAAAGCGGAGTTTTGGAGGTGACAAGCCCCCTCCTCTAAGTTAAGCTATAAAATACATTTCAAAAATGTCTTACCTAAGATTTTAAAAACGGCGCATTATGTGCACAGCCGAAAACACGGAGATAATATCCATGGACGCTGTCACGATGTCAAGGCCTTGGACTTTTATACCATTTTTGAAAATAAATAACGCTGGGGATCTTAATTCCTAAAAACAGTGGAAAAAACGAAAAAAGGTCCACGGGCGTTAATTTATTGCTCTGAATCATTCTGAACTGGTATGTATCAAGGGTGGAAGAGTATCGGATTTTATAATAGAACCCCTCTAGAAGCCCCTGAACAAAAAAACAAGAGCCAATAGTAAGAATACCAAAAAATGGAGATCCAACTATATTATTGGAAGAAACTGTAGAGAGACCTATTAGCCTATCTCATTTGTACTTAAAACTATGGGAAAAAAATACTGTCCCTTGGTCCCTTCATATTAAATCAAATGCACTCCAAATATATCAGTTAAATCCTGGGCAACATGCTTACCAACATCAGGAATCGAACACAATTCAGGACCAAGCCGTAGTAAGTTTAGAAATGATTTGATTGCTAGTTCTCACTATTCCCTCTATAAATTAATGGAGAAACTAAAAACTGGTTCGAGAGTCATATAACTAAAACTAACAGATCAGATTATATGTATATTACTAAGTCACCACATAATATCATCCGAGGCAAATTAAATTTGGCGGAGGAAAAGGCAGTGGCGGCTTCTGACATATATTATCACGCATGGAATAAATTGACATTTTTTTTAGCAATTTTAGCTGTATAAATTAATTGAAATCGTATACAAACAATATTTGTCATCCTCGCATTATATTTAACAAAAAAAGTAGACCCCACTGCATAGTTATTGAAGACATTACTGGTAGCAGGCTTTGATTAACCGAATTATTTAGACTTTTCGGTTAATCAATCCGATATTAACAGATTTTTACCGAGTGGGTTCGCAAGCAACTCGTCAGCCTACCACATGCTTAATTTTATACAACAAAATTCTCTTAATAGCGATTATTGGAGGTTCTCGAATTTTGACGTTAGTTTAGGTCATATGAAGTTAGTTTGGGTCATAAGATTTTGTGATTTTTCGAGGTTTTCGAGTCTACTCGAGATTTGGTTTGTTTGGCCTTTAGATATTATTCGAGATTTGATAGATTTTTGAACATTATCCAGGATTTTCGATATTATTCAAATTAATTTGGATTGAAATATAAGCGTTGACATTAACTGATCAACATTACGAGTCGAGTTACGAGTAAATGTAGCACTCAGTTGAATTATCTTCGAAAACAGATTCTCGAAATTCAAGATTTTAGATTTATCAAGATTTGCAAAATTAAATTGCGTTTTACGAAGACTGCATGATATTCTTCAGATTATTCGAGATTCTTAGTAATTTCTTGATTTTTCAAGATATTTCTACGATTTTTAGTTTATCCAAGTTTTTCTGGAAATTGTTTTTTTTGTAAATACCAAAATTATTCTAAGATTCTAAGATTAGACTAGCTTCTCGAGATTACTCATATTCTTCGAAATTTGCAAGGGTTTCTTTGCATACTATTACAAAATTAGTGTATGTTAGGCTTTCTAAGGTTGGGCTAGCATTGACTTACATATAGAAGATACAGTTCAGATAACTTTGTAGGGGTTTTGATTTACATAGACAAGATGTTTCTATTTGGATTTTACTGAGATCCTCGATCATTTGGCTGCTTGGTTTCGAGATTATTCGATGCTTTTGAGATTGTGATGTTACAGATTATTCAAAATTGTTGAGTATGATTTTAAATTCTTGGAGATTATATCAAATTTTCAATAATAATTTAAAGCGGATTTAAGTATTTTCAATGGGTAGCTTAATGTTTGAAAATAAGATTATAAAATAAATATTCTTGGGCCAGCCTCCTCTGGGAAATGATCCAACTTAGGATACCTGAAAGAGATCTAGTAGAAAACCATAAAATGGTAAAACCCAATAGTCTTTCAACCAAAACTCTTTCCATCGGGGTAAGTGTGTTTCAATAACTCAAAAAGAAGTACAGGCAAACCATACGTGGAACTCGGCAGAGAAAACAAAATTGCTCTTTTGAGATTTCCAGGTTACTCCACTATAAGAGGAAACAAGGCAACAAACTTCTGTACAAGAAAGGGGGCAATTTAGAATTTCTTCAACCTCTACTCCAGCATTATCTTCTCCAAACATCTGTATAAAGGCATTAAAAATTGGGATCAAATATACTAGGAAGTACTGTGGTACCCTTGACTAAACTCTTAAGTTACCACCCCAATTCACATAACAGTGTCACTTCAATTGACGTGACTGTAGTTGTCTCACATCACTTGAAAACCGATATTCTTGAAGGCAAACCAACATCTGTTCTGTATAATACGTACTACCGAAATCCATCTCTTATTTGACGGATCCGTCTTCCTCCAACAATCCAAGATTTTTAATGCTGGTGCGGTTCACATTCATCAGTATGTATTTTAAAGGATCAATCTTAAACTTCGGGGCGAGCATTGGCGGCGTAAAACAGGTTAAGAAGGTATCTCAACGGGTGTCGTTGACCTTTTGTTTAGACCCGTTGATATTAATCAGTCACCTGGGGTTATCTCAGTGAAAATGTTGGAACAAAGACCACTTGGAAGCGTATATATGGGAATTACACCGCTATAAATCCCCCAAAAATTTGTCTAGGAGTGGGGTATTTCAAGAATAAGAAAAATGCCCCAGATTTTGGGGATTTTTTTCAGTTTTGGGGTATTTTTGAAATAATATAGTAACGGAAAGTGCCAAAAGACTGCAATAATAAGTTCAATTGGCAACATTTATAAATTGTTGGAACTATTGGAAGGAATAAAAATTATTTTTGGGCATCTACTTAAATAAAGGTTTGGAGAGTCCACCACCGAATAACAAATTTAATATTTGAGGCAAACTATTTATTAACTGCTACTATCAATTGTTTGATCAATCTTGACAGAAGAAGACACAACGCCCTTATCGCGTTTTTCCTAATTCCCGATTATCGGATTTGATGGTTGTAAACATTTTTTTAAAATAAAGTTTTATTTTATGCATTGGAAATGTAACCGAATTACAGGTTCTTCTGGATTTTCCATATTTTATGGGAAATTCGAGCTTTTCATGCTTTTTTAAGTTTTATATAATAGAAATTGTTCAAGATTTTATTATTTTTCGAGATCGTTTTCGATATTACTCGAGTTAAGCTTGGAGAATGAATTAAGCAAAGCACTAAGTTAGCGGTTGCTTTAAGCGGAAAATTGCTTAAAGTACTTCGTAATAAAAAAAAATTGCAATACATTTGCAATTTCCTTAAGCCCCTAACTCCGGTTGTAGATATTTCCAAAATAATACAACACCAGAGAGGGCTCTGTTTCGGAATAATAAAATATTACACTATTAACTTCGGGTTTCCATCGGCATAGTCGGTTATTTTTATTTAAAAAAGGTGCCGTCTTAAAACTTGCCTACGGCGCTGAGCTTGTAGAAAAATTCTTGAGCCGCTACGCCGCCGGATGAGATTCTCGAAATTCGACATTTTGCTGTTTTTGGATGAATCTAAATTAATGGGGTTGATTAACGTTGTTGTCATAGAATTAGTAATATGTCGGTATTTATGTAAGTTATTTACTTAATTTAATTGGTAAAACATTTTTTTTAAATTGGCGTTACATTGACCAGCTGCCCGGGACTGTTTCGCATATCGCGCAAAATCTGAGAATCTTGAAGATGAATGACCGAAACGCTTAGCAGTAAATTCACAATTAATAAATAAAATTTGTGAGTACTACATTATAAAAAGGTTTGAAAATCACTGCCTAGGAGGAAGAGGCTCGCCGCTCCCCAAACCCACGCTTTTTGGCGATTTAGAGAATTCTGACTGTTTCTTTTATTTTATTTCATTTATTTTTGGGTATTTTTTCGTTTCTGTTTAGGGTACAATTTCGTCTATAACTTGGCCATTTCATAACCGATTATGATGAAATTTGACAAGTAAGACAGAAATGGGATTGTTATGGCTAGAAGGTGCTTCCCGGGAATACTCGGGCGGGAATTCCTGGGAAATTTTCTAATTTTTTGTTCCCCGTTTCCCGGGAAAAAAACTAAAAATTCCCGGGATTTTTTGTCTATTTTTTAATCAATTGACACACGGCACAATATAGTTGCAAGGTTTCGTCAACAAGCCGGTTAATAAGGCGTTTGCAACATGTACATACACGAAATACAAATGACGATCAAGAGGCTGGCCCAAGCAACTTAGGACAAGGTAGGTTTTATCAAATTCTACGAAACAAACTATAATTTTATTTTTTACTAAAAGGCAATCTTTGGCAGAAATAGTGGCAATACTTGCGGCACTTGATGGGTTTTCAATCCACGGTATAAAAAAAGGCGAATTTATTGCAATATAGATTACCAAAAGGAAAAACTAATAAAATGAAACTGATTCACGAATTCTATGAAATTCTAAAATCTGATATTGAACAAAAATAAAATTTCATGAAGATAAATATGGTAAATTCAGCCAGATTAGATGAATGGACGAATTTATGATGAATTTATTTTTTTTTTTTTAATTTCTCGGGAATCCCGGGAAACCCGGGAAAATTAATTTCAAATTTCCCGTTTCCCGGGAACAAAAAAAAATCCGGGAAAAAGCACCCTCTAGTTATAGCCCATAACAATCCCGTATCCACTGTTTGGTTACGGCTGGATAAATCCTTCGTTTTAGGTTTTTCTTCGTTCAAACTTAAGGAGCTAAATGATTTTTGGATAAATTTTTGGAATATGGCGAATTAGCCTGTAGCTTGGCCATTTCTTTCGAGATTATGAAAAAATTTGACAGGTACCCCTATTCAATAGATATTTACCCTATCCCACCACCCTCCTTTCGACAAAATATATTTAGAAAAAAGCGAAAGATCCCCATTTTTCAAAAAAAATTAGAGATTTTCGCTCCATTATTTTCCAGAATACATCCCGGCTTTTTCTGAATATATTACTAAAAAGGATAGTAATAACGCCCCGCTCGGCGGAATTAATAAAAATAGTTTTGGTTGAAAATGAAAATTTAAATTTAAAATTATCTGGAAAATGGAGATTTAAAATATTCAAATTAGACTGGAAATGTCCGTGTTCAAGAATATTTCAACATAAAATATTCCTTTTCACAATTATCATTACCTGCATGCACCATTATCGTTTCTATCAACAACTAACATCACCAAATTATCAGGCAAACGCAATTTTCAGATGAGTGGTGAAAAGGTTGATGCTGGTGGTGCTATTATTAAACGATAGGAATATAGTCGTGTGGTGATAAACATTCACGGTCGAATATTAAATTATAGACCTACATTCACATTTGATCCATATTCAATTTCCAATATTTCCTCTCGGCCATTCTTGCGCATTGTGTTGTGATAATTTTAGTGGTGGTCGTATTAAACGAAGATATCAATTCGTTTGGCTCATAAACATGGACTGTTATTTTACACATACACATTAAATTAATTATAAATCAAAATTTGCACGCAAATGTCAAAAAATAGTTTTTTTCTCCAAACGTCTTAAAAGTAGCTTGTTTTAATACTATTATTGGGCATTAAAGTTGGCCTTTTTGTTACGATTAAAAAAATGTGAGTGTTGCTAGGCTGAACTTTTAATCCTAGGTGTAAATGCTCTTTTAACACTGTTTTCAATATTAAAAGTAAATGAGACGTCATAACTTGGTAAGATACACAAACAAAAAAAAAAGTCAAGGCCTCCTTAACTATACAAAATATTTCAATAAAATGTTCAATCTTGATTTTGATGGCAATAGGTTTAATACAATTTCCTTTGCTGTTTGAACCACATCCGGAGGTAAATTTGATAAATCTTCTGATTCAAACATTTTGTTCGCAAGAAAAATATTATAATTATAGCTTGGCAGTTTGACACTTATAGAGCATTCACAATGCAAAAACTTTTGACTTTTCACTTACAGGTTTGTATGAATTTCCAACATAACGAGCAAAAATTTTTGTTCGTCAAGTTGGGAATTCATACAAACCTGTAAGTAAAAAGTCAAAAGTTTTTACATTGTGAATACTCTGTTACAATAGTCAAACCAAACAAAAGTCATGATCTCCTTAGTTTCACAAAATATTTCAACAAAATTACTTTCAATTTTGAAATTTTAATTACATAATTTGTACTTACTTGTATAATTAGTTTATAATAAGCATTTCTTCGTTGAAGAAAAAATAGTATGTGTTATTCGGATTAAAAGTGACTTTGTTTGACTCGCAAATATTTGCTTTTGCTCGGCTACGCTGCGCTTCGCCTCGCATGCAAATATAATTGCTCGTCAAACAAAGTATCACTTTTAATCCTAATGACACAATGTACTATTTTTTTTATAAAAACAGATGGTTCTTATTTAGCTAAGACACAATATGCCTACTAAGAGTTTAAATTTATTTTAGTAAAGACACAAACCAAAATAAGTTATTTTCTGCCATTTTCAATCCAAAATGTATGTACGAGTAAGTGTATTCCTTAATGCCCCTTGTTAAAAAAATGGTGTTTTCTAATGGTATTATAACGGGCTATATTTGCTATGTTTATCCCGCTATATGAATATATCGATGAGCGCACTAAATATAATTGTTAATAATACACTCACAACTTGCACTTATAAATTGTTTTTATTTATTAGCAATCAATTAAAATAATTTTAAATAAATTATTTTTTTATATTTCACAATCATTTTTTGATTTTATATAATACAATTATTTATTAAACTCGATTTTCACCACTGCGTATTTTTATGTTTTAAACAAAATAATCAACCGCGTATATGAAAATTTAGAAATTTACTGAGATGGTACAATGTTCGATTGTACCGTATATGCAATTGAATTTTATTCGATACGCGAGCGAGACAAACAAAAAGAACATTCCGATCATTTCAAGTTAAACAATACTTGAACTGACTAACGGACGATATTGACGTATCCAGATATAAGGTTAAACAGGGAAGTGAAACTGATAAATATTTCAGTCGGATTTTGTGCGGATGGTTGTTTGATTTGATTGTTGGTGGTGAGATGAGAAACGAAATTTATTTATAAAATGCATGAGTAAAATGAATAGTTGGTTGCATTTATGATTGAGTGAATGATTGAACCGCTACAGTATTACCAACTAAAAGTGTTCCTTTTTGTATAAATAGTGAAATTTAGCTATAAAAACATTTAAATATTTCTAAATTTGTAACATTAAGCTAACACATGACATTGTTGATTTTCTAAATAAAATTACCATCGATTACTAGATGCTTTCAAAATGTCTTTTTTATGAGCAACTTTTAAAAATAATATAGAAAAAAAAGACATCTAGTGTGAAATGCAATAACTAAATTTTTAAATAAATTTAATTTTTTTTTTTTTTGAGATTATTTGATTCATCAACAAAATTATTTAGTGCAATTGTTGTTGTACAAATTTCATTGAAAAACAGCTAAAAAAAAATTAAACTCGAAAAATTTGTTTGGAGTTTGCATTCTTAAAAAAGTGGAATTAAACTCATAAAAAAGAGTTTCTGAGTATAATTTCATAATATTTCCGAGTTTAGTTTCATTTCTCTGCATAATAAACTCAGAAACATATAATGTTTTAGTGGCTAAAATTTTCAGGCATGTGTGAAATTCTGGACCGCAAGATAAGCCACGGAATATCAGAATCTGATTCCAGTTTTTTTTTTTTTGCAATTAAAGTTACAAATTTTAAAGTTGGCTAATTCCAGTTTTTTACAACATTAATTCCATCCACCTAAATTATTTGTCGATTTGCGGCACACAAAAATTAATAGAAAGAATTTATTATGGCTTTCCAAAATACGATAACTAAATTTATGAATTGATAAACATTTTGTATTTCGATTTATTTAAATCATTTACGGAATTATTTAGTACAATTTTCGTTGTAAATTTATCATTGAAATGCGACTATTATTAATATTTATATTTTTATATTTGAGATGTTCGCGATTAAAACAGTCTTGGCACAAATCGGGGTCTGCGTAGATTCAAGATCCCTTCCAAGCGTATGGGCATGAAGCGATACCCGAAGATTAATTACTAGCGCTGATTCTAAACTATCCGTTTCTTAAGGACTATTGAAAGGAAATCGAAGGCATGTTAAAAGCAACCACTTATATAGTTTATCTGGTCCAATATTTATTCACACCACTGTAAAATAGTATTTTTCGAGCTTTATAATTAATCATTAAATTATTTTATTCAACTCCTATCCCAATTTTAATAGTCTATAGGAATTTTCAACAAGCTTAGCGGGCGGGTGTGATAATAGTACGACAAATTATTTTTTTGTTTAGATTTGATCTAAGCACCAGTTCATGATTCATGACCTCCTTTTAAACTGTCACTGAACTCAACAGTGTTCAATGCTTTTTATATAAATTTCGTTTATTTACCATTTTTGGTTTGTCTGGGACTTGTCGTAACATCTGTCATTTGTTTTATTCCCCATATCTGTTATTTTATAAAATTACAATTTTAGTAAAAAAAAAAATAAAACTCCCACCTTTTTTTTTTTCGATCTCCCCAAACAAAATATATCGTCCATATAAATCGTGATATTAAATCTGTGTACATTGTACACAGATTTAGAGAGAAAGTGTTTAATGAAAAATTTACAAAGCTATAAATAACACTTTGTATTGTTGAATTTTTATTTTTTTTTATAAATCATGATTTTTCAATTTGACTAATCTAATTTTCATTTTTGTATATTATTCATTCTTGCTTATGGAGCTTGATGTCATTTTTGAACCATATAAAGTACTGGATTATTATATTGTTTTGTACAATATTTAATCTTTCTATATAAAACGAGAGTAGAGGAACGAGATAAACCAATTTTGGATTTAATAGTAAAATAGAACAAAATAGAAATTTCTATTTCATTGAATCCAAACAATAAAAAATAATTTACTCCGAACAAGGAATTCAATAATAGTCCAGATGTTTATACATTTTGTTGTTCAAATTGTGGTTATTGTTGTTTTTAGGGATTTTACCTATCTAGTAAAAAAAATTTACGATTTACTATTTTTGAAAGGCAGAGGAATTCGATTAAGGGTTCTGGCGAAATTACATTTAAAATGCACCTGGATTCGAGTTTCGAGCATGGAAATAAATAATTTTTCTTTGCGGATTGATCGGTAGATCGGTATTTGATTTATTTATTCACCTGGATGACAAGTTTGATTGGTTTGTAAAGTTGTTTCATTATTTATTATTTATACAGTTTATTGAATCTCAAAATGGTATGTACATACATATTGTAAACACAATGTAAATGATGACTATAGCTATCAACATTTTGTTACGAAAATGTATCCAATCAATCACCACCGTACCCATGTACATACATACATGTTACAAAAATATCTGTTCGCATTGCAATTACAATGTGAGAAGTAATGGATTTTTTTTATTCTTGTAAATTGATTTTCTTTTGAGGCAGAAAATTACATAAATAAATCAATATTTTGACATTTTGAATAATTTTTTGCGGTTTGAAATACAAAATGTGCAATAAATTACTTTAGGAGTGATTGTAGCATGAGAGGTATGCTGCTTGAGAAAAATTTGGTTTGTTTCTTAATTGTTTCAATATGCACTTAGCTTCGTAGAATTAGCTTTTCTACTCAAAATGGGATAATTGGTACAATTTTGATGGTGAACGCCTATACAACTTAACACAATGTTTTAAAAATATTTATAGGAAAGCAATTATTGGTTGGCTAACTGTAAAAATAGATTACAAGCGTATCGTAAATTGTTTTGACATGGCAATTATTTCTAATTCCGCCCCATACTCTTATGTATTATAATAATAAAAACTCGTGTTGTTCTATATAGAATCAGAACCAATTTTCATTTTGAACAATGGGAAATTTATATCGTTCTACAATTTCATGGAGAACAAAAACATAAAATCAATGTAACAGCATGAAGTAAAGTAACTTTTACAATATTATAAATTAAATAAGTTAAATATAAGCTATAAGTACAGTATTTAATATAAGAATAAGATCAAAAAAGTTTAATAACCTCAATTTTATTTCTTTTTTTATATAATAATAAAAATATTAATCTTTCAAAAATAAAAAATATTCTTTTTTATTAACACATTGAAATCCATATAGCATAGTAGTTATTGTACGTACAAAGATAATCATCTTATACAAACTTTAGTTAATTCCATTTCTTTTTTTTTTTTGTAATATAACGGCTGAGTGGAATCTCGTAAAAATTACAAAAAAAAATATTTATTGCATTCTTCACCTTGACCAAATATTGTACATTCGTGCTACGACGAACGATCTTTTATGAGACGCGCAATGGAAAATAATAATTAAAGAAGGTTTATAGTTCCAAATACATAGTACCAAAATTTACATATTTCATCTTAATTATCATATAAAAGTTGTGTAATACATAAACACTTTACTTATCACTAAATGCAGATAGAACTGGTTAAATTTAAATAAAACAATGTTTTGGTAAAATTAGATTCTTAAATTTGAATATGCTAATCGCATTAAAGTAATAATTTTTCGATATCAGGTGAATAAATTTTAAAAGCATTTTGCGCATTAAGATGTCATTCATCTTCGATAATAAAGAAATACTCGTACCAATAATATAAAATAGTTACGGTGTGAGAATACGCACACGTTTTGTTTATTTTGTGCACATGAGTTAATCAAATAAATAATAATTATTATTAATTATATTTGATATTGATTTAATATTGGTGAGAAAATTTGATTGTTTCGAGGCCATTCAGTTACTTTAGATTTCAATCGGAAATTCTGTGTCAATTAGCAATTCGTGTTCAAATTTTTTACTTAAATGTGCTAAATCGACTAATTTCTAATCAAGTTCTTGAAATTTTCCAAATTATAGAACCAAAAATGTTCAATGGAAAATTTCTTTTTAATAATTACAATCTTTATTCGTCGCGATTCAAATAGTCGAAATACGGGTGGTATTGCTATAATCAATGATCTAATTCTAGTTCGATAATAAATTTCTCATATTTGTGTTAAACAGAAGGTTTCGACGTTTTCCTACGCTATATCAACTTTTAGTTCAAATTGTGAATTTTCATATTATGTATGTCTGAGCAGCCTTATGTTATAGCGTCCTTGGCTACAAAACTTAGGTCAGCTATTAGACGCTAATGGTTGTCAATTTGATGTTTTTTATTTCGTAATAGATTTTTGTTTCAAACTGTATGGCATATGTATAAGTAAAAAGCAACATTTAGGCTGTTTCAGATAAAAGTTTTTTTTTTTAAATCACCACATACATATTTAGATTTTTGTTTCAATTCAAACTGCATGGCATATACCAAAACCAACAAAAATGTTTAGACAAGCCGCATACGATGGGCCATACTATTAAATCCTAATCCTCATATTTCTATAAGTGTTAGTGAAAAATACTTCAAATACTTACAGAAATATGTAGTAGGTTTTATTTTGCGTTTGTATCGCTATAGTATGGCTTGTATAAACATTTTTGTTGACTTTGTATATATGTACATACATATGTAAAAAATCAACAATTAGGACATTAACTATTTCAAAATCCTTCGAGAATTAATATAATTATATGGAGAGAATATAAAATTCAAAATGTATGAAAGAGTTATAAGAAATTATTAAAAACATTTAAAAATTTATGGAAAACGCCACATTTATGCTGTGTTTCTTATTTCCGATCTAATTGATCTGATCGATCTGAGTACTAAAAAGCTATGTAAAAACATAGATTTTTAGTACTCAGATCAATCAGATCGATTAGATCTGAAATAAGAAACATAGCATTAATGAAATGTTGTGTTTCCAGTTGCTCTAATTTTATTAGAGTAAGAAATATTATGTATGATACAGTCAAGGTTCAACAAGTCATTTTAGGTATGTTTTAGTGAAATTTGATTTGCTCATAAAATTTAATGGTATGTAAGAATACTAAATTTATGTTTATTATAATCTAGAATATTATAAGTATTTAGAGAGCCCACAGTATTTACAGTGATCAAATTTAGTTTTTATTCAAAAAAATCGAAAGTTAATATTTTTCATTTGGAAAATAGTTTTTTCATGTAGTTGTGTAGTACAAAGTGAAGGTAGGGTTTTCAATATTTTTTTAACGATTGCTTCCTTATACTAATAGAGCATTTTCTTAATAGCCTTTAAAAAAAGTAACAGTTAAAAGATCACTTAAGACATCATTGTCTGAAGAATCATAGTCACACAAGAAAAATATTCAACGTAAAATCAAATTAAATGCTCTAGAAAATCATATCGAGAGCTAACGAAAAGACATCATCGCTTAGAACAAACCATTTTTCGCCGCAATTCCAAAATAGATAGTTTAGAGCCGATTTTAGAAGATCTTAAAAGTCAAAAATTGCCACAAGAAGAGCATTTTGCTAACTTGGTGTCAATATCGGAACCGATTAAGGAAATTTTAAAAAAACAGCTTCTTAAGTCTAAGGACTTATCATTAACCAAACGTTTCCCTATTGAAATTAGAAAGTTTCCAATAACCCTCAACTTTTATTCACCAAAAGCGTATGACTACTGCCCCATTCAAAAACAATTGCACGGCGGTACAAATGTGTAGAGAGAGAGGCTGGTTTCACAGAAAAATCTTTTCATACCTTGAGACTCCTTGTAGATATGGAGTGAGCAAATAATCAAGATGACTTCTGTAACTTAATTTTTGATGAAATTGGCATTCGCAGTTAATTAGAATGGAACGGTAAACGAACAATTGGTTGAGTAGATATAGGGAATGATCTTGAAAGTGAAGAAGTAGCTACTCTGGTTCTGGGGTTTATAGTTGTAGCGATAAACAAGAGATGGAAAATACCAATAGGATATTTTCATATTGCTTCTCTAAATAGCGAGCAGAAAAGTACTTTATTGTTGCTCTGTGTTCATAATCTTCACGCCACGGGGCTAAAATAATTGAAATTACATTCGATGGATGTCGATAAAGTTTTCCTTAGCAAATTCATTTGGTTGTAATACAAATATAAGGAATTGTACAGATTTAGATTATTTAAATCCACTGTATATGTACAATGATGAGTCTTTTACTGAATCTTTGGTTACATGCTAAAACTAATTTGTAGTACACTTGCTGAAAAAGGTTATCTATTAGATGACAATGGTGAAGAGATATCGTGCGATATCATATAAATAATAAATTGCGAAAGGCCCATGTTGTTTTCAAAAATCCGAAAATAAATGTTCGACTTGCTACTCAAGCGTTAAGTACTTCGGTTGCGGATGCTCTCGAATTTTGCAGAAATCAGCTAAATCTACCGCAATTCTAAGGATGCCTAGCGACGGTGCGATTTATTTAAATCATTAACAATGTCTTTGATGTTCTAAATTCTCGAAATATATCTCAAAGAGGAATCAAACAACCTATTTGTGCGGCGAATATACAGCAAATGCCGGTTTTTGTTAATTCCGCTATTAACTTTTGAGGACCGCTTAAGATTATGTCACCTAGTAATTACCAGCCTATTGTTATGTCACTCCGGAGAACTAACTGGCTTTGTTGGTATGATTCTAACTTTAAAAAGCGTTAATTTTATGTTTGACAAATTCGTTAAAACTAAACTTCTTAAGTTCGTACCATTCTACAAACTAAATCAAGATCACCTTGAACTTTTGTTTGGTAGTATTATGGCCCGCGCTAAGGCTTTAATAATAATCCCACAGTGCGACAATTTACTGCATATATTTTTAGTCACAGCACAGTTGCAATACATTTCATAACAAATTTTTGCAACAGAAATAACTTATTAATCTAAATTCACATAAGTACCTTAAAAACGTATCCTTTTTTACGTACGACTATGGAAATATTTAAAAACAAATTGAAAATAAAGAGAGACGAAACCAAAAATTCATTTGACAGAAAAGGAGTCGCGCTCTGAGGGCGAACGCGCTAAATTAATTGGTTCCATCTTGTTGTTATCACAATAAAAAAAGTTTTACTGATCTGACTGACAGTAAAACATAACCTAACTTTTTTTTGCTCTTTCTACACCAACACAAACTACAAAAATATTTCTTATTCTTTTCGATATAAAATAGTTACTTTATTTAAGGTGACCAGATTATTTTCAAATCAAAAGATGACATTTTTCAAAAACATATAAGAAGTTTATTGTATTCTACCTCGGCATCTTCACAAAATGATTTCAATGCTTCAGTTCTTACTGTATAATTTCTACAGTATAAAAATATTTTTGGTAAATTAGATTCAATATCCACGTTTAAAATTCCCGAAGCTGTATTTATAGCGTTGGATACTATATGGGCATTACATCCAATTCCTATCAGATCTCGCTCCAAAGATGTTTTCAGACATTACCAGGTTCTTTGCGAGCTAAACCACCAAAATTCAAATTTGTGTTGTCAGCAGATATTGCAATTGTTTTTGACTCCAAATTATTTCTCCTCAATTCGACTAGAATATGAGAAGACAATATCTCCGAAGTCTCACCGGTAAGAATTGATAAACTGAGTAATTTAACATTGACTCCCGATATTTTATTAAAATATTGAAGCATTATCGGGTAAAGTTTCATCGATTTATGGTTTAATACATCAGATAAGATAGCAGCACAACTTACTTTCGTTCAATCTTGTTTTAGTTAAGATGAAACATACGGGAAAATTACGTTAGTCAGTGAATACTCCTCATAAAAATTGTGATTCTTGAGCATGATGCTCTAGAATTTTCATGCGCTTTGTGGTTTGTTGAGTTGTTATGCTGCACAATATCAGCTCTACCTTTGTTTGCAATGGAAGAAGCCGACTACAAATAGTGCATCGTACCCGTGAGTTATTATTTGAATCACCAGATGATACAATATTTGGAAATTCACGTCTATGGCTGTCATTTACCGAAACTTTTCTTTGTTTTGGCTTCGGTTCCATTGAATATCTTTCTGAAAAAAGTTGCCAATTCAATAAATAAATTGTTTTAAACTTAAAAAACTGGATTTAAAAACAACGACATACGAGGTTTCTTAATTATATAATTTTTACATAATTTTTTTAATTATATTCATTTTTTGTTGAAAATTTTATATGATTTATATAAAGTAAACGTCAAATATAATGGATGCGTTCAACAACCGAAACATTCAAATTGCATTCTTTTGACAATAAATGTGTTGCGTTCGTTTACGTTCACAGATTTAAAATCGTTGAAGTATATTTTAAATGACAATTATTCTAAAATTAAAATCAAATTTATACGATATGATCAAAAATATGACAAAGATGATGATTTTTGTAAAAGATGACAAAAAGATGGCATTGTTTTTGAAGATGACGATCATCCGTAAAAGATGACGGTTATCTTCAAAAGATGACGTCTGGTCACCTTACCTTATTTCGAGTAACCCGAAAGAATTTGACATTAGTAAAGGGCTAACCAGCGAATCAGTAAGAATTCTTAAAGAATTTGACGAAATTATTTCCTTACAGAATATTTGACATATCGGCCACCGAATCCGTAAAAACTGACAAATACAGTATTAAAATTCTAATGTAAATAGCAAAATTTATTATTTTTAAGAAAAGCTATTTTTGCTTTGAAAATTTTGATGTATTCTGACATATCCTTCAGTTTGCGCGTTAATTTTCGCTCTCTTAAGTGACGGCTGAACTGAACGAAAAGTTCTTAAAGATTCGCTGGTCAGTAACATGCACTTTCTGTATATCGCGTTCTTACTTAAAGTTGTTACTGACTCGCTGGTTCCCCCATTATGCTGGTCGGTTGTCAAAATCAAACGAAAAGCTACTGCGATGCATTTTTTTGAATTGTAACAGCAGGGCTATTTAGGAATTCGATTCTTATTTGATTTAAATAAGAAACGAATGAATCGGATTCAATTCAAATATGAATCTAATATATCGAAGACTCGGTCACGTTCGAATCGAATTCTCAAATAGCCCCCCAGTTTTTCTTTTACTAGAGAACAATAACTATACAAAACTCTCCTAAGGTTGAAACATAACAAATTAGATCTAGCACTTATATTAGACAATATAATAATGCTAATGCTTTCGCCTCGATAGGCGCGAAAATTTTAAAATTTAAGCGGAAGTTTATATCCGGAGAAGTATTTCATCGCTCATTGGAAAATATTCCAATTTTCACTTAATGCAACTAATTATATAAATCGGGACCAAATGTTTATATGTGGAGTGGTTTTTGTACGATACAGATACTGCAGTAAATATTTGAATATTAAAGGGGCGTAAGGGGCGCCGGTTTAGATGGTCTTATTATACTAGCCCAAATGCCAACCTCACCTGCACGTGGTACTTCCTGCTAATTAACTAACGACGCTCTGGCGACCGAGATACGGCGGAATAACCGACCACCGAGAACTTAGCAAATGATGTTCTCTTCAATGACCCACTACCAACTTGTACTGGTTAGGTTGGTGGTTGATGCATAACCAGTTTTAAAGCAATGAATACAACACAAAAAGGAAATAATACCCCAGGTGGTAAACCAACTACCCAGTTGGCTAATCCACCCTCTTACGAGGCTGGAGCAATGGATTCTGGGATGAGCCAATCATTGCTAAACTCATTCGAAAGAAGTTCAATGTTGTTAAGATCACCTAATCATACTAACTCTGCAAATCAGCAGAAAGACAAAAACGCTGAACTCTGTCGAAAACTCAGTGAAGTAGATGTACTTTTAACCCAACTAAGAAGCGAAATTGAAAAACTAAAAGAAAGAAAATGAAGAATTGAAGAAGCCCAAACCTATGGAGATTTCTAAAAACCCGCTAACTTGTTATAATGAAGCAAGTACTCACACCAGTTATAACAATGAGTTCCATACTGATGAAGAGGATCTCATGAGAGATACAGATTGGGTACTGAAAAGGAACAAAAGACCTACCAAAAAAACGAAAAGCAGAATTCTCGCCTGAAGTTTGAGATCACTCGCAAGCTAATGTATTAGTAACTGGTGATACTAATACCAAACGAGCTCACCAGCAACAGCAACAAAATCGGCAACAAAAGGTTGTACCGACAGAAAAGGCTCCTCCGCCAATTAATGTAATCGGCATAACAGAATTTGCTAGTATACAATCTATAATGAAATCAGTGACAGCTAAGGAATATAGAGTAGTGTCACTAAACAATAACGATGCGTAGGTGACCATAGGCCTAATGATTGTAAGAAATGACCAGTAGATCATTTTTGGTTGTAGTCCCCAAGTACGCCCCTAGAGTCTTTGACAGGCCCAGAAAGCATTGGTGGCTCTATTTTGAACTTTCAACAAATGTTGGTTCCAGTTCAGTTTTTGATCTAGGATAACCCCTAGATATTTAACCTCGCTGGAAAAAGGCACAGTAGTACCGTTTAACGAGGGAGCTGTAAGCGCAAGCTTTTTCCTCCTCGTAAAAGGAACAATGACAGTTTTGTTTGGATTGACACTGAGTCCTTCCTGGTAACACCACTGCCATATTATATTGAGTGCATTTTGCATGCGATCAGAAGTGACCTCATCAAACTTGCCTCTGATTATGATAGCCACATCATCCGCAAAGCCCTAGACATCAAACCCATGGCTACTCAGAAGGACCAGTAGTCCATCAATAACCAATGACCCCAAAAGAGGAGATAGTATGCCTCCTTGGGGACAGCCCTTTACGGCCTTGATGGTTACTACCCTGATGGTATTATCAAATGCCCCTCAATGTCCACAAAGGCACAAAGGGCAATTTCTTTATATGTCACTGCTTTTTCAATCCTCGTGACTAGACCGCTAAGGGACATCACCGTGGATTTGGAGTAATTTACCAGTTTGGTACGCAAACTGGTCCCGATGCAGCGGATTCTTTCCAAGGACCTCACTTCTTATTTGATAGTCCAGGATTTTTTCCATCGTCTTCAATAGAAACGATGTGAGGCTAATTGGCCCATATGCCCTGGCCTGGGTATCTGGACGATCTCCCCCCTTTGGTATAAAGACCACATTTACTTTCCTCCACAGTTTCGGAATATAGTTAAAAGCATAACTTGCCCGAAACATCTGGATCAAGCTGGAGATTATTTCCTCAATACCTTTTTGAAGTAAAGCTGGAAAGATACCATCCCCTCCAGCGGATTTGAAAGGTTTGAAAGACCCAATAGCCCATCGCACCTTGCTGGGTGTGAAAATTATCCCAGAGAGACTCCAGATCCTACTGTGAGGCGCATAGGCCACCTCACTTGAGGGATCATGCGAGTCCTCTTGGGCTTTTACCACTACTGAATCCGGAAAGTGGGTCTCTAGCAGTATCTCTAAGGTTTCCTTTACCCAGCGTCCCGTTCCACCAAGGGACCATCTTTGTGGACTCCCTTCGCTTAACCGGGCAGCTGTTCTCGTAAGCCAAGTGTATAGAATTATGCAGCTGGTTTGAACAGATCTCCAAACCCTCTGGAGGCTCTATCTTCCCCACAACCGAGGGCATTTCTGATTTGAGTGAGACTCTATAAGAATCCTAGTCGGTCAGTTTTGGAATTCTGATTTCCTGCCGCTGCATGGTCTCAGCCGCCATATCGAATCTGATGACCTGACGTCAAGTGGACGTATAAACTCTGAGTCTCCAGGAAAGTAGGCGGAGGCCATTACAGCCTCCTGTTTGCCTCTTTCACCCAGAACCTCCACCATTACTGCAACCAAGTCCATGGATATGAACTATGAAATGGGAATAAAATTAATTTGCGAACTGGCCAAAATAGCCGCTCTTGCACTCTGAGTTCCGTTATGATAAATTAACTTACCCACTTGATTTGGTATACCTCTAATCTGGTTACCTATCACCCATGGCTCATAGATTAGAGCCATGCCAATGTTTTGGCAGATAAGCCTACGACAAAGGACGTCCGAAGACGCCTTTGCATGATGCAGGTTTATCTGCAGACAGGCGATGTATGCCTTCATTTTTTCGAAGGCCCCTTCTGAAGGCCCTGCTCTGCCTCCTTTTCCGCACCGCCACCATCCGCATGCTTCTTTTGTCCGGCCGATGGCTGACCAGTGTCCTCCATCGCCATTCTGCTGGCCCCCGCTGCCTGAGAGCCTCCAGGCCTCACCAGTGGCTTGCGCGGGGGGAGCCCTTGTGAGGCCTTCCGCCGTGGGCCCCCTGACGCCTTCCTCTCTCTTTCCCGCCTTCTCTTCACCTGTCTCCTGTAGAGGGCGGCCACCCCGGTGGTCCTAGCTACAGGTGCCGCTACCGTAGCTTCCACAGGCTTGACCACTTAGGTCCCGCCGACAGATGCCGGTTTAGCACCACCCTGACCACACTTGGGATGCAATTGGACAGTCCCAAACTTATAGTTGACCTTAAAGCCAACCCGCTTGAGCTTCTCAACTGAAGAGTGGTCCATAGAGAAAGTGCAAAAGGCCGAAGAGCCTTTCGCCTCTCTCCTGATCACTCCCCTGATCCCACCCGCCGATGTGATACGATGAAATCAAAAAAATTGTTCACACCATTTGGGTTGTTCAGTAAAATTTTGCTAAGACTGCTTATAAAAAATTGGCGTATAAAAAATTTAAACATTTGCCACTGTATCTGGAATGGGCAGCGACCGAAATTGTTGCCAGCGATTTAGAGAGGAAAGCGATTAATGAGCATGCTGAGAGCTTGTCCATTAAGTGGACGAAAACATTGATGAGGAATGATATTAAAGACCAGGATATGGGTATAAGAAATTGTTAAAGAGGAAGATGAGGAAGGCGATAATGACAGGGTGATCAAGGGGTTTTGCATAAACAGGATGCAAAAACGGCGTTCGAAGCAATAAGCAAGAGTACGCATTTCCACGGTAGACGATTGGTGCTGGAATAGGCCAACCCAGAAGATAGTATTGATCAACTGGGAAAATGAGCAGCCGATAATTTTGTTGGTAGCGTCAATAAGGAAAGTCGGAAAGGTGTATTTGAAGCCAAGAAGAACGTATTCGGTGAAGATGGATACATAAATTTCAAAGTCAACGCAGTCGGTAGTTTTAAATAAACCTTTTTTAATTAAATCACAAAAACGTGCAATCGTCTAAACTTGCACGATTCACTATAAAAATACTTAGTTTAGAAAACAAACTAACGACTAATCAACTTTTCGGTGAAACCTAATTGGTATGATTAAACAGGTTCTAATCGAGTTTGATTTCTAAGGCAACGGTTTCTTGGGTAGAACTACCTTTCGTGTCCGACAGAACAATCCAAGATGTGATTGTAAATGTTCATCAGCCAAATTAAAACCTAAGAACCTCCTCGGCTAAGTGTAGTTGCGGTATGCGACCTCGCTAAACCTATTAGGACAACTATTATATTACAAGAAAGCGCATCTCTAACTATAAGCTTGAAAATATCTAGTTCAAGCCGTATTTGGTGTTGAGCGCACAAGTATTCGTAATACTTCAAAAACCTAATTAACGAAATGACTGGCTTACAATTTTTACAGATTAAACTTGCAAGTTGCAACATACTAACTAATCCAAGAAACACGCTTTCATAACAAAGCGTTCTGGGGATTGAACTTGTCGCATGGACGTTTTTTTTATTCTATCTGAATAAAACCAAGAACTTAAGATTCTCTAGAACTTCCCCCAACTGCAATATTTAATAAAACTGTGTCTTATTGTGAGGTGACCCACATCCCTCTGATTGTAATGTGAATGCTAATTTTCACCGACAGCAGTGAAGTTCAGTGAAGGTTATCTTAATCTCGGTAAAACACCTATATATAATGACCACTGAAAAATCTACCTAAGGCCACAAAAATTGAGTTTTCCCTTTCACCTTAACACTGGTCTACCTCAAAATTATAGAGGGATTAGAAAAATCAACTTGGAGCTGTATTTATGTAGCACTGCAGCTGACAATCTAGCATACAGTATTGGGAAAGCAATGTGTGAGAAACCGTTTGGAGAAACCAATAGGAGCAAATATGCCAAACCGTAGCATAGAAATATTGGTAAGTCACGGAAACGAGCTGGACGATTCTATAATAATACTGGAAAGACTAGCAATATAGATGATTAGACCATTTATTCGGATCGGTTACATCTTTGTAAGCATGGAATGTGTAAATATCTTCCCATAGAAGTTATAATCATTGTATTATCAGCGTAAGCCTAGTAACTCTAATTATTTAATGACCGTACCAGACTATCAGCAATCATACACCATAGGAGAAATAACACCTCCTTGAGGTTATCCAGCCTGTTATCCAGCCTTGCTGACCGTCCAGAACAGATTATCTGTGATACCATCAACGTTAATCTGCCTTTGCGTTAACGATGAATCGTATGAAGCGAAATAACATTTTATCCATGCTGCCTATAACTTAAGTCATCACAAATAAAACTTACCTTACTATGAAAGGCAGTTTCCGTAGATGAAGAGGAAATTTGAAAATACAATCTTCACATGTAAAATTATAAATTATCCTTTATAAAGTTTTTAGAAACACTGAAGAAACAGAAATCGATCTTAAAGACTCACGATCCAAATAAGATGACTTCCCAGTTTTGTAAAAACTTCAGCCAAACCTTGGTGAACTGGATGGACCATTTGCCTATTTGGGGGTTGTAAGGTGCAAATGTATAAACAACTCACTTAATCTTCGATGGAGACACATTAACATTCCCTGGAGAATGACTTTCGGAAAGTACCTAACCCTAAAGTTTATTCAGTGCTCATAGTATACATCGCAGGTTTTAGTGAAGGATCCTTGATTCGTTGATTCCTTCCTCACAAAATTTAACCTATCCAATAGGCTGAGGTTCTGTGATGTAAATTTCGACATTGCTTAAGAAGCTCTCAAAGTAATTGAAGAATGATGTAATACCCATCAAATAAAAGTAAACCCTACCAAAACGTATGCCGGCATACGGTTTGTTTTCGAATGAGAAAATGACAGTTGGTGCTAAAATAAGGCACAATTTTTACGGGAACATAAGGTTTAGTGATCAGGTGGAATATCTTACAGTTATCCTTAATAGTGAATGATCTTCGAAGCCTCATATTGATAATAAGATAATAAGATCTTTTAGAAAATCTTATGGGTTTATCCACTAACGGGTTGCGTTAGATCTAGCTGATTGGTTATGCATCTTTGGCCACTACAAAATCTCAACAGGAAAAATTTCATAGGTTTGACATTATTTTTTAGAAATGACTGCCAGGGTAACCACAATTCGTCTATATTAGATTGGGGAATGAATTTCCAGCTATTATTAAGGGTTATCGGAAAATATTCGAAATAACTACTTCTAGTTCTTCTAGTTTTTAAATATATCGTTCAGTTAATGGTTTATAATTATGCAAGTATTTTTCAAACGGCATTTGTGAAGATATGATTATCAACCATCTGGGATCATAATTCGTTTTTATTCCTAAGGGGGCCTTTTAGTCGTTATGGCCTCTTTTATAATCAATCAATCATCATCGGATTCACATAAACTATTCAATAAATTCTATTAGTTCTTGCAAACAACAAACTATGGTATAGAGCTTCAGATTTCCACACAATGAATGGTCAGAGCTAAAACTCGAGAAGTTACAAAAACTAAAAGAAAAATTGCCCTTAAGTTAATATTTGACTAATCGGACAATCATGAAAGCTGTAAATAAAAAGGACCTCCAGAACTATTAAATATTACAAGACTTTCGTAATTATATTATGTATTTGAACAAAACTGAACAATAAATTCAAGTTTGCCAACAGTAAATCGATAAAACTAAAAAAAAAAATATTTGTATACAACAACATAAAAATGTTTAATCAATATTTTTGAATGAACATCATAATTTCTTAAACAAACCAAACATACTTTCAGTTTTAAGCTCTGCACGTTGTTTGTACTATTAACTAAAATCCCCATTTAATAAACAAACCAAATATGGAAAGGTAAATCAAGTTTATTATTATATGTTTACCTTGTTAGATAGATATCCATAGATAATTATTTATTTATTATTAAACCATTTAAATTCGTGTAACATGAAACTTAAGAATGAAAACATTCAAATACAAGAAATAAAACAAAAAGTAATTAAAATTATGATTGATATCGGCGGTGCGGTGCACCCATATCCCAACAAAAAAAACTATAACCATGAAATCTACAAATCAACAAAACAAATTGAAAAATTCTTTCGTCTTTCACAAAAAAAAAAAAAAACATCAACATGAAACTTAATCACACCAATAAGATGGAACTAAAGACGTTAATTTTGTTTTATTTAAATTATGCATAATACAAAAGTGCGTCTGTGGTACATAAGAAAATCCATAATTACATAATGTTTTACTTAACTAATTTCACTGTGCAGCTGAGAATTTAATAATGTACCAAATGTACCAAAGTATTTTCTACATTATTTTTTGTTTATATTAAAATGACCTTTGTGTGCTGAGATAAGTGGTTTTTTACTACTTTTAGTTGAATGAGATGAGATAAAGTTAAATTAATCAAAAATATTATGCAAATGAAGTAAGCGGAAATGCATTAAAGTCCAATTTTTTATGACGTAAGATTTCTCACTTACCAATTTCTTAAGTCCAAAATATCTTATAGTGGCTAAATTAAGAAAGTTATATCAAGCAACATATTATTATGTACATCCAATTTTAACACTGCACATCCGTTTATGGTTTTATATGTACATACTTACCATTTTTATTGCTTTAAGAATGATTTACTTTCTTAACTCATTGTATTTTTTTTTTATTGTGTTTTTTATTGTTTGTTTAAATATATTTGCACAAAAAATAAAAAATGTATAAACATCTTTAAATGCAGAAAAAAAAATCGTTAACATGACGTCATATTTTAAAAATAACTCAAAACTTTAAGAACCTGTTTATTATGCTTTTTTGCAATATGTATCCATATTATACGAAAAAAAAAAACATTTTTGATGAAAAGAAAGCCAACCAAACAAAAAAAATTATCCAAAGACGAACGAAAGAAACCAAAACAATACTTGAATTTTTTTTTACAAGAGGAACTTTGGGCGCGCAAATATTGTTTGTAGAATGTAACAACCGCGAAACAACAATAAATTTGCCCTACTCGTACAACAAGCGCGCTGCTTATATAAACATAAGATATTTAGTTTTTTTTTTATTTTAAGACGACGACATTCTTAATTTTATTCCTTTTGTTAAACAATATTTTGTTGCTGAGCACTCTATATATTATTATGATGCTTGTTTACTAAGAGAGGAATCAAAAGTTATAAGGAGAACTATAAATATAAATTTGCTGATTTCAATGGTCTGTATGAGTAATCAAAGATATTGTTTTGTATAGTTAGTTGCTTGCAATTGAATTGTTGTTTTTTTTTTTTAGTCAACTTATGGTATTAATCCATTGACTCGATTGAATAATGGTGTAGCCAAGACGACTGCTATTTTTAATATATCCAATGAATCATACACGTATTTATGTCTGATTACATCATTTTGTACTATACTAAGAAAAATCAATAAAGCCATTTAGACCGATTTTATTGATAAGCATAAAAAAGAAATCAAATAACAAAGTCGTTGCTCATCTTAACTGTATAACTATGTTTTTTCGATTTAATATTTAGCGAGGTCAAATTTTATTAAATAATGTTTATGTAGCTTACAGTTTAACGAGCTGCGCTTGTACCTATTTCTAGCAAATGATAAGGTTAATTGAAAACAAAGTTTATTGTGTCCATGACAAATTGTTTATTATTTAGATTACAAAAATCGAATTAAATATCTGTTTTAGCGAACTAAAACAATTACTTGAACAAAAAAATGTATCCCTAATCTTATTTCCAACAATTTGAGGAAATATTTACTAATTAGGGAGATAAATATCACTGCCGAAGTTATCCCAGACTTTCATCCCAGGAAAATTTGACATTACCTCCGACAACATATCCGAGCGTAAAAACCCATCCCAAACTTTTTTTACACAATTTAAAGTGTACGAACATTAAAATGCATTCCAGACTTTTTACACGAGCGAAAAAACCCATCCCAGGATTTTTATTTATTATACGATTTTTCTCGTTGTTAAAAATGAAACAAAAAAAATTAAAATATGTAATTCGAAGGGAATAAAATTCTTATGTGCAATGTGACCAAGGAAATTTGCCCTTGAAATAACGGTCACAGCAATAATAACAATAAGAATTGTTTGGATTTTTTTCCATTTTGAACTGCGGGAAGGCAATACATTTATTGATGTAGCAAAAATTCAAACAAGTAAATTGGGTTTAGAATTGGCCAAGTTGTAACCAAATAGGATCCCCTACTAAACCGTCATAACAAATTTCCAGGTCCACCATAATCCTGAGCAGAAGAATTTTTTTTAATTTTTTAATTTTATTCATTTTTTTAACTATGGGAAGGCAATATATTTATTGATATAATTAAAAGCATTTTTTACTGGTTTTGTGATGTATACTTTTTTATTTTTTAAATTAACTTGTGCTTTCGGACTCTCTTCGAGTCCATTTTCAAAAACATTTTAAATTTTTTCAATATAATTTTTCTTTTTACAAACTCATCAAAAACAAAACCAAAAAAAAATGAAACTTTTTCCGTAGAAACCAAAATTCCTGTCCACTCAGTCTGCATTTAACCTTCTCTCTGTGTATTGGGGTCAAATTGACCCCAGTCGGTTTTAAAATTAAAAAAAATACGTTTCTTATTATTTAAATGGCCCATGCCCTATAAGATAGGGCAATACAATGAAAATCCAATAAAAACGCAATACAATGAAAACGAAATACAATGAAAATCCGGCCCAAATTACGTGTAAACTTTGTAATTACCATAGTCTGAAATAAACCAACCATTTCTGTGTACTGGGGTCAAAATGACCCCAAGTTACTTCCATGCACTATTTTCTATATAAATCAAAAAAATTATTTACTTTTTATATCTATGAATGTATTGTATATGTCTGTGATGTTTGTGCAATTTTTCAGCTAATTAGTAAGTGAGACTGAGAGAGAAACTGCTTTGTTATTCACTTTTTGTATGTGTATTATACATAAAAATGCTAAAAAATCTGAGTTTTCGAAAATTTTATCAAAAATGGGTGAAGAACCTTAAATTATGACCCAAAAACTGTCGAAAAATGTCAACAACTGTCAAAAACTGTCGGAAAGTGTCAAAAACTGTGCCTGTGATATTGAAAAAAGAGAGAAAATAAAATATTCTTATTGTTTCGTGAGTACATTATTGAAATATACCGGTTAATTTAGAAACTGTTCTAACTGGTTGAAACAGTTCTGAAGGCTAATGAAGCTAAAATTATACATTTTTCAGTCTTTTTCGTTGTCAAAAAGTTCTTTAAAAAAATGTCGAAAACAAAGGTTTTGAAAGACTGTCAAGAACTCGTGTCAAAACGTGTCACAAACTGTGCCACAAATACTATTTTTCGACACTATCCGTCTTTGGTTGTATATGTACATAACTATTCTTGATATTTTTCCTCATTTTACTTTTGTATTATTTTACCGTTACCGATATTTCGAATGATCGTTGAACGATATTTCTGGTTTAGTTTTTGTTTGTAATTCAAGGTGCTTAGTAGTAAAAATAGCTTATCCTGGTTATAGATATTGTTATTATGGTGCGGAAAAGACAGAGCAGCCAAGAGCCCCTTGGGCTTCTCGATAGAGTTTCTACTCCTAAGGTATCAGATGAAGCGGAAATAGCAAACGACACTGTTGATGTGGAGTTTCCGATGGCGATGAGCGTGATCAAGCAGCGCCAAAAATGGTAACTACGATGAGGATGAGCATGTTGAACTGATAAATTTTGATAACGATTAACATTTTCAACTTGTCGCTGACGGTCGAGGAAATGATTAATAAAATGTTGAAAATGCGACTGTTGAGGATAAACAAACAAACACTGGTATGTGGTACTATGCCCAAAATAAAAAAACTATCGGAAAGTGGAGCTTGAAACCTCCGATTGTAACCAAAACACGCAACTTCCTCCTACTGCGATTGACGGTTTAAACAGAATTAAATCAAACCACTCAGTTACTAAAGCTGTCTAAGACGGAAGCGGCTATAAATCGATAGATTGGCAGCACTCCAATATATATGGAATATGTCCTTGGCAAACATTCGAGGACCTCATAAACCATCAAGAAATTTAATCATTGGTCAACAATTGGCTCTAGGTCAAGGGAGATATTCTTTCCGACAGTATATTGGTACCTTCGAAGCCAGAGAAGTTTTGAATTAAAATATTCTGGCTATGCAATGCAAACAATTCTTACCCCTTGAACGCAGAAGTAGATGTTGGTAGGCAACCAAGGGAGCATAAGAAATAATAATTACCATGGACTACTTTTCCACTAGTTGTTCTTTAGCCGATTAAGTTTTGCAGAAATAATAAAGACACTAATTGGTACCATTAGATGAAATAAAACCGATCTTCCCAAAGAGTTTAGTAGTAAGGTGGAATTAAAAACACGAGAACTAAAATCTTCAAAATTCTGTTTTGATATCAACCAAACACTTGTGCGTTTTTTTTCCTAAACCAAATAAAAACGTTTTGCTATTATCAACTTTACACAACAATAACGGAGTAGACCGTAAGTCTAATATAACTAGTTAAATTTTGGATTATAATGCAACAAAAGGGGACACCTTCTATAAATTAGTGAGAACCTGTACGTGCAAAAGGAAAACTCAACGATGGCCGATGGTGTTATTTTTTTAACCTTACTGACCTCGCTGATGTTGCAGCCTTTACGTTTTGTATAAAAGCGCCAACCGCCAATTTTTATGAAACTCGGAAAGCATCCGAAAGAAAATCATTTCTAAAAGAATTGGCTATATGCAACTAGTGCAGGCCAACGTGTTGGAGCGGCTCTATAACACTCGAAAGTTAAATAAAAATAAGGACAGGAATCGACTTAATATAGGTTATAAAGCATTACCAATAAGGCGGGAATCAATAGGCGAAGAAGTGACGGTTAAGACAGCAAACGACGAAGATGTTACCAGAGCCATAAATCATCTGATATAAAAACCATAACAAGATGTCATTTTTGTAATGAGCCATTTTGTCCCAAATCATATAGATAGAATGCATAAAAAACGGAAAATGGTTTCGGATGAAGAGGAAGTGGCATCGCAGATTACGCATCTGATTAAAACATAAATTTGACTAATTAAAATGTGATTTTCAGCGAATTCCGTGAATAAGGTGGTAATTTATTCGCCTAAATGCCATAATAAAATTTAAGATGTGTGTAAAATGTCACATGGTCGATCCTAGATGTCAGCGGTATAAATAACATGCAAAATACTATATATATATATATACGGCATGTTGCATCAAATTTCAACGACAAAATCTGTTCAACAAAAATCAAAAGATTGATATGGGACTAGGAGTTTATGGGATCTCGATTATTCTCGAAATCTACGTATAGCGAAAAAAATATTTGTGAGTGATGCCTGCTTTCTCTTCTTTCTCAAGTACGATTGAGTTGTTTTTTGTAGGTTGCGTTAATTTTTGGAATCGCTGGTGCTTGTCAACGGGATGAACTAGCCCGCATGGAAATTACTGACATTAGTGATTTGGGATCTAAACTTTTAGTTAAAATCCCGAATAACAAGACAAATAAACCACGATCATTTATCGTAAACGAAACTTATTTAGAATATTACAGAAAATATATAGCTTCGCGTCCAAAAGATTTCAATTCTTTGCGTTTTTTTTTTAAATACACAAATGGTAAAGATTTCAAACAAGCAGTTGGCATACATCAGTTTTGTAAAATGCCACAAATTGTTGCTACTTTTTTAAAATTGCCAGACGCAAAACAATACACAGGGCACTGTTTCCGCCGTTCATCTGCGACAATTTTAGTTGATAATGGCACAGATTTAACATGCTTAAAAAGATTTGGAGGATGGAAGTCATCGACTGTTGCTGAAGGGTACATCGATGAATCCATTATCAATAAAATTGAAGTTGCTCATAAGATTTTCGATACAACGGATAATGAAACAGCCGATGCAAATAATGTTAATGATTTTAATAGCAATATATCAACAACAATGCTGAGATGCGATACTACTAATCCACCAATGTTCAATAATTGTACTAATTGTACGATAACCGTTAATATTACAAATAAGTAAGATTAAACTCCTATATCTAACACATAATCAGTTTGGCATAGATTTATCAAATAAAAATTGATTATTATGTATACTGTTAAATTAAAATAAATAAATGTGTTTAACCTTATAAGTGCACTTTTATTTCTTCTAAACAATTAAAAATCCATACGGGAATATATTCCCGGCCTAGGCCAGAAAAAACATTCTCGTACTATTATTACTTGTTGCTTAGCAACAAATACAACATACTGGAATCATGAGCTTTTCGTTTCGAAAAAACAACGGAAAGATATATTTTTTCCAACGATCGGAGAAAAAAATATTTTCTCGTTTTTTATCAAGGAAAAGAAGTGGGTTTGACAACCGATTACTGCGGTGGGAAAATATTAGGAATCTGCCTAAATATATTGAAAGATATAAATCCTTGAAAGTTGCGCCTCTTGAAATTCGTTGTCCGAACTATGGAGCTATTTTTATTTCCAATTCGCATAATGGGTACATTTCAAGTTCGAACTCGTTGTTGCACTTGAAGTTGTATGCTCCAACTACAAATCTTCGAACTCCTACACTCTTGAAAATAGATTCTCATAGACTAATTATGGTCAGTTCTCATAGAACCAATGATGGACAACCACTTATGTCAATCTTTTGATTTTTGTTAAACAGATTTGGTCGTTGAAATTTGATGCAACATGACGTTTATATATTGCCTATTATTTATGTCGCTGAGACATGTGACATTTTACCTTCAGTCGAATATCAAACTTTCAAGTTCAGCTTTTTGGGGTTTATATGCAACATTTGATGCACAAAATATCGCCTGAGTCAATGCAATTTGTACAAACACATACATACATATTTTTTGTTATTTGTAAAGAATTTCACTTCGGTAAAATTTTAGGAACAGATCGTTTTTGGAAATGTTACATAAAATCCAGTGAAAACTCAATAAACATTATTGGAGATTATGCTTATATTGGTAATTCGTATGATTTATTTCTCTAAATTTGGTTGTTTGTCTTATATATACACACATAATTTATATATTTTAAATAACTGATTCATTATATTTTTGTAAAATACTTCAAATTTTATTCATATTTTGTAAAAGCTTTCTCGTAAAATTTACTACTTACGGACTGAAAAAACATTCTTCTAGTCTAGACGCTGCAATTCTGGTTTCTATGGAAAAAGTTTCAATTTCTTGTTGGTTTTGTTTCTGATTTGTTTCAGATAATTCTTTCAGATAATTAATTATTTAGAGGCCATCAAAATTCAATACTTTTATTGTTTTATCAAGCGTTAGTGCTATAAGCGTATTATGTTGCGAATAGCAGTCTACTTAACTCAAAAAAATGAACAACAAATAAATTTTTCTTATTGCTGTCAAAATAAGTAAGTGAAATCAATTCGAATTATTTTTCTTACTTATTTAAGATGGCATGGAATAAGTAAATAAGTATGAAATAAGTACCGGTTTCGAAAACAACCTTATACAATTTAAAGAATTTATGAAATTTAGAAATTGTATAGAATTTAGAAAATTGTTACAATTTCTGGAATTTATTGAATTTACAAAATTTAAAGAATTTTTAGAATTTACAAAATTCGTGAGATTTATAGAATTTATAGAGCTAAAGAATTTATAGAATTTAAAGAAATCATGAATTTTTAAAATAAGTCAAATTTTAGTTTGTAGAATTTATGGAACTTACAGAGTTAAAACAATTTAAAGGAACTCAAAAATGTACAAAATTTAAATAATTTATGAAATTATAGAGAATTTAATTGTTTTTTTAGAATTTATAAAATTTATAGAATTAGGAAAATTTATAAAATTTATCAATTTTCTAACATTTATAAAACATATCGCATTTTCAGAATTTGTTCAGAATTAAAGAATTTACAGGATTTATAAAATTTAAAGAAGTTACTGAATTTTCAAATTTTATAAATTTACAGAATTTAAAAGACTTATACAGTTACTCATTTTTAAAGCATAAACATCTGGGCTCTAATAATGAGGAACAAAACGTACAAAAACGGGGCCACTGTTCTGATTTACCATGAAAAAAAATTTTACCTTAGAATCGTAATTGCTGCGTTAGTGATAGAATCGTGCACATTTACTTTAAATGCCGCAAACTCCAGAACCATTTTATGTATGTCCGAACATGTTCCCTCAAGAGCAAACGGTTGCCGGATCAGTCACCTGATCTGAATCGGATCGAAGATTTTTGGAATTAAGTAAAAATAGCTATTAACAATGAGAAACACAAAACTAAGCAGAAATTCTGAAATTCAAATTTGTCGAATTTGGTATAAATGACCATTCACAAATGACAGGGGTTGGTGGGTCCCAGGGATGTGCCGATGCAAGGAAGTGATTCGAAAAGAAGGTCACACGACCAATACCATTCAATAAAAATACATATCAGGTTTAATCATTCACAAATACGATTAAAAATGAATTTTGAAATTAAGTGGTCTTTTATTTTGAACAACCTATTTGTAAAATAAAATATTTAATTTTTTCTTTTTTTGAATATTCGTTTAATTGTAAGTTATTTAAACAAGAAATTAGCTATTCAATTTTTCGAGAATATAAAATTTGTCGAATTTGTAGAAAGTATGGAGTAGAATTTAATGAACTGAGAGTTCAAACAGTTTAGAGGCTAATAAAATCCACAAAATTTTAAGAATTTGAAAAATTCATAAAATTTATAGAATAATTTAGTAGAATTTATAAAATTTAAAGGGTTTGTACAATTTATAGAATTTATAAAATTTACAAAATTTATCAAATTTATTGAATTTTTAGGATTTATAGAATTTAAATAACTTACTGAATTTTTACAAAAAAAAAAAAAAAAAAGATTTATAGAATTTACAGAAAATTTGTGAAATAATTTGTGGAATTTAAAAAATTTATTGAAATCATGAAGAAGTCATTGCATTTTTACAAACAATATGCTAAACTTATAGAATTCACAAAATTTAAAGAATTTATAAAATTCAGAAAATTGATAGAATTTATAGAGTATAGTATATATTATGAAATTTGTCGATTTTCTAAAATTTATAGAGTTTGTAGGATTTAAAGAATTTATAGGATTCTAAATTCAATAATTTAAAGAAGTTACTGAATTTTTAGACTTTATAGGATTTACAGAATTTTAAGAACTTATACAATTTATGCAATTTATAAAATGTGTAGAACTTTTAGGATTTATAAGCTTTATGGGATTTATCGAATTTATTAAATTTTAAGAATTCAAAAAAAATAAGTAAAATTTTAAAATTTGAGGAATTTATTATAGAATTTTAAAAAATTATACAATTTATGGAACTAACCGGATTGATTAAATTTAAGAAATGAATAGCATTTATTGAATTTATACAACTTATTACAGTTATTCGAATTAATATAATTTATCGAATTTATTGAATTTATAGAACTTATGGTGATTAAAGAATTTACAGAGTTTAGAAAATTTCTAAAAATTAAGTAGCTTATAGAATTTAAAGAAATCATGGAATTTTTAAAATAAGTCAAATTTGAGTCTGTAGAATTTATAGAACTTCCTACAGAATTAAAACAATTTTTAGGAACTCATAAAGTATACAAAATTTAAATAATTTATAAAATTCATAAAAATTATAGAATTATTTATAGAATTTAAATTTTTTTTTAGAATTTATAAAATTTATAGAATTAGAACAATTTATAAAATGTATCAATTTTCTAACATTTATCGAAGATATCGCATTTTCAGAATTTGTGGAATTTAAAGAATTTATAGGATTTATAGAATTTAAAGAAGTTACTGAATTTTCGGATTTTATAAATTTACATAATTTAAAAGACTGATACAATTTAAAGAACTTATGGAGTTCTTAAAGAATTTATAGAATTATTACGATAATATTCGATTTTATCGAATTTATTGAAATTAAATTTATAAATTTCAGGGAAATTTTGAAGATTTAGAATAAGTAAATTTTGTTTGGAAGAATTTATGATAGAATTTATGAATTAGAAAAATTATATTTTTTGTTATTTATTGTCGCGTTTTTAGTGCATATTTCAAAGTGTTTTTGATGTATATTAGCAAACACATTTTATTCATTTTTAGAGCATAACGAGCTACTGTTCTGATTAAACACGAAAAAAACTGTAATGTTAGACTCGTTAATGGTGTGTTATTGATAGAACCGTCCACATTTACTTTAAATGCCGCAAACAACAAAACCATTATGTCCTAACATGGTCCCTCAAGAGCAAACGGGGGATTTGGTTCGCTATAACCAAAGAACAGCTATTGGTAGTGCGCCTATATTTGATAATAGATCATCAAATATCCAAGGCGTTCGTCCTGGACAAAACAGCAACTGGAAAATTATTCTGTAGGAGAAAGGTAGGACACCACAGTGATAAATTGTTACCGAGAATAACTATTTGGCTCAGTATCTACCACTGAAACTAGAGAATGGATTAAGAAACTACTAAGACAATAGACATCTGGGTAGGCAGATTCGGAGTATCGCTACTATATTTAACATCAAAAAACTAACAAATACTCCATTACAACCACAGCCAGAGCAGGTAGACTCAAGAGTCGCAGGTATATCAAGTAGGTCTCAAGAGTATAGTGGTGCTTTCAAGATTCATCGACAATTATAAGTGTACGCAATAATTCGAGGGCCCCGTAAACGTAGCTTCGAATGTATTTTTGGTCCAAAGTGAGCAAGAGCAGAACCTGAGAGCAATGCACAGAGAGCTTACGCGTGCACAATTTCATCAATATACGGTAAACGATTTCTTTCGATATAGTCACAGGTGCCGATCGCTTCACAGCGACAAATAAGAAGCGTCGAGTGCTTTACGTTAAAAATTTTTATTTAACTTTTATTTAAATTTTTCAAAAAAATTCTTGTTAGCAGATGAACCAAATTGAATTTTTTTACTTGCAAGATAACCTTTAGAGTGACCTTCAAATATTTTCTAGCTAATAAGTAACACTTTTAAAAAATGAAAGTATAGCATTAATAGTAATAAATACAAATTGTCATATGTCAAAACGAGAATTTTGAGGTTATGTTGATAATTAACTTTTCTTTATATTATATTAAAAATGTTCAGACTGCCCTCATATTTGAAAAATATCTTTAGTTACCGTGCAATGTGCCGATTACCGTGGGAAATACATATTACCCGAAACTGAACAAGTCACAAAAGAACATTTCATGACCATTCGATTGAAAACATGACGATGTGACTCCTTCTATCGAATAGTACGGAAGTTTTGGAAGGAGCTTTCGTTTGGCTGTACTATCCCAAGAGAAGCAAGGGAAAATCTCCAAAGTCGTAGTAAATTAATAACGTTTTGTACAGAATTCAGCAGGGCCTCATGATTAAAATGGAGGTTGTTCGAAAAGCGGGTATTCAAGGTATTCAAGGACGAGGGCGTACATGAATACTGGAGAAACGAATAATAATTTCAGCTATTGCAAGTTCTTTCTGGAAATAGCATGTTGTCAATTTTGATGAAAGAGTGAAAGGGTGATAGTAAAATAGGAACAAGTAAAATAAAGTGTTATAAATAAGTTAACAGTGACAAGGGTGTTGAAGAGTTGTTTTGAAATAAAATTTGGAAATTGTTACAAATACATTCGTAAATTAAAAAAGATGATTTCTTCGCAAAAAAATCTATCCTAAGTAGTCAAATATAAGAGAGACTTCAAAAAACATTGAAAAATAATGTATTACCAAAAAATTAGTGATCCGCAAAAATCAAACGCTACTTAAAAACCACTAACACCAATCGAAAATAAATCCCATTTTCTAAATTAACGCACAAACTAATTCTAATCAAATTTATGTTGATTGGGTGTAGGTACAATTCTCCAGCGGCAACCAAAAAGATAATAAAAGCTAAGAACAATGAGCATAACACAAAAAAAATGTGGTCGTAAAATTCAATCTCTTGCCCGTAAACCTTCTACAAAAATATATAAATTGTCACAATCAATCATAATATGTACCATATAGAATTATATAAAATATTTTGGATCCATTAATTTAATTTTTTTTTTTTTTTTGTTACCAACAACACGATATATGTAGATTTCGGCCACACCAAAATTTTGTTACATATTTCACTTGAGCTCGAAACAAAAAAGCAAACCAAAAAAAAATCTCGGTACTGCGGCTTGTAAAATGTCTATCATTTATCATTTAAATATTCGTGCTATGTAGTTGGGTTTGAAACGATTTTTTTTTTGTTTTGGTTTTATAAATCGACCCAAAACTAAAAATTCAACATTTTAAAGGTTTCCTTATTTAACGCGCGCGCATATGCATACGAGTACAACTAAGTTGAGTTTGTGTAACAAAAACTTTGTATCCATATCAAGATTAAATTGAAAGATTTTTTTGTTTTGTTTTTATTTATAATAAGCACACGCTGACATTGTGATTATGATGAGAATCGAGTCAAAAGGTCCAGTCTGGATGAAATTAAATATTAGGTCTTTTTTTTTTTTTTTTTTTTAATAACGTCGTGTACGTTTTATGATTTAATGATTTACCTTTTATGTTGAGTTAATAATTTTCAAATTTGTTATGTTGAAATCTGAAATTAGAAAGAAAAACAAATATTAAAATTAATCAGAGATATATAGAATGGTTGAATGGGTTGTTGGATCAAGCGGTAGGTTAATTAAGTAAACAAAAATTATAATATCGTAATTAAGCCATTAAGCCAGAAAAGATTTAATTACGACGACTGATTAATCTTTATGCTCCCGACTTTCAAAAATGTTTTGTTGTACCAGGGTAGTCTGAAAGACCTTGAGTTTCAACATAAAGATGCCGATACTCGTCAAAATCATTTTAATACTACAATCGATAGCTGTGAAATTTTCGGCCATTTTGGCCACTCAGTTTTTGTTTGACAATCATCTGTTTTGTCGAGTTTATTTAGTGTTTTTGTAAAATTTGAAAGGCAAAAGAAGGTAAGGCAATAGAAGAAGCAAGGTTATAGAGAGATAGCGGTGGCTGTCGAAAGACTGCGTTTGTCTTATATTGATCGAATAATTGGGCATGCGAAAGGTATCAGTGAAACCGAGTCGAAAACTTGGATCCACCCTTATTCTTTCTGACGTTTTTCTGAGATAGGATATTATTTTCATCGACTATCTTGATTTAGAACAATATTTGGAGCGTACTAAAATGCACCTGTACATATTTCGGCGACCGCACTTCTCCATTATTTTTAATGTCGCCACATCACTAAACATCACCCTAAATGAAGTCAATTTATTTTGTTTTTTGCTCCAAGATATGTCTACGCAAAGTCTTATCCAGTGGCTGAGAAGCGATCGACAGGTGAATGACGACCCATCATCAGTTTCTTCTTTTCCAGCAGATCGGTCTGACTTACTTTCAAATTTTTTCAATATTAAGGCAAAAACAAAATGGATGGAAGAAAATTAGGAAAAGGCATTGCTTTTGTCTACGCACTGGTGAATTTCACAAGCAAGGCGTACTTTGCTACCACAAATCGAATCGTCATTGCCGAGACATTTTAACTGAGTCGGGGTAATTCGAGACAGTCTAATCCAACAAATGCATTAAGATATTGATCGAAATTTCAGTCGGAAATTTCTTTGGATTATCTGTAAAATAGTGTGGGATTTCCTGTTTTAAATTCAATCTCCCACAATCAACCAGAAATTGCCTTCATCAAAATCTATTGCCAATCAAAATCTTATATTGCCGGTGCTATATTAGAAGAAATATCAATATCGAACATAACGAATGTGATAAGTGGTAATTTCAGGTAAACTCTTTCGATTGTTCTACGTGGAAGTGCCACGAAACAACACTTGGTGCAACTTACGCATATTCCAAACCAGGATAACAACCTACTTGTGAAGTTTTTCCAAAAACTTTCAGAAAATGTTACGCTCAGCCAATGCATTATGGTGCTACATTCGACAAGCTCATAGTTTAATTTAGATCAACGGTCGAGCGATGATTTTCTGGCCATTATCATAACCCTGGGCATATTTAAAAAAATGTCGGTACTAAAGTACATAGTTATTGAACGTTGACTATCCAACACACACCTAGCTTTCCTATCTAAACGGTGATAATCTCGACGACCATCGGTCAAGATATGACATTTTGTTGGACTAGGCCAATAATCCTGATCATTTCAAACAAGAACGCACAGTAGAAGTGCTACCTAATGGTAGTGTGGCATCCCGCAGAAATATTATCCGCAACTTATAATAAAGGAACTTTAGTGAAACAACGGTTATGGTGCCTTTATTCACTTCGATTAACTTAATCGAACAATTTCTTCTGATTCTTGTGTTGCTCCGTCTAATAATGTCAAACCATCCACCGGTTTCGGACATCGATTGTTGGAATTTTGTTGCAAACGGAAGCGATTTTAAAATCCTTCAATTGATTTACTTTAATATCGCCTTATATGAAGATAAATTTGACAAGGGACCCTTAATACAGATTTAGGGCCGAAATGGAGTCTTGTCTGGATTTAGCTGGACGTTTTATTTTTCAAAACGCCACCGTAATTTAATAATTCAAACAATAAAATATAAAGGGCTGAAACCTTACGAGGTGATCAGTACCTCGGTCCTGAAAATTAACTTAACCCCCAAATCAACATCAACTTCAATTTACAACTCACCAGCCTTCAACTCAAACGCCACGCAATTCCAAACGCAATTATCAAATTAACCGCCAACCCAACTCTCAACTGAATGACCAAATCAACCCCAAAACGACTTTCAAATCAACCCTTAACTTCATCCCAAATCAACCCCCAAATAATTTCTCAACCGAACCACTCACTTAACCCCAACCAAGCTAACTAAACCCTAACTCAACTTCAACTCAACTAGCTCGAATCAAATTTCAACGCTCTACTCAACTCCACATTTAACGGCTAACCCAATCGCGACCCAAGTCAACTTAAATCAACCTGACCAAATCTCACATTAAACCCTCAACTCGATCCGAAATAATTCCTAACAACCCCTCACTCAAATCCAACTCAACTTCAACTCATGCTCTACGCAACCCTAACTCGACCTCAACGCAACCCAACCCTAAACTTAACCTTAACGCAACGATGTGATATTAAATGTGACCTTTCTGAGGTCTTAAATATTTGTGTAAAGTGTATTTCTTTATATATCGTACATACATTCATACATATACTCACAACACCCAGTTTTATATATCTATGTACATATAGATTGCGCGACTGCTCACTAAACCTTACTCCAACCCAAACTCAACTCCAGCTCAACCCCAATTCAACCCCCAAATGGAGCCCAACTCAACCGCAAACTCAAAGTCCAGCTCAATTCTCAAACCAGCAAATAGAAACAAATTTTAAAATGCCCCCTATATCCTAATCCAAACCCAACTCAACCCGAACTCAACATCAATTCAACTCGCAAATTAACCCCTAACTTAAGTAGACACTGCACTGTGTTCTTAAACTTTACATTGTAACAATATTGTAACAATGACAGCTAGAAGCAGCATTTAGCAGGGTTGAAAATTACAATGTAAGTTTATGAACAAAGGGTTACAATATTGTTACAATGTAGAATTTATGAACACACTCCAGACAGATGGACGGACAATTTTTTTTTTTTTGGTTTTTCGGACTCAGGAAATTTCCTGTAATTTTTCGCAGGATTTCAATAGTTTGGTTTTTGAGACCGAAGTAAATTAAATTAAATCAAAATACTAAGTAAATGTGGAAATTACCGGGAATTTATCTTCAATTTGTCGTTGTACAGCTCAAACTCCCACACTATTATTATCAACGACATTGTTGTTGCAATTCTGGAATATAGCCAAGTAGGATGTAAATTGGATATTCCTTAACCGATTTTAGTGAAATTTGGTATGGGCGATGTAAATAGAATTCTAAAATGATTTTTGGATAAAGATCTGGAATATCCCCAATTATTATGAAACTTGGCTATTTTTTAACCGGTTATGGTGAAATTCGACTTATGAGCGATGGAAATGGGATCCTAAAATATTTTTAAGTATGACTGAATTTAGCCACTTCTTAACCGATTATGGTAAAATTCAATGAAGAATTTTTGTTTAATATATACGATAAAAACGGGCTTCTATTGTTGTTGGTCCTTCTCCACGCATGAAACTAAACTTATTTGTAGCCCAACTAAGACTTACGGGAGCCCCAAGGTCAGATAACCGAGTTCTCGGTTATAAAGATATGTACGTATCCCAGAAAATGGCAAGATAATTTTAGCATAAATCTTTAGAGATATATCTGTATATAAGAGACATTTGCAAAAAAGTAAAACAGCAAACCATGTCATAAATACAAATTACTCCAGACGGTAACTAATTACTCGTAAGAACATTGCTTACGAGCGTGGAGGTAAGACGCCCACCAAGCAATCGGAATAAAATCAAGTCTGAAGTCAAACAACTTGTAGTAGAATGATTCAACTTATCGAACGCCTTAGAAAAATCAGACATCAACCCCTATCGGTCTCAATTCCCGAAAAACATCAATAAATGGCTCGAAAAGTTCATTATAGGTTAGTAATTGCTGACCTTCCTTGTAAAAAACCGATTTGATATTTTAAGACATTTTATTTCTCAGATGAAATTCACGTTTGATTTTCACCGACGAATGAAAAAGCTTGATGCAAGATCACTCCTTCTACCTAACTTAAATATCGGTCTAACAAATGACTTCTTCCAAATCGCTGGAAAAGAGAAGCACAGGTTAAACATATGAAGTGATTAGCGCATGTATTCAAAATTAAAGGTGAAATGCTATCGAGAGCTGAGCCTGAATTAATATTTAAATTCTGCAAACCATTAAGTATATCAAAAAACGTGACTTCCATGCAAATAGGTGATTGGAAACATGAAGGATCTATATTAGTATTAGTAACAGAAACATCAAACGAACTGTGACAAAAATTTGTAAACAAATTTCTTGAGAGCCAGTAACCGTCGGACTTCTGGATGTCACTACAAAGCCCTATACTTTTCTGTTACAGTGTTTATGAATGTGAAAACTGCATATTATAAGTATGAATTTCGTCTCAATCCACAGATTGTAAAATTTATAAAGAAAATCGTTCAAATACGTAAACTCCCTACACAAATCATGGTATTTCCGTGTAGCAATATTATTTCCAGAACATTATTTATAAACCTTAAATGTGTTCGAGTTACGATTAGAAATATTCTTCAAACGGTAATTAAACCACATCACCCTGTAATTGGTACTAAATCGGGTTTATTTGGAACAACTAATCGAAGACCAGTTTCGAAAATGTTATAAAACTTCAACATTGCTTCCGAGATATTCTTATTATCGAACAAATTTGGCCAATCAACGTTATCAAGAAAGCTGTTCAAAGAAAGTGCATCGGCCTTAAGAAAATAAAATTTATAATTTGAGAAATAGGTAAGTTTTTAAAAATTATTTGCCCCGGTACAATTGTTTGAATATTTTTGGTTTATTTCGCAACCGAAGGTATGTAAGGAGCATAGATATTACATTTTCTTATCATGCCTTGGATAATTAAGAAAGTGTGCAAGTATAGCCACTATTAATGTTCGATTAAATAATCAAAATCCACACTGTAATCTGAATAAAGAAAACTATGTTACGTTACTCAAATCGCTCGGTTTTAACTTCATAATCTGAGGCGATTTTAATGCTAAAAATAAATATTGGGGATCAAAAATAATAACCCATAAGGATAAGGACCTGTTTGCAGCTGGTCTAGAGGTTAACCAACATATTTTCCCGTGAATACAAAAATGAAACCGGATTTGACAGATTTCTTTGTAACGAAAGCGATATCTGAAAACTATACGTACTACTCGAAAACAGTGAAGGAATTTTGTCTGACCACACGCCTGTCATTATGACACTCAGTGATATCAAAGTTAAGAAATAATAAAATAAACTGGGATCTCTTCCGGAACCTAGTCGAAGACAACACCGAATTACAAGTACCAACCCAGCAAATCTTAATTATATTATCTTAATTATATCTTAACTTAATTATTTAAGCAACAAATTGAAAATGCTAATAAAAGAAATGAAGAACAAATCTTTTAGCGAATACCTATAGCTGGACATTCTGGCAGCAAGGACGCTAATTATCCCCTTTGGAAAGCAACTAAAGGTCTTAAAAAGGCTAAAGTAGAAATAGCTCCTATCAGGAATGACGATGGAACTTGAGCTAGAAGTGCCAAAGAAAAGGCTGCATTGTTTGCAGCCTACCTTGAAGACACATAGAGAGGCGATTTTAATGTTAAAAATAAATAATGGGGATCAAAAATAACAACCCATAAGGTCTACTGTTTGCAGCTGGTCTAGAGGTTAACCAACATATTTTCCCGTGAATACAAAAATGAAACCGGATTTGACAGATTTCTTTGTAACGAAAGGGATATCTGAAAACTATACGTACTACTCGAAAACAGTGAAGGAATTTTGTCTGACCACACGCCTGTCATTATGACACTCAGTGATATCAAAGTTAAGAAATAATAAAATAAACTGGGATCTCTTCCGGAACCTAGTCGAAGACAACACCGAATTACAAGTACCAACCCAGCAAATCTTAATTATATTATCTTAATTATATCTTAACTTAATTATTTAAGCAACAAATTGAAAATGCTAATAAAAGAAATGAAGAACAAATCTTTTAGCGAATACCTATAGCTGGACATTCTGGCAGCAAGGACGCTAATTATCCCCTTTGGAAAGCAACTAAAGGTCTTAAAAGGGCTAAAGTAGAAATAGCTCCTATCAGGAATGACGATGGAACTTGAGCTAGAAGTGCCAAAGAAAAGGCTGCATTGTTTGCAGCCTACCTTGAAGACACATTTCAAGCTCTTCCAAGGCAAATAGCTGAAGAAAATATAATTCCAGTAAATAAAGTGGATAACCAAAATATAAGACCTGTGAATCCTTGACTACAAGAGCTAAAAGATGAAATTAACATCAACTTGAGCTCAAAAAATCCCCTGGTTATGACCTAATCACTGGACTTATAGTTAAAGCACTATCAGAGAAAGGATTACGAAAATTACTGCAAATAATCAACGCAGCGTTCAGACTAAAATACATTCCATTCTTGTGGAAGGTGGCAGGGGTTCCAACAATTTCAAAATTATTTGAAAAACTACTTCTCAAGAGGTTAAAATCAGTAATAGAAGTAAGAAAACTCATTCCTCCTCACCAATTTGGATTTATAGAGAGACATTCTGGATGCTCTGGAAAATAAAAAAATATTCCCAAGTCTCTTCTTGGACGTATCTCAAGCCTTCGACAAAGTATGGCACCGAGGCCTGGAATATAAACTAGCTGATTGACACTTTCAAGTAAAACATGAAGAGGAGTACTTCGAAATAAAAAAAATATCGGCTGGAGTTCCACAAGGAAGTGTTCTGGGGCTAATACTCTACATACTTTATACGCGTTACTAAACACAAAAGCAACAACTATTGCAACATTTGCGTATGATACTGCAATCTTGGCAATTATAGACAATATAGAAGAATTAACCACTAAATTACAAAACACCGCTAATTCATTGAGTAATTGGACGAAGATATGATGCTTTCAACTCAGCGAAACTTTACCAACAAAATTGTTAATTGGTTATATGTTCGACTGAATTCGCAACCAATTCCACATGAAAACACGGCAAAATATACAGCACGGTATACAGCTATACAAAACTAACGTAAAAGTTATTCAAACTTTCCAAAATAAAGTCTTGCGTAGTATGGTCAACACTCCAAGATACATAAGGAATGTTAACCTCCATAAGGATCTACAAATGGAATTCGTCAGTGAAGAAAAAAAGAAATATGCGAAGAAACATGTACAGCACCTTAGTCAACATGAAAATGCGGATTTACGTCGTATGCTGATCAACCCAAACCCAGTATAAGGCGGCTTCAACGAACGAAGCCCATAGAACTAGGGCAGCAAAATTAATCAAGTAACCAGCTTGGACCTAACCAATGGGTTATACTCCTCAAACAGTTAACAACATTTAACATAGATAAATTACTAGATGGATTTGTATTCAGTTGTAACATTTGTTAACCCTTTCGTGGACAGTGACGTGTATACACGTCATTCTATAAGTTCGCATGGGGACATGACGTGTATACACGTCAACATTTACAATACGTATAAAGTTATGACGGGTATAGCAGTCATGTAATGCGCTAGTTTAAATGGTTTATTGGTTTTGTGTGTCCTATGGGAAATCCAAAATATTATTTTACTGTCCCTTGAAAAGAAATAAATATACGTTTTTCTGCGATACAATTGTGTGGTTCACCAAATTGCATGACGTGTTTACCCGTCACATTTTATGAAAATATCTTCATTAGAGAACAAAGTGTCCGTGTGAATAGACGTGTAAAATAAAAATATTTAATTTTTTGTAAGGTGTTTTTTGAGTTATAAGAGACGAGTGTTTCAATAAAATTTACCGTTTATTTTTACTGCTGTTGAGGATTTTCTAATACGTAAGGTAATATTATGTTATTTATTGAAATGGAAATAAATCTTAATTGCAATTATATTTTACAGTAAAAGTATGTCAGAAATTAGTACCACCAATTTCTACAACAAAAAGAAGTCAAACACGAAGTCGGACAGTGATGCGTCTAGTGACATTGATTCAAACTCAACAGATCCGTTTCAGGACGATAAAATAAGCGTAGAATCAAGCAGCATAGAATCATGCAGCTTCGCGGAGGAAGGAGAGATCATATTGGGGCGATGATGATGAATGGACTTCAGACACAGAAAATATCCCAGATTTTATATTTGATAATCAAAGATCTGGAATACAAATGAGTCTTCCTAATAGTGCTACACCAATTGAATTTTTTAAATTTTGGACACCAGAAATTTAGGAAAAATTTGTTATATGCACCAATAATTACGGCAAAAGGCTATGTGATTCGAAAGGTACCAAAACGAGGAATAGTCGGTTCAAAAAATATAATGAAACGAATGTGGAAGAAATTAAAAAATTTTTTGGCCTCTGCCTACTCCAAGGACAAATAAAATTTCCTCGTGTTCATCGTCTGTTCAGCAAATCTTTATTGTATTATCACCCTATTTTCCCTGCGACAATGTCTGGAAGACGTTTTGAACAAATTTTACGTTGCCTGAACTATGAAAGGTATGAAAACCAAGGGGATAAATTATCTAAGGTACAAGAACTTCTCGACGCATTAGTAAGCAATTGCTCTGAAATTTATTATCCAGGTGAATCATTATCATTAGATGAATCGCTCCTATTGTTTAAGGGACGTCTCTCTTTTCGAAAATACATTAAGGGGAAAAAAAACAAATATGGCATAAAATTTTATGAATTGTGCACTCCAGATGGGTTCACATTAAACATAGAAGTATACAAGGTCAAAATCGATAACGACAAAGCTACCGGAAAAACCCAATCACTGGTTCTGCGACTGATGACACCTTATTTGAATAAGGGTCACCATGTATACATGGACAACTATTATAATAGTACCAACTTGAGCCGGACGTTACTCAAATATAAAACCCACTCAACTGGGACTCTCCGCTCAAATAGAAAAGGAAATCCTAAAGCCGTTACGCTGAAGAAATTGAAAAAGGGCGAGTATAAATGGCAGCGCAACAAAGGAGTTTATGTAAGCAAATGGAAAGATAACAGGGACGTGTTGTGTATTACAACAGGATATAAACCTGAAATGAAATTAGTCAAAAATCGTTATGGAAAAGTAAAAATGAAGCCAGCTGAAATAGAGGCGTATTATTTGAATATGCCAGGTGTCGATAAATGCGATCAAATGACCAGTTATTACTCTCGCCCACGAAAAACAATAAGGTGGTACAAAAAAGTAATTTTTCATCTTCTTGATGTATCAGTGCGGAACGCTTCCTATATTTACCAAAAGAATTCCAATAAGAAAATTTCTCAGCTCCAATTTCGAGAGCAAATAATAATTTCTCAAACTCCGTCGTTCTCCAAGATAATTTACAAGGAAAAACTTTGAACAACACTTTCAAGAAAAAATTCCTTCAACTACTGAGAATAAGCCCGTGAAAACAACTTTCTTGCATTGTAGACAGTGCTACAAAAAAAAAGTTAGACGAGAAACCTCATACCGATGCAAAGTTTGTGTGGACAAACCTCCTCTATGTCCTGGGATTTGGTTTGAAAAATGGCGGAAGTGAAATTGAAGATCAATAATTAGTTAATCACTATTAGGTTCATAAATTGAAACCTTTCATGTAGTTCCTACAACTAAATAATTATTGTTTTTATAATTATAGTTATAAGAGAGTGAGTTTATATATTTTTTATAGTATTATTTTTGTAATATTTATTTTCAGGCTTAGAAAAAAGCTTTATTATATTATTTTTTGTCAATAAAGTACATATGTGATTGAATGAATTATTTACGGAATTATTTTTTTTTTTACACGATAACAAAACACTTTAGGCGTGTATAGCCGAAATGACGTCAATAAACGTCATAGCGTTGAGCATCAATTATCTACATTGCTGAAGCCATGACGGGAATACACGTCAAAACTGGTATCACTATTTTATGATTTAGTTGCGACAAACTATCCATTTCATTCAATTTCCTATTCTCAGAGTTTCCGTATCTGTAAAAACATCGAAGATATTACACATGATATTTTATGAAGTTGCACACTGTAAGTTGCAAAAGGGAGCGAAAGAGTATAAAAAACAAAAAATGCCTTGTAGAATATAATTTAGATCTGAAAATAAAATGTTTTTCCAAAGTTCAATGTTGTTTCACATATTGGCATTATGGCGCAGAAAAATCTAGAGGTGGCAGTGTTAGTATTTTGAGTCTTTTAGGTAATTTGTTTCACAACAGTTGAACATTTCTAATTCATTCAAATTTCTCAAAACAATTTTACAACTGATTCTCTGGTTGCCAAAGTATTAAAGTAATTAAAGCCGATTGTAGAAGGTGGTGACGGTTGCCCTATAAATCAAATATGAAATATATTCCAAATATTATAACAATTAATTTGGGTGTTGACCATTTTCAATTGGATTCAATTTATCAAAATTCGTTGATAAATTGAAATCAAAGGTCACGCATGCAATCGATTGCATGAACTAACTAATATAAGTCATTTCAAATAAATCATTTATTTAATAGATCAAAAACTAGAAACGAAACTTAAAAAATTGAATTAAGCCACAGGGTATGGGTAATGTATACGATAACACCATCTATAAAGTGTTAAAAGTATCGTAAATTCATAATGGATGTAATTACTAAACCAAAATATATTAATATCCGTAATTTGATATATTGAAATTAAGCCATGATTAATATTTTGTAATTATTTATAATCCCCGGGTTATATAAATCCCCTAATATACTCGTATAAACGAATATATACCAAAAATTGCAATTAATCAACATTTTTTTATTATGTATTACTACGACGACCGTATATCGAGGATAATACACTCGTACATATATACTATACATATAGGAGAGTATATATTGTAAATTGATGGTCAATAAACATGGCAAAATGTTTATAATGCAATTCTAATAAAAATTATATATTTTACGTAGGGTTTGAAACCCCTATATGAGTATATAATATACATGTCACATATATCTCTCTTGGTTTTATATGTGATCGATAAAATATTATAACTCGTATAATCCACCCTAAAAATTCCAAACAATTTTATATCTGGAACTGGAAAATTTGATCCCATTATGACAGGGACACCTAATATAAATATATAAATTGAACATTTATCATTTTATATGTTTCCCTTGTGGAAGGTAGGACCATTTTTTTTTTGCTCTGAATGAGCACAAAGGTATAAAAACTAAACAAGTATAAAACTCATCATAGATAAAATTACAACACTATACGTATTCTAAAATAAAATAAAACGAATTTAGCTTAAGCTCGGTTGATAAAACTATGAGTACAAAACAACATTTTGTTTCATTTATCTTCATCAAAGAGAATATGCCTTAAACCATAAGCCCACAAGCAAAATAAAGCTAGCAAACCTGTGGCGCCTAAATTGAATTTTGCGTCAAAGCGCTATTTCGTGTACTCGCACTCTTGACACGGCACTGCTTATTCGATTTCACAAAAAAATAAATCAGCAACATTTTTTGTGCGGTGATCAACCATTTGGAAAATGTTAAATTTTTTTGTTGTCATGTTTCTGCCGTTTTATTCTGTTGGTGAAATGTGCATATGGAGGCAAAAAAAAATATTTTTCATTTTCATCGTTGATTTTTAATGAGTTTCCCCAAGAGTTGTTCGGTTATACTTGGATATACGTATATACGAGTGCGAGTTTCATTTGTACATGCATATACTGCTGTTGTTTTAAATGACACGTACAATTTGATTAATGTTGTGTGATTGTAGAAGTTATTTCGTTATTTATAGAGTGGATCAACACGGGGAGCCATATTTATTGGATATACATACATAAATAAACGTACAATTGTATGTAGGTACATAGTTTAGGGGTAGACACGAAAATATGATAAATTGCTATCCAGATTATATACTACAGTTAATTAGGTACATAAATTTTGTGTTTATAGGTCTGTTGCTGGATATTTAAAATGTATCTAATGAATTTAACACTTTCAAACATAAAATACTTAATCGAGCTTATTTCTCATTTATAATGTCGTAAAAAAAGGCATTTGATGAAATTTGAAAAGTACAATGGAAATGGGATTATAAGACATTTAACATTGGTGGTAAATCTATCAGTAGAAGTGATATGAGCATACAATTCCTTTGATCGGTGTCTGCAAGGTTGACGAAGTGATTTCCAGAATCATAAATATTAAGAACTTTTAAGGAAAAATCGAACTTCATAGAAATTTTATAAATTTTAATTTTATCTTGTTTGTTAACTTTAGATTTGTTTGAATAAAGGAAAGTTGGCTTGGCACAATGCAACCAATATCAACAATAAAAATTTATTTAGTGGAAAACCGGAAGCAAATCGGTAGAAAAACTGCTAAAAACTATTGAAAATTGATTGTAAAGGAAAAATTACAGCTTCTGCTATAGAGCGCAGTTCCCAAATATATTAGCAGAATTTACTAAAGGGAAAATGTCATTTAAACTATCACATTGCCCCGAAATATTTAATGTATCGTATGCATTCAGGTTTGATTTTATTTAGTTTTAGTTTTAACGGGATCATTCGGCTCCGCCAACTAACCACACATGACTGTCGTAGATTGGGTTCCATTCAAAATATTCTGCCGTTCATATCATCAAACAATTTACATAGCTAGTTCTCAATTACTACTATGAGGAAATAAAGGACAATTTAAAATCCGAACTACCATCTGTCCAAACAGGAGTACGAGTATATCTTATTTTGATAGACTATTAAAAATTATATCTTATTCTACGAATTATTTAACAAGTATGTATGTACGTACATAGCGGGTGCAGCAACTTTTAGTTCGTACAATGCAACAAATATTTTCAAATGATTAATAAATGTAGTATGGCATACTATTTCATTCAAATGACTGCCTCGACTGGATTTGCAGTAGCCCATTCTGTAGAGACAATTTTTCAGTACATTTTCAATCGTTTGAACCTCTATTGCACCAATGGTCACTTTAATTGCGGCTTTCAAAGTGTTAATCGCACAACCGCCAACCAAGGGTTAAAAATGAATATTAAAAGTATGCTCTTATTGGAGCCGAGTTATTTTTTAATATTCTGTTGGACGAGCAGATACAAATGTCAGCTGAGCAACCTGTGTTTCAAAATTCAAATTTTGGATTCATTGTTTGCGAAAAACTTAGTAGTTCCAATTCAATTAGTATGACAACCACAGTCGGATTTCAAAAGAAAACTGTAATTGAATTGCTGCAGCTCGTCAAACAGTTCTGGCAACTGGAATCAGTAGATGTCAATTTCGTCCTCACAGCCGAATAAAAAGTTTGTGAGCAACATTTCGTTGATACACACAAACGTAACTCAGAAGGGAGGTACATTGTGCAATTATCACTTCGTCCTAATATTATACAACTGGGCGATTCGAAGCAATACGCATTGCAGCGGTTCAAATATTTAGAGAAGCGATTATAAAATAATGATGCCTTCAAATTTATGTACGATGAATTTATGAGCGAATACATTGCACTCAAACACATGAATAAGGTCGAGGATGACACAACCAACTTCGAAGAACTACCTAGTTATTACATTCCTCATCATGCAATCATAAAATCCCCAAAGCACAACAGCGAAACTAAGCGTTGTTTTTTATGCATCGGTGAATTCAACCACAGCAATTTCACTAAATGATGCACTAATGGTAGGGCCTCGAACTCAAGACGAATTATTTTCGATTATACTTCGATTCCGCAAGTATAAGGTGGTATTTACCGCGGACATCGAGAAGATGTACCGCCAAATTCTCATCGATCAAGATCAGCGTTGTCTACAAAGAATCATATGGACACCCAATATAGATTAACAATATTCGACATATGAGTTACCTACGGTGGCGTATGGAACATCATCTGCGCCATTTCTAGCCAGGTGCACCCTGAATCAGATTGCAATTGACGAAGGAGAAAGGTTTCCAGCAGCAAAAGCAGCTATTCGCGATTTTTATGTCGATGACTGTATAACTGATGCAAATACTGTAAATCAAGCAATAAAGATAGAGCAAGAACTACGCGAAATGCTTCAAACAGCTGGTACAAAGCTACGGAAATTCACTTCAGATTCGAAAGAACTGTTGGAAGATATTCCAGAATCGGAAAGAGATCAAATCGATGCAACCGAGTCCAATCAAACTATAAAAACATTTGGTTTGATCTGGAATCCCGACAAAAATGTTTTTATGTTTTATAATCTGCCAATAACAAGAAATTCGTGCCAAACAATCTCGAAGCGAATTGTACTATCTGAGCTGGCTAGCGTATTCGATCTTTTGGGTCTCCCTGCTCCCATAATCGTCACAGCTAAGATTTTTATACAACATCTTTGGCAACTCCATCTAGACTGGGATGATCCGGTATCAGCTGATGACAAAAATTTTTGGAAGGAGTACAGACATCAATTCAATACCACTGCATCCATTAAACTTCCACGATGTGTTCTGACCTCTAACCCAACAAGTGTCGAAATACAGTGATTCTCAGACGCTAGCGAAAAAGCGTACGGAGCGTGTGTTTATTTAAGATGTATTGATGAAAACAACGAAATATTAGTCAGTCTTTTATGCAGTAAAAGCAGAGTGATACCTCTCAAGTCCCAAACAATCTCACGTTTGGAGTTATGTGCAGCGCGGTTACTGTCGCGGCTTGTTACAACGCTTACAACTTCGCTTAAGCTCAATATTGAATCCATCCATTTATGGACGGATTCTACGATCACGCTCGCTTGGATACATACTCCATGTAATCTACTAAAGACATTCGTTGCAAACCGGGTGTCAGAAATACAAAAACTTACATCCAATTACAACTGGCATCATATCGACACTACAAGAAACCCAGCTGATTTAACATCGCGGTGAGTTATGCCAAAGGATCTTCATTCAGTCCCGAATATCTGAAATTTCCACAGTCTGAATGACCAATCAAGGATTTTCAGTTATCATCGATCAGTGTCATCGAGAAAACAAAACATTCACGACCACTGTTGAACAACCTTGTGAGTTAATAGAAAGATTTGGCAATTCATTTACAAAGTTGGTATGTGTAACAGCATATTGCTTACGATATATCTCGAAACTGAAGAACAAAACGCATGAACCTGGATCATCATGTGCACGATACTTAACCAAAACAGAACGGCCAAACAGTCTTGTACGCCTAATTAAACTCGTACAGCAGAAAACATTTAATCATGAAATTCGAACTATTAATAACAACAAGCCGCTGGATCATAAAAGTCAAATAAAAAATTTTTCACCATTTCTCGATAAGGATGGCCTTCTTCGCGTGGGAGGTCGCATCAAAAATACACATATGAATTTTGATCAACGTCATCAAATATTACTTCCGAAAGGTCATCATTTTACAACATTGATTTTCCGCCATGAACATCAAAAACATTTTCATTGTGGTCCTCAAAATCTTCTGGCACCACGGCTCGTCTGAACGCGGCTCAACCCAATAGTGCTTGCACTTCTGTTTTTTTTATGGCATCATGTTCCCTAAGGTCTAATGAATAAGATAAAAGTTTTTTTGAAATCATCCACCGACCAGTTTTCATTTTCGCGCCAAAATTCGAAAATTGGAACCAAAAAAATGATTTTTTTGGTCTGAAAAAGTGAAATATCTTATGTTTTATGAAAAGTCTCAGGAAGAGAATACAGTAGGCAGGTTACAAGAAAAGCAGAAAACTTTTCTTCCTCTATCAGTTCATTTCAGTTTTCCATAATGTCGAAAATTTGTAATCCTCCAAAAGTTGCCCGCGCACTTTCACACGAAGAGAACCGGAGTAAAATTTGTTTGTTGTGCTTAAAAAAGAATAATGTCATGTTCAAGATAGAAGCCTCGCTGCAATTGAATCTAGAAAAATTACTGAAACATCGTGTGGACAATATCTTGTGTGAAGAAAGACTGCCGAATGTTTTTTGTGCCGGATGCAAACGGAACGTCTACCGACAACTTCCCAGTGCCGATCCAGGAATCGTTCCCTCCAAGACGTCGAGCTACCTGATTATTCTAAGTTTTTTAGTGTAAGTTTAACTACGAGATCTAGGCTCTAGGAGATCTATTTGTGCCAGATTGCTCGAAGTAATGTGATATTCATGCAACTCCTTAACAAAAAAAAATCGGCTGACGGGGCAATGCATCAAACGTTGTTCCAAATGTTTTATCGATCCCAAACGAGGAACACCTCATAAATGCACCAAAACTGCCCAAGTTGATAATGTATGCAATTATATAAATACAATGGGGGAGAAAGTAATGGAACAAGTGGCGTCAACATTAATCGGTAAAATTGCAATTCAACAACATGGCATTGATGACAAAGTAAACAAAAAAGATTCGACGGTCTCCTTTACTCAGGCACGAGAAAAATTGAAGAGGAACCAGCTTTGAATATATCCACAGCCGATTTCTTGAAAATCAAAACAAAATTTAATCTTAGTACAAAGATACTCTTGATATAGCGACCGCTTTGAGAGTTGCTACCAAAAAGCGGGCGATAATTGAGCCAGGATTGAAAAAAGCCTGGAACAGAAGAATGGCGAGGTAAAAAGATTCTTTTGTGCTAAGACAATAGATTTTGTAACCATCAAAGCTCGAAGGAGCACACCAATCCAATGTCCCATAGTTTACTGCCATACTTTTGAAGATTACCTTTCTCATATCGAGAAACAGCGGGATATTAGAAATCAGCACTTAAAATTTGAAATTGACGGTGGCGGTGGTTTTTTGAAGGTGTGGCTGTCTGTTTAAGATGATTCAACTGAAATTTGTTAACAGGAGAAAAAACGTCAAAAGTATGATGATGGAGTGTTTGCTAAAGCTTTTGGTGACTCAGGCGTTAAGAAAATCTTTATTCTTGCTATTGTGAAATCGGCTCAAGAGAATTATGAAAACGTGTCAGCAATATGGAAAATATTCCATATATATAATTTGGATCTCAAATTAGCCAATATTCTGACAGGGATTATGTCTCATTCATCGACGTACCCTTGTGCATGGTGCCTTTGTGAAAGCACAAATTTGGAGCACGTCAGACGTCGGCGAACTGTGAGAAACTCAACCTCACATTTTGAAGCTTGGAGAAACGCTGGCGGATCGATAATGAAAAATGCAAAAAATTTCAAAAGCTGTATCAATCCTCCAGTTTTTTCAGCTGATGACGATAAAAAGATTCTTGACATTATTCCTCCTCCAGAACTATATCTAATGCTTGGTGTGGTTAATAAAATAGTTAGCCATATGCAAGATGAATTTGTTACTGATACAACAGAATGGATCAACTTATGCAATGTTCAACGAGAATTTACTCAAGGAGGTACCAAATTCAATGGTAATTCATGTAAAATATTATTGAAACAAGTGGATAGTCTCCGATCGTTTTGCTCCATTGGTTGTTTGAAATATGTGGAAACACTGAAGGATTTTGATCGTGTAGTTCACAATTGTTTTGGAATCGTATTAAATGATTGTTACAAAGAATCTATCGCTCAATTCAAGACTAGCTATTTGGCCCTAGGGCTATCAGTCACACCAAAAGTACATGCAGTATTTTATCATATAGAAGATTTTTGTGAAGGCCATAGAAGAGGGTTGGGTTTTACAGTGAACAGGCCATGGAGACAGTGCACTCTGATTTCAAGACAGTGTGAAACAAATATCAAGTTTCTGAAAACCACCCAGATTATAATGATAAATTAATGATAGCTGTAATTGAATATAATAGTTACCACACTTGAAAAACTTGAATTAATGTTACTGAAATAAAGGTTTTTGTTTTTCTCGACTTTCATGAGTTTTGATTTGTTTGAAATAATTCATTATATCTCCACCTATGTGTTTAGAAGACATCTGTCGACAAACAGAGAAATAATTCGCAAATTAGCAACCTTTTGACCTGTACTTTTCTGCATTCTCTTCTTGAGACTTTCCTCTTTCGATCTTGTATGCTGGAATCCTCCGGAAGGGCATACAAAATAAGATATTTCACTTTTCGAGACCAAAAAATCGTTTTTTTGGTTCCAATTTTCGAATTTTGGCGCGAGAATGTAAACTGGTCGGTGGATGATTTCAAAAAAACTTTTATCTTATTTGTTAGACCTTAGGGAACATGATGCCACAAAAAAAAACAAAAGTGCAAGCACTTTTGGGTTGAGCCGCGTTCAGACGAGCCGTGAAAAAGGATGAACATGTCAGAAAATTCAAAAAGAACAATTCGGCGGCTATTTTGTAAAATAAGAAATGAAAGATGGTGCCATTTTTATAATTATTTTATAATCCATGTACATGTACCTTTAAAATGAGCCTAATTTTATAATTTTCGAATAATTAGTTTTTTTTTTCTATTGCAATAAATACATACAACACCAACTGCGTGAAATTGTAAATATTTAGCACCCTGTATCTTAAAACAACAGCAACAACCAAAATCATGTTGCATAAATTGTTTGTTTTACTCAAATCATAAATTTAAAACATGACTTCCGGTCCCATATAAAGGGTAACACGCCATATAAAGGTGCAACCAGTCCAGTCTGTCTATGTATGAGGTCACGAGGTGTTGTATATGAGAAATGTGTAAATAACACACACTAAAATCGTTATCGTATGATGTCGAAAGTTTTGATTTCAAATGAGGTTTCGCAAATTTTCTTCCTAAATACCTGTCAGAACCTAAAGGCATCTTTATTGAATGGAACCCGATATTACGTGCAATTAACTCGGACATCAATTAGTCCACCGTTTTGTGCATTTGAAAAATGTGTATGAGTTAAGCTTAATCTGAGTTACTTATATTATTTACTTTAAAGAAATATGCTTTCCCGCAGCTGCAGGTTTTGCGGGTATCTAGTTACGCCACTGAATTTCACTACGTTCTTAAAACTTATTGACATTGACTGAAAAGGATGACCTCGCAGATAACAAGCTGGTTAAGAAAATTGTTTTTCTCAAATTGTTAGTTAAAATTAAAAGCTGCTACATTTTATAGGTTTTTCCTAAAACTACGAGTTCTGTGATTGCAAATTCTCCTACAGGAATTTATTTTCCTGTACGAATGACTTTTTATTGACGGCTATCTTTTTATGGTTCAGGAAGAAAAAGGAAAATACTAGTAAATTTATAAACTTATTTTCCATTTTCTTCCTGTTCCGTCAAATTGCAGTTAGCCCCTGTACATTTTTAAGTTTCAGGTTAAAAATCTAGGCCTTACATTGATTATATCGACTTTTGTATTTTTTTACCTATAAGGAAATTATGAGGCTTTCTCTAAGGGGAATCAATGTCCCCCGTGTTAAGCCTCCAAAACCTGAATTCTGAACGGTCAACATACCAAATGGTACATATGTTACATAAATTGTGTAAATATTATTTGAAAATGGTATTCAGGTTTGGATTCATACAAATCTTGTTATACAATTTTATTGAAGTCGAATCAAATTGATGGCACACAGCCGACCGGCAAACTAGATATTAATATATTAGCAGATGAATGAATTCTATAATACTCATACGATTTATTCAAGCATACATCTTTCTTATACTAGTTGACCATTATGATTTACATAAAAAGTTTAACGACTTACATAAAATTAAAATATTAAAACATAAAATATTTGCGGTTTTAATAACATACTCGTGCACAGCAAGAACAGCAATAACAAAACCCCATTCAAGTTTATTTATTTACACAATTTTCAAGTTCAATATTATTTTATGTTGTTGTGGTTTAAGCCAAGCAGCCAATTGAAAAAAAAAAAAACATAAATTCCAATAAATAAATTAAACTAAAAAAACAAAAATCATAATAAATTAAAACTTGATATAAGATAGCGCGCGCACACGTTCATCTGTCAAAGACATGCGTTGTCTTGAAAATTTGAAATCATTAAAAAGGCCAATGAACCGTGCGTATATACCTTCCTCCCGAAAAAAAAACTACTTGTTATTTACTTGCTCTTGCTTAACACTAGTGTGTTTAAGATACTTAGTTTGTGTTTCGTCGATAAGACAAAGATATATTTTGTCTATAAATTTGTGTAATTATGAATACATTTGCATAATACTTATACATATAAAGTCGCAGGTGTGAATTTAATTTAATTTGTTGTTTTATTTCCGAAGGTACGAGTAAACATGAAAGATGGATATTACAATTTATTGAATAGTTTTTTCCGGTTTAAAATCGATTTGGAGGTTTTTGTTCAAATTTTTTTTTATCAAGGTTTTAACTTAAAACTAGATTTGGATCGAATTGGATCGATTCATTAATCAAAAAAATATTTGTTAGAGAACTTTAAACTTTTTAACCTTAATGATGAAAACTATTCCACTCTATGAAATGTATAGTATGTAGTTAGTTTTTTGTTGCAATAAATTATGCGGTTGTCATTTATGGTCTGGTTAATTTTATAATAAAAATAAAAAACGTTGTAAGGAACAAAAAATTGCAATTCATTTATAGCCAGAGCACGGTAAAATATTCGTTTAACAACGAAACGACGTCGACGATATAGTTTTTGTATAAAACTATATTTCTTTAATAATAATAAGAACCGTTTAATTATAATGTATAGTTATTGCTATTATTTTATATATTTGCATGTCTTTGTTGGTGTATGATAGTAGTACGTATTGTACCCTTTTTAAGTGAGAATTTTCCAGAGGTAGATTTCATAACAGATTATTACGGTTGAATAAAAAAAAGTTTGATAATTAGAGTAATGCTTAAAGCTATATAAAACTATGAATAAGTTTTTTATTGCAATTCAGTTTTTAGTTGAATCCATTTATAGTTTTAAACTATAATAAAAACTGAAAAATATATTTTCCTACTATCAAAAATGTTATACCTCCAACGATTTATCTAGGGATTTAACTAAAAAGACATCTTTCCTGCTTAAAAAAGTGATTTTGTGTTGTTTTAATAATTTCGAACACTATTAACACATTAAGTCTTTTGGTCACGCTCAAAATTAAGTTCATTTTCTTTTTTTGCAATGTTAAGGTGTGTCACTTCAAAGTAACAACGAGGAATTTTTTGTTGCCAGATGAGTTGCTTTCAAAATTTGGAAATCTAAGGAAACCTAATTTTTTTGTGTGGACTATAAAAATTATTGCCACGGGTTTTGAAATGCCGGAAGCGAAAGGATATTGTATATTGTATACATAGATTTTGTTTTTATTTTTGACAATATTCACACATACATAAAATATTATTCGAGTTATGTGCAGGTAAACATCTCAAACCGGATGGGTAAGTAGATCTTGATTTTCTGGAAGTGATGGAATCAGAGAAAACATATTTACCAGATACTTCCAATGCCTCCGTTCTTCCATTGCCTAAATAATAATATTCCAGTAAAAAAATGAAGGTGTGGCCAACACACGACTTTCTTTTACGAACAGCTAATTTTGAGAATTTTTTTTATTTTTTGGAACCTTATACTTTTATGCGAATGAAGGTTTTACTAATTTTTACTAAATAAAAATGGCGGCTGTAGCTATCTAAAAGCAAACATTCAGGGGTATTTCATCAAGAAATTTATGCAATCTGTTTTGGGACTCAAGGCACTCCGAACTCTTTCGCAGTTTACTTTTACCGCCCTACTTTACGCATTAGTAGCCAAATCGAGGACGTACGGCTATAGACCCGTTTTGCATAAACCACCTGCACATTGCTAAATTTTTTTGCGAGAACTCTACGGCTCATATCAAAATGGCACTGAGTGATTTCAATTCCGCAATATATGCCCTTTACAACCTATATAATCACTATATGAGCCAATCTCTGAGATTCGTGCTATTTGGTATAATAGAGAACAGCGTCCTTGTTCCAAACGAAATTTGTCGATTTGTTAACTTTCAAAATTTTTTTGCAAAAGCCCTACGATTCATATGAAGATTTCAAAATGGCGCTTAATTCGTTGATTTGTTGAAAAGAAAATTAGAAATTAATGTTAGAAATTATTTGAGGTTTATTTTATTTGAATAACTTAATTTTTGTTAAATACACTGTTAAAGGATGTACACCCGCATAAATATATGTCCAAAAACTTAATTTTTCTAGAATCTGAATTTTGTCCAAAAACTTCACAGTACACTCGCTAAAATTTTTCCCCAAAAGAAAGTGTCCAAAAACTTCACACCGGTGAATTAATGTTGAACACATTGACTAACGGTAAATCATAATGAGATTGGTGCCTAACTGGCAAAATTTAATTTAATGTTTTCTTGAAATTATATGATATTCAACTAAAGTTAGTAATTCTCACTTCAAGTATCCCAGGGGTTGTAAAATCCAAGCGAATTTTCTAAAAATCTCCACAAATAATGTTGAACCCATTGATTAACGGTAAATTATAATCCCCATCAGAGTCCAGAGAAAGGGAGCAGGCTTGAACAACCATCATTTCGGCATCCGTATCCGTCTCCGGAAGATCAACACCTTCCTTCCCGACGTTTACCCCAGACTGGTTTCCCACTTGCGTGTCCACCCCATCCTTCTTATACACATTGAGAGTGATCGACCCAAATCCGAAGCTGATCGCTCCCTTTGTTTCCGCGAGGAGAGTTAGGAACTCCCTGTTTAACAGCATAACAGTCAACCTATAGCCCCCCCCCCCCCTTTGGCCTCCTCTTGTTTCACTATCTTCCAGTTCTTTGCCGGAAGATGTAGGTTACTGGCCTGGATGATCTCAATGACCTCCTCAGGCTTCTCTGGCTTGGTTGGCAACCAGACGCGTGCCCTCAGTCTGCTCGGAATTTCCTCCTTACTGACCGCCTCCAGCTTCGCGCCCTGCCATACCTCGCCTACTTTGGCCACTGCCATTCTGTACAGATCCACCGATCTTTTATCTGAGCACGCAGTCAACTTAACGCTCCCCTGATACCACCCCGCATCCCTACAGGACGGTGGGGGTCCCGGATTATCTCTCAGCACTTCCAAAAATACGGAGTTCAGTTCGTTGTAAACCAACTTCCATTTTTCAGCCGTAATGCTCCCGTCTTCCTGACCCCTGTCAATGACGGCTAACATCAAGGCATGCTCCTTCAAGATTTCGCTGAACAGCTTCATCTTTTGGTCATTTTGGGCTCCTGTGGTCACCTTGGCTCGTTTAGCGTCGCCCGGTACTTCCTCATCAAATGAAAACCTTTGATTATAAAAGATATAAAGGGAACCCATGACCCCGTAATGATAATGCAAGCGTTCTACTTACTCTACCATCGAGAGCGATAAATAAAATTATTTACTTAAGAAATAGCCTACTTTTAATCCAGTTTTCTATATTCCATAATTGCTCGAAAACATCTCGAATTTTATCTTAATTGGTTTGGAAATTGTCCAGTTTCATTCGTTTTTCATATTCCAGAATTGTGTTTAAAAATATTTTAGAATAACACTTCTATTTATTGTACGTGTCGAATTTTATCACAACCGGCTAAGATTCTAAAATATCTTATTTTGTTGTCATTTTAAATACAGCATTATGATTTATGATGCTTCTCACCATGAAGTTCCATTTAAGGCTAAATATTTTGTTAAAATTAGTATAAAATTATTTTAGCAAATTTTTGTGTAAAAATGTACACAGAGTCATAGAAATTTGAAAAAAGTTGAAACTCTTAATTTCCCTAAATGTCATTATTTGAGTAGCTACATATTTCTGATTAGTTTTAGGTTATTAAAAATTTCACATTGCTATATAGGACAGTGAAGTTTTTACTTAACAACTATAACATTTTAGTAAAATATAGTAAAAACTTCACTAGCATATACTTTTTAAGATATTTGCAAAATAAATTTTCTGAACCAAGAAAATGGCTACTTCCGGTTAGCCGATTTGGAGTAAAACTCATGTTAGCTCCCTTTTGGTTGCTTCTGTGTTGTTCTATTATCGATTAAGCCAATAAATACAGAAAATAAAATCGCCGAATATCACGAAAAGAAACAAGACGAATTAGATAAATGAGAATACCACTTTAACAAATTATGCCATGCGAAGGTTTACGACAAAATGATTATTCTTAGATTGCTATTCAAAATACTTATAGTAATATGTTATTGACGATTGTACAAGTAGGTAAAGCGCTTTTCCCGAGAAATAGAAAACATGTATCGGCTGGCTATGTACAAATTGCGTCGGAACCATAGTAAATGTGTTATCAGCGCTCCTGCGGAAAATAGAAAAAATGAGGTGGCTACATAAAAATCGAGATCCTCCAATCGTCAATTACAGCTAAAATATTACGAATTTTGAAACAGCAATAAGAAAATGTTGAGCAATTATCTCAGTAAATAAACCAAGTCTTATGTCATTAAAACGCATTAAGATTTTAAATGGAAGAATGGCGATTTAAATTTTCGTTCAGGAATCACTCATAGAAGATTAAATTTCCGCCTACCTGCTCTAGAATATTAGTCACAATGCTGAAAGTAAGTAAAATAAAAAAATATCTGCTTTAAGCTGCTTTTTCGGATTTTAGTGAAATTTTTGAAAAATAGGTTGGGGAAAAGTATTGAGAGATTTTTTGTCATTTTTTGATTAATTTTTTTTTTTTTATTCAAAATAAGTTTTATTTAAGAATATATTGGCCATTATTATCTATAAACTTTTGCCATTTCTCGGAAAGTTTCATAATTCCATCGGTGTACAATAGAACTTCTGTGGTTTATCGGCGAAAAACTTATTCAACTGATTTTCACAGTTAATCGAAACAAATGGTAGTCAGAGGATGCAAGGGGCCATACGGTCGATGCACCAAAACTTCCCAGTCAAGCTCTCTCAATTTTTGCCGTGTCATCATGCAACAAGCTTTCTAATGATAAATTATAGACGTAGAGATTAGCATTAATCGTTTGACCAGGTTTTAGAACCTCATAATGTACGATTACACACAGCATAATCTCATCGTTTGTAGTAGTTAACCTTTCTGTGACCATGACATTTTCGTATTTTACCCATTTTTCATCACCAGTAATGATTTGCTTCAAAAATGAGTCGATTTCGTTGCGTTTTAGTAGCGATTCGGTGATGGAAATTCTGTCAATCAAATTTTTCATCGACAATTCATGCGGCACCGAAACATTTCGTTTTTATTTGAAATTGAAATTACGATCGTTTCGGATGTTACTCCTTTATCAAATTTCTAATAAACACTAACTAAAATTAGGCTAAAAAACTGCTTTTATACCCTATTTTTGGGCCTACGTGCCTTGTGAATCTTCTTTCCCCTTTATTTTATTTTTCTTTCTTATAATTTATATGTGTGTCTGTGAGTGGGTATGTGCAAAATAATATTTTTACGAACTTACAATGAGGTCGAAAATTTTATTGCGCCCAATTTTTTCGTTATTCTTCCAATCCAGTTCTTCTAATCTTTTCAGTAGTGGTCCGTTTCGTATTCTGTGTAATACCTGTGAGTTTGTATTGATGTCAGTTTAATTATGTTTTTCTGCAGTCATCATATTCTGTTGTTTCTTCCAAACGTATATATCGTTCATTTTGGCAATTAGGTTCGCGTTATATCCATTTTTTATTCCTACGTGTTTAATGATTTTCAGTTCTTCCGTATAGTCCTGATTGTTCATCGGGATCGAGTTTAGTCTGTTTATTTAAAAGTTGAATGTCGCCACCTTATTTTGATATGGGGTTAAGATGAATTGTCTATGGTGTGATCTGTTTGCGTGTCTTTTCTAAGAAATTAATGCCTTTGTTCGTCTCTGCTTCTAGAGTAAATTTTATGTTCGGATGTTTGTTGTTTATGTTTTTGTGAAGATTGCTGAGTTGTCTTATTGTGTCGTTATGTAGTATTATAATATTGTCCACGTATCTGTGCCAGTACCTGATTATTTGGTTTTGGTTGTTCGATTCCGATAATATATGTTGAATGTAGGAAATTATGTTTTACCGACTAGGGTTCGCAATACCGGTATACCGAATACCGAAATACCGGTATACCGCCCTTAAAAATCTGTTTTAAAATACCGGTATTGAACTAGAAATATACCGGTATTTTCGGTATTATAAAAATATAATTTTTTTTAAAGTAACGAAGAAGAAAACATTACCTTTTTCAAAACAAAGAGAGACAAAGAATAGGAAAACAAAAGGATGTAAGTATTGCAATATTTTTGTAATTTAAGTAATTTTAAGTAACCATATTCCCTAATAAGCATTTTACCAAATGGCCGAAGAAAATATTTTCGAAAAACATAAAACATTAAGTTCCAATAATTATTCACCATGGTTTTATTTCTTACGGGAAAAAAGGTCATATGGCGAAATGTAGTAAATGCAGTAGGATAATAAAAACGGTTGATGGTAGTACTCGTACAAGTGGACTCCACACTTAAAACCCACAATATAAACTTATTAAAACGGGAAGCAACAGAAACAAATCTTCAGATAAGTGAAATTGCACCGACAACGACAACGCTTATATCATATTTTAAAAATGACGGAGAGGAATCACAATCTATGGTACTGGCACGTACGACGGCAAGTGATGGTTTATCTTTTAACATAATTACAAAATCAATTGATATTTGAAAAGGACTATCAGCGCGAGGCTTTACTAATACACCAAAATCAGAAAACAATATAAGGGGTTGGTTCTGAGTTATAGCGCAGAATTAAGGGGCAAACTGATAGGTGTAATTAAAATCTGGATGAATGGACATCCATTAGAAATAGACGATATTTGAATATTAATCTTCACTCGAAAAATAATTTTTGGGATCTTGGCTTAGTTCGGGTTTTTTGATCAATGCCTGCCGAAAAGTGTGTTGAACTTCTGGAAACTAAACTAAATTACTATGGAATTTTAACAGATAATCATATTGTCTGTATTACCACTAACGGGGCATCAGTTATGACAAAATTAGGAAAATTGATAACACCATTTCAGCAACTGTGTTTAGCTCATGGTATCCAACTCGCTATTATTGCTGTCCTTTATCAAACTGAAAATGTTTTAACTTCCAATATTGTCGAAGAACCGTTTAACAATGAAACTGACGCAATAAACGATTCAGATTCGGATGAAGAACTGGACGATACTTTAATCAATGATTCATTTGCAGTTGATAACGAGGAGCGTCATATTCGTTGTCTTTCCAACTCAAGTAATATAACTATATCTTATAATAAATAAAATAAGAAAAGTTGTCAGATTATTTAGAAAATCTCCAACTTAAAATGATCAGAAATTACAGAAATACGTTAGGGAAGAATTCGGCAAAGAAATACAGCTAATACTTGATACACGAACGCGCTGGTATAGCTTACTATCTATGCTAGAACGTTTTATACAACTGAAAATTGCATCCAAAAGTCATTAATTGATTTAAAAATGACCACAATAAGTTTTAGTGATATAGAATTCGATATAGTATCTGATACAATTGATGTACTACTTCCTCTCAAATTGGGACTAGAATCGTTATATTTATTGTCAGCCGATGCAACGATAGGATTCATGCTTGTATCTCTAAAACACATAAATTCTTCAATAGCCGGACAACTTTACAAAGAACTAAAATGTAGAATGCTACAAAGACGTTCACAATTATCAAGTCTTCTAAAATTTCTGTATAATCCAAATTCCAGTACAGAAGAAGAGATTGAAGCAGACTTATAGTATTCATAAAACTTCCAAAGATGTCACTTATCAAAATGGTTTTGAAATTAGTGCAACGCCTCAATAAAAGCGAACTTACAACATTTACAAATACATGAAAATGAAAATTTTGCTGGCCCCAGTTCGTGTTATTTATCATTGAAGAGCAATTGCAGTTAACAATAAACAAGAGAATTTTTTTTTTATTATTATTATTATTATTATTGGGGGGCCATGCGGGCGATCAGCCACTTCGCACTGCGACCTAAAAGATCTATTGTGCTGGCCCCTGCTTAATTATCCGTCCAGTCAATATTCAGGTTCTTAATGAACCTGACGATACTGCCTCCCGGTACGTGATACATACTATCTGGGCTTATTGTTCTCCCTCCTAGATGTTTACTACAGCATGTAGTTCCGCTAGAAAGACGGTAGCATTGGAGCTCAAGGACTTCGAGAGGGTCGTCCCACTCCCGTATATTCCTACTCCTGCCCCGTATTCCGTTTGATTTTACTCTTACGAGTTGCTCGGAATTGCAAATCACCTGTAGGTCACCCAGCTTTACTACAGGAAGGCTAGATAAAACTGGAGGGTGCCTGGTATCCAGAGTCCGCATATTTTGGGCTGATTAACCTATCAGCCATTCATCTTTCGGCATATGCTGTTCCACCTTAGATTAGGGTTTTTTGTGAAGGTTTTCTCCTTTAGCGCCGTACTTTAGCCTTTGCCAAATGGCCAAAGATGTGCCAAGTGGCCTTAGTTACCAGTGGTTGCCACGAGGAGGCAGTACGTACACTTGCGAATTGTGAACAGGTTACCCCTTACACAATTGTACCCATCACGCAGCTGCCTAATGACAAGACCAGAACAGCACACGTGATGCGCACCCTACTGGAAGGTTACGGAGCTGGTAGATTAATTTACTCAACTTTGATCCCCCCCTCCAATAGACGCCAAACCACCAAAACAAGAGAATAGAAACGCCTAACATAAAAGCTAGAGATGGAAACCACAGTTCGAAAGATCTGAACAAAACTATTCGACAGTTCGTGGGAAATATCTAGAATCAGTATACAACTACTTGTTAACAATCCGCCCTACTAGTGTTGAACCTGAAAAAGTATTCTCAGCGGCTGGTCTGATTTGCATAAAAATTCGTTCGCGATTGTCTGATGAGAGCATTGACAATTTAAGTTTTTTAAGGACACATTTTTCTAATGTGAATAAATAAATTTATATTCCGCGTGAGTCCAATTTTGGTATTACCTATGGTTCTCGCTTTTATCTGGCCGAGAGTTGTGGCGTCTGTTGTGTTTAGTTTTGTTAATTATGATAATTTCCATTAGTAATTTTTAACTTTTTTTTTAATATTTTGGTGGCTTTCTTAAATTCTAGCCATATTAGAATAATCTTGTCATTGTAGAAATAGCAAAATGTTAAAAGAAATCAAAATGGCGGTTTAAAAATTTGAACGAAGATTTTGTATATGGCAATGCCTTTAGACTGTGTCCGAAATTATTTGGAAAAACTGCATACAGGCAAATTATCACAGTCAATTCCTATGACAATAACACTTTTATGTAAACGTGTGACACACGACTAAAAGTGTCACACATACAAACATTTGTGCTAACGAACTTTGGCCAGTAGTAATCGTGGTGCTTCTTACAGTACTTTTAAGGCGAATAAGAAATAGTTTACTGTCAAACTCCTTATCAGCCGGGGAGGGGGGGAGCTGAAAGAATGTTTGGCTAGGGGCTGGATTCTCCTATTCTTTCGTATGCGCCCGGTTCACCCCTTAATACCTTTAAGAAATTTGAAAATGTTGCCCTAGTTTTATCAGAACTAGATAATTCCAATTTAAATATAAGATAAGGATAAATTATTCGATGAAGTGATGATGAAAGAAAAAATTCACTCGAAATTTTGAGTTAGCCAAATCACAAATTTTTCGACTAAGAAAATTCTTGGTATAGTATATGTTGAATACACGCATATTATTTAAACGAATTATGACCGGTTTCACAAAAAAGAGGCAATTTCCAATTAAATAATGTTGCCTCTTTTTTCTTTAATGAAATGGCCGTTTGCTTCATAATACAAATTCAAATCGAAAGAAATTTTATTTCTTTTTTAAATGAATATTGTAACTGGAGAGTGGCTGAAAGACAAATAAGACGTTGGTAAAAAATATAACCAGCTTGCATTGAATTTAAATTATGGAGCAAACTGCAACTTCATAAAATAAGAAAGGGAAGAAGTAATATTTAACTGGCGATTAGCTGTTTTTTGTGAAACCTGACGTAAGTATTTTAATTATTTAGCATTTTTTTAAAATGTCCTTTCTTTAGAAAATGATTTGTTGTGAATCCTGCAATGAGGGGTAGGGGGGGGGACTTTTCTAAAACTAAATTTTTGTTAAATTTTCTTGTAAGTATTATAAATACGGTACAATATTTAATTAATTCCTTTTATTTAAGGAATAAGTAAAAATTCGAGCACTCTCATATTTGCAGATAGGTTCCGTCACTGGTCTTATCTTACAACTTTTTAAATATAAATGTGCTTCGCAACCTAAAAACAACTAGAGATTGTCGCTAAATGCTAATTCGCCAAAGTTAATCAAAACCGTAGAAGGTAAACAATTTAAGAATCATTTTAGTTATTGCATGTGTTTTGAAGCTAAATGATAATTTTACGGAATTAAATATACCTTCAATTCACTTTTAATTATAGTGAGTGTACAAACTTTTTATTAAACTTTTCCCTTCAAGCCTTTCTAGAACTCTCCATTTTCTCCAACTTTTTTTCTTTATCGACCTGCAGCTATGAATTTCATTTCTTGCACTCGCACTATATGTAATATTGTGTTATTTACCGACACTGGCCACTTAATTAATAAAGATTATAATTGACATTGCAATAAAACTTAATCTTAATGAAATGAGATTAATTATGACTATGCGGTAATCTTAGATTGCGCAGTATTCTGTTTGATTGATCGTGTTGACATAATGTTTGCACTCTTTAGATTTCACAACAATTTGAATTAATATTTAAAATATTGTACCCACACAATCTGAATCGACCCTTTATCTTTACCTTCTACAAAACATTACGTTCCTTGAGCTATGTACTCGTATACATATAACAAATAATTGTTATTTTGTTAACAATGTACTCGTATAAAACAAAAAACAAATGAAAAACGTGACCAATCCGTATTTATACAATATACTTACTTAATTAAGATATCTCAAAATTCCACATCTCAAAACTAAAATTAAATCAAGACATGCCATATATAAGAAAATATAATTAAGATTGATCTCATTGTACGTACTCGTATAAATTCATTATTATTGAAAATCTTTTATTCGAGTTCAGCATTATCCGACACAAATCTTTCTACAAAGATATACTAAATCGAGCTGAGCTTTAGGTTATAGGACCACCTGTTAGTTTGATAAAAATGAGATGGATAATTAAATTATCTAAAGGTCCATTCGACTCCTCGAACGAAACTTTTTCCACAAAGTGTCATTTACTCGAATCATGTCAAAATTGCACAGGGCAATTTAATTTACCTACACCCCTCAAGCTGCGTACATGGTACGATTCTGGTGAAAAAATGTACACCACGAAGTTAGCTGTATGTGTTCAATTATTTCCAACTAGAAAAAAAAAAATTGACCAGGGTCAACAACATAACGTAACCAAAATTGTTCAAAGGGCAACAATTTTGGTTCATAGGGCACAAATTTAATCCGCCGGATTACAAACCTAGCAACCATTTGGTTACGTATTCAATTCTTGTAGCTAACTTCGTGCTGTACATTTACATTTTTTTCTCCCCCTCTAAAAACGTGACTTTGTTTAAAGGCATTCTTTAGTATATTGCAATTACGATTCGTATTCGAGATTCAATACAAAGGGCATTTGTTATTCGTAAATAATATTATTTTATCAAAACAATTTACATTTATTGTCTTAAAAATTTCAATCAAAAAAATGTCAAAGTAAAATACCCGCCCCGTTTAATTAGGTCTGTCAATTTATATTAAAAAACGTAAAAGTGAAGACAATGAATGGACAGGAAAATGCGCAGCTAATAAATACATAACCTTAAACTGTATATTTTGACGTTTAAATAAAGAATATTTTATTTTTTATTGTAAGAACTTTAAAAAATATTCTGAAAACTGTTAAATCGTCTTCAAGTAAACGAAATATATCCTGTGAAGGGATGAAAAACGGAACAAGGTTCAAACACAATGACATCCGTTCCGTTCCGCTTGATTTTTTCGACCCAATTTACTCTATAATTTTGAATGAAAGACGGAAACTTCAATAATAAGAACGAAGGAGAATTAAGCGAATGTCATGTTATGAAAACATTTTAAATTTTTGCGCAAGCGAAACATCTGAAGAGAAATAGATAAAAAGTGAACGGAACGGAACGGACATCATTGTGTTTGAGCCTTAAAGAAATTTATTTTAAAAGCTTACTAGATAATTTGTTTGTTTGAAATGTTTTGTTTGAAATATTTTGTTTTATCTCAACAAACAGTTGAATAAATTTTTGTTTTCAGTTTTTTTGCTAAATCACGGATTGTCTCACAGAGAAAATCTGTCTGACAGCGTTCACTTTTATGGCAATCCCTTTTCTTTTGGGTGCAAAATTTCAACCGAAAGTTAAAAACGGAAAATTTGGGTGGTCCCAAATGGTTCGGTGACCTATTTCTGTGAGATATGTAAAAATTTGGAAAAATCATTTTTTGACAATTACAATACTTACCCTTTATAAATTCGTTATAGTTGGGGAACAGTAAAAATAAATGTTACTTTCTTTAAGACGTTTTAAAAAAACTAAATTGAGTCATTAAAAGAAAATTAAAAAACAATTTTTTTTTTTTAGCTCTTCTCAACACAACAACATTTTTTTTATGCTGAATATTAATTATAATTATGTATATTTTTTATGTTTGTATAATAAGAAATTGAGTTTTTTGTGTTTAGCAAGCGAAGATAATTTCTGTTGACTTATCACATATTTTTTTGTTCTTCTAAGATTATTTTATGCGATCTTTTCATAAAATAATAAACGCAATTGTTTGAACTATGTACATACACATTTACTGTATAGTGGAAAAATATCACCAAAGGATTTTATTTACAATTTAATTATGTTGATTTGTATAGTGTTGACTTTGTGTTTTTTTTTAAATACTTTAAAACACCTTTTCTTATAATAACATAGGGGTGTAGCAGAAAGTGTCTTCAATTTGTCGATGGCTGACGTCTGCGCATATGGTGGCACAGAATTTTATCAAGTACATTGGAATAATATAAAAATAAAATGTAATTCTTTTTAACGCCATTGTATTGTGTTTATTTATAGCTAGCTATCAATTGATGGTATACTAGTATACTCGTACATAAAAATGTATATTGGTCACTTGCGCAAAATGAAATAATACATTTTACACAATATGTTGTGAAAATTGTGTTCAAAATATTTCAAAATATTTTCCCATGCTAAACCGAATAATTTTGTTTTGTATACAATTATGGAAGCGTACATTATGTACATTGGTCATACCAAATTTAGAAGAAACCTCAACTTTGATTTTAAAAGAAACTTTTTTGCTATAATTTAGCAGTCGCTTTTTAATTTATGTATATGTGAAACGTTTCCGCTTTTAGTCTTTTTTGGAAACTTTTACATCATCATTAATATTTTAATTCTACTTAAATTATGAGAATTGGGAATAAAACGAAATACCTCACTTTGAATCTCTTCTAATGCTCCAATCATTAGATAGAATCAACCATTAGAATTAATTTGATTTCCATAAATTATTTCTGGTAATGTTGCTCAAATCGACGAACCTATAAAAGTTCGACTTTGGGGCTAATTAAAATAAATTTAGAGTATTTGCCATAGTTAATTTGCTAAATGTTAATAAATCATGCTAAAATTAAGAAAAATTTCAATCCAATTCGTTTTGTTGGGACTTTGTTTTCAAGAATTCAATCAGGAAGTTTCTCAACGTCAATTAAGTTTATTTTTTCCGCTTGGGCGACGCTAATATGTGAAATCCGGTGACATTCCATTCGTCTTTTTTTTTTAAACGACATACAGAAACCGAGAAAATCATGTTTACAGATATTGTTTCTTTGCGAGTTTGTGAACGTAGATGAAATGATTTTTGTTAAGTAAAAAATTGGTTAAGATAGTTTAGGATAATGGGATATTCAAGACACAGTTTTCATAATGAATCATATGAAATGTCTGTTCGTAAGCACTCACTTTTCGCCACAACCACCCACTGCCATCCACTTGCTGTTGGAGTGTTAAATAGCCCTTGGTCTCCCATCAATAATAAGAGAGTTTGTATATCTAATACATTATTTTCTTATAAGACCGAGAATGCCTCATAATGTTCTAGAATAGATCAACCAACCGAGTAGTGGAGTGTGCGGGTAAGTGAGTGGCAGAGATGTATGATCGAGAAAAAAGATGTGCGAAAAAGAAGGAAGATGTATGAGTAAGACAACATGTCTCCGAAAGTTTTAGAATTTTATTAGAAATTTTCGAAATGTTCCAGAATTTTCAAGAATGTTGTAGAATTTTCTAGAAAATTCCAGATGCTCCGAAATGTTTTAGAATTTTCCAGGATAGATTGTTTCAGAATGTTTTGGAATTTTCTAGAAAATTTCAGAATGTTTCAGAATGTTATAAAAGGTTCCAGAATTTTCTTTCAGAATTCTATAAAGTTAAACAATGTTCCAGAATCGAGAGTGAAATGAATTTGAATATTCTAGAATGTTCAGAAATCGGAAATCAAATGCATCTATGTTTTGAAATGTTCTGGAATCGGTAATCGTAGATAGTATAGAACATTTATTGAAAGTCCAAAGTGAAAATCCAAAGCGAATATCTCAAGCAAAATCGCAAAACGATAAGGTGGCACGGGGAAACGAAACAGAAGAAGAAAGAAAAAGACTTGCTATAATTCAAGAAGGAATGTAACGAATAAGAGAAAGTCGAATTGATAAACAACATGAAGGTATTAGAGAAATGGAGCAAATTAGACTATGTTCAAATCGAAAAAGAGAATCAGAAGAACAAAACGTTTGTAATCGGAAAAACGGACAAGGCATGTGGGTATTATTGCGTAAAAAAATTCAAGGGCGAAACTCCAGGCACGTGTTGTATGAGTGGCAAAGCCAGATTTCCGGCGTGACTAGTACCGCCCAGAACTATTCACTCATACGACCAGAAATACACAAGAATCAAAACACTTTCAGACAAGTTTCTAAAGTTCAAGGATAAATTTAACATCAAGTGGGCTCGCTTTGCCAACACCAAATGAAACGCCGGAATTCTTACAAGAATATTTTGTTGGCGATTCGAGACGACAAACGATCAGCCGGTGAGCAAGAACGGAGGTTTAATGAACCTTAAGTCAACGAAGTCGCAGTGGTAAACGTCGACAATGAAAATAGCCAGCGTGTCATCATTATTTAACGACGAAGCAATGGCAACGAACTGACCGAATCAAATATACCACGTCATCGAGGCTGAATTTTCAAGTCCGAAAGAAGATCCCTAATGATACACAATAATTGTGGAAAACATGATTCATGGTCCATGTGGCCGGCTGAAATATCGGAAAGTATAAGCGACGCTATCCTAGCTGAACCACGACGACAAAACCCAGATTTGGATATTAATTTCGACAACGAAATTTTTAACAAAGCTCTGATATTGCTGGAATATAAATGACCAACTAAACGCTGATACCACTTTGAGTCCGGCCACCACGACGAAGTTGATTTGACGCCACAAACAATGAACTAATAAGCGAAAAAGTTACTATGTTGACGAGTTGCTATACTACATCCAACATAATAAATCACTTACTAATTCAGATTTAAACACAGGCGTACGACGTAATAATGGACTTCATGTCAAAAAACCACAAGGTGGCGTAATATTTGTGGATTCATCCGGTGCCACAGGAAAAACATTTTTAATCAACCTAATTCTGATGGAAATTCGAGTATGGCATTATCAGAAATATCGGACTAAAATTACCATACTCTGGACTAAAATTACCATTAAATGTCGCTGAACATGAATTCGCGGTATCTAACATGACAAGATCGTCGGCACGTGGACAAATATTAAAACAGTACAAGGCCATCATATGGGACGAATGCACAATGGTCCAAAGTAAGTCTTTTGAATCTTTTGAAGCACTGAATAAAACGCTCCAAGACTTCAAAGAAAACACTAGTCTAATGGGATGGGCCTTGCAATATTAAGGGGCGATTTTTGTCAAACAACAAATACTGTACACGAAAATTCCAGCCAAATCGTATTGACGAATGAGTTGTGCAACATCGCTGAAACACCCGAAAAACTCATTGCAAAATATAAAGGTTTTGGAAGCTGTACGACAAGAGGATCGGGTACCTAACATACGAATTGACCCAAAACCACATAGTGATTACCACGTTAACCAATTTTTTTTTATATGTTAAAGGTTAGAGGATTCATTTGGTTGTGAAGTGAATTGACGGTTGAATTAGAGTTTGCTTGAGTTGAGTTCATGTATGTATCTAATTTTTAGGAAAATATTGATTTGTTAGTTGAGTTGGGCATGAGTTTAGGCTTGATTTAAGGACTGGGTTGCAGATCGAGTTAAGGTTGAGTTGGAATTTCAATAGGACTAAGTTAGGGTTGAGTTGGGAATGAGCTGAGTAGTTGAGAGGTTTAGAGTTAGTTGGGGTTTGAGTTCACCTACAAATGTAGTTTTTCATATTGAGCTGTTAGCGTTGAGTTGGACGTTGAGTTTAGGGTTAAGTTGTAGGTTGAGTTGGCAGTCGAGCTGGAGGTTCAGTTAGGATTGAGTTGAGTTCATACACATATTATGCTATTATCGGACTGAGTTGATAGTTGAGTTTATTGGTTAAGTTGAGGATTTATTTAGGGAGAGTTCAGGGTTGAGTTGGAAGTTAGCTTGAGTTGAGTTCAAGTACGAATGTATTTTTTATGACCATGTTGATTTGTGATTGGATATGGCGCTGTAATTTTACGAACCGTATTGATTCGAGGATTGAGTTCGGCGTTGTGTTGGAGTTATTGTCGAGTAGGGTGTTAAGTTGGGGAAATTATAAATCTGGTGTCAAATCCCCTGACATACACACATATGTCAAGAATATAAAATATTATTATTGGTATTCTAATGTTAATATAAAGCTTAGTAAACTGTACACTACAGAAAAACTTCAGTAGTTCCATATTTTCGCTCAACCCTCTAAAATTTAATCGTTTCCGGAAAAGAGCCATAATATGGTGTCAGAATGTAACTGGGGATTTAGTTACAAAGAAGAGGAAATGGTTTTAACCGAATATTACGATCAGCGTTTTCTGTTTCGTTATGTCTCAAAATTAAATGTTAAGAGAATGTAAAAGTGAAAGGCTATACAGGGTGAGCAAGCTAAACTCTTCATCTCCATCTTATACAACCTAATTGCATATTTGCCAATGGTCTGCACACATTGCCAGGCATTCAAACCAATGGAACCTTTTGGAAATTTTGGTTGTCCACGAAAGAACAGTATTAACTAAATTATCTGATTCGATGCGCACTCTTGACTTGAGTTAATAAAATCAGCAACTGAATTTTCTAATTTCAAGCCCGATACCATCACCGTTTTAAACCAAACCTAAAAATTTAGCAATCAAATGGCAGTTTTTGAATTTTAAACAAATAAATGGTGCAAACTGTACAGTTTAATTGGTTCAAAGGCATAAGGGTTAAAGGGCAATTATTCTTAATGGAGGTGTATACATGCGATTTATATTTAGCATCTTGATATACAATTAAAAGTATAAAATACGATTTTATTTGGAAACGGTAACCATATAGCATTTAGAAGCAATGAATTAGCACTTTCGTTTTTTTTTTGTTGTTGTACGAGTACTAAATATTAATCCATCAATTGTATTAACGCAATGACTCATCAGTAAATTCATCGAATAAAATTGATCAAAAAACTTTTGTGTGTAGTATTAGCTCACTTTGGAAAGTCATCACATAAAAATGTATACAACATACAGATATTGATTTAACATTGATTTTAAAATTAACAAAAAAATGTATGAAATTTATTGGCGTCATTGAATTCAATTACATTGTAAATATACGAACCAAAATAAATGTTGCATGTTCTTTGTATATAAGAATGCATTTTTATTAGACGTCTAGTCGAAATTTTATTTTATTAATCAAAATGCGATAAATTTATTATTTATGCACTATATTATAGTTTCAATGTTTTCCTGTACTAAGTCAAGGAAAGTAGACTTTTAGAACAAACCACGTTTATCACGATAAGCGTGCATAATCTGCGATCTAGTTGCAATCAAAATTGTTATCAAAGTCGTTTTCTCGTATAGATTGAGTCATACACTTAATAAATTTAATAATACTTCATTTAAATTAAAGATGATTTGTATAAAATATGTAACTAAGACTGAGTCACTTATGTTGTACTTATGTTAATGATTAATGTCACTTAAGAATATAATCCCACGGAAACAAATAACACTCCATATAGTATATAGCGATACGTATTATAACTGCTTTACGCTAAGTACTTTAAGTAGATTTCCAGGAAAGGTGAATTTTATACAGTTGTCTCATCCGTAAAAAATGTATTTGTAAATCTAAACGGAATTTCGTGCATCATTATTAAAATTGACGGTTTATTCATAAAAAATCGCTGGTCCATTAATTTCGTGGAAGTTTTAATGAATAAAGCATAATTAATGTTTGGTATTTATTATATGTGTTTATAACATAAATGTCATCAAATGACCAATGTTTTCTATTAATAACGAATTAAATAGGTTAGTTAATTACAAACCAGAATTTGAAACCCACGGTGATAATTTATTTGTTTGTGATAAAAAAAAAATAAACTTTTGCAAAACTTTTACGTTATAATTAATGATCGTACGAAACAAGTTTTTTATCGTTATCGAATTATTCATTAGGTATGATGTTTAGGCAATCGCATTGGTATATTTTTACAAACGCACATGTTAATATTTAGAACTGCTTTAGAAGCCATTCTAACAAAAAAAAAACATTCGATTCAATATTTTCCTAACATAGGAATTTTTTTAATAGTAGCTGGGCCTCAAATATTTTTCCATTGTATGTCGGTCTGTTAAAGCAGCATTCAATACTGAATTTTCGGGCCTTCAGAGGTAGGATTTTCCTGTCATTCAGTTCAATGTAAATAAACTCAGATGCTAACACCCTAATTAATTATCTAAGCCCTGTATTTCCGACAGTAAAAGTTTACGTATATGAGAATTAAATTCTAGTTCCTTTAAATTAAGTTCCTTTGATTTAAGTTAAAGTTAACCACAAGTGCAAAGAAAGTGCAATAGTTTACAGTTAATATTAGAAAACGAAAAAGTTACATGAAGATGAATAAGATGAATATAAGGTAATACTCGATAAAATTTATATTTATTCTGTTTTAAATTGTCGGGTGTATCAAATTTGAAAGTCAATGAAGGTAAACTAAGCGATGAACCAAATATCACAATATTGTGGCGATCCGGTCGGGAGGCTTCGAATTCCCAAAAAGAAATTTTGTAACTTCTGATGGGAAAAACGATGAGGAAGCAGTCTTGGGTACCTAAAAGAAAATAATTGAACTTCACCTTAGAGGACTGATACGTTTCGGGTGAATAGTTATCAAAGTAGCCGGCTCTAATCTCCAAGAGAAAGTTATGGTCAACCATTTCCCATAAAAAGCTTATGGCCATAGCTTATGGTCAAAAATATAAGCGCAACTATGATACCGGGAGCTCGCATGGAGCGGCAGGAATAGAAGCTCTCCCAGACACTTTGGGAACTTTTTTTAAGAATAATCAGTACAAAAACCCTCCTCTTAATTCCATTAACTTCTTGTTCTCTAAAAAGAGCATTGAGAAAAATCAGCCAAAAGAATGAAAAAAATTAAAACGCACACAAATTTGTTAATATACATTACAGGGAAGTAGTATGCTACTATATGGGGACCACTTAACTTGAACTACACACACATAACTCGAAAGTTAAGCATTTCAGCCAAAAGCAACCCAAAACAAAGTTATTTGGCTCAAGATAAAATAATTTTCTTTTTGATCTTTTTGGTTGCAATGCTTAATTTTCGAGTAGTGTACCCTTTTAAGTATTGTGAAATTTTCGTTCGTTTTTTTTTTTGTTTATTCTTAGGTCTGGTTTATCTCAATGATGGGGGACAAATAATTAAATAATTTGAATGATCTTGAAATTACCTGCAAGGCCGTTTTTGAGGAATTCCTATTTTACGTAAAATATAAACAACTTTTGCATGAAACAAATTTTTACTCGCCCTTTACTTTCTAAAGTAAAGAGAAAAACCATATTTGACTTTATAGGCTCAGTTCAAGATTATCCAATATAATTAAGTAATGTCTCAAAAACAAAGGCCTGTCTATCTGTAATGAAACATTTTTTTCTACAAACAACTTATGTAAATGGTTCACCCTGTATAGCAGGGTGCCCCTTCATTCAGATAGCCTCTATGGATCATCTATAAACTACCCAGATTTCGTTAAAATCGATTCAGCAGTTCTGGCGTGGAAATAAAACAGCGCTAATATGGAGACAGAGATGTTATTTATGTTTTGGCATCCTTTAAATAACGTATTAAAAAGATAACGAGGATACAAGAATATATGTAACAAGCTTACAATTATATGTAACGTAAAAAATCTCCCCACAATTTTATTTTGGAACCCATACGACAATCGAACAAAACATCGAATTAATAGACTTGATTATCGAATTTTGTTCTTCGGTTAGCTAGCCACCAGTTCTTCAGTTTTAACTAGATTTGCAATCAGAAAAAACTCGAGAATGAATTCTCTTCTCTATAATTTGCACGTAGGTACTCGTATGTTTAAAAACTTTAAGCATTTGACTAAAGCTTATAAGATTTTAAAACGCTAAATTAAGTAACCATATCCATTTAGTTAGCCATAAAATAAAATTGAGTTAGGAATCCAACCGTTACATTTTCGAAGTCCACAGATCGAAATAACGTAAGTTAATTTTTATTAATTTTTAAGAAAGTATAAAATTCATTCATGCAAGTAAAATACGCTTATTTAAGGCCGGCATTCACGTACAAGTAAAATACCGGCCTATATACACACATATTTTTCTAGTAAAAGAAAATTTTCAAAAGTATTTCCGAAACGTTTTATCAATTTTTTTATTGAATTGGCAAAAACAAATCAGAGCTTTGGAAAGCTTTTCCATGCACGAATATTTTTTATCGAACAGTAAATCGGCGACATCATGATCTCTTGCACCTCTATTCCCTTAGTCGTATCACTTGTCACTTGTACCGAAAATAAAATTTGGGTATTCTCTTAGTCGATCGATGCGATAATCGTCATTTGATGTGACAAACACCCTTTTACGTCGCATTCTCTTATAATATCACTTCGATCGACTAATTCTCTTCTTTTAACAATTGAAAGTTGAAGTGACACGACCAAGGGACTATCATGGGTATTGATGTGTCGGTTCAAAAATTATTTGACATTTTAATAGATAGAACTTTAGGCTATTCATTTAAGAAAACGTTAAATTGTTTTGAGAGGCATTTAATATGCAATTAGTGGTTCTAAAACGAATCGAAAATTATTTAACAGTTATTTTGGAATTGACTTGAAGTAAATGTTGCTAAATATTTATTGAAATAATTTAGAATTTTTAAGAATATTTACACCTCCGATACAGAAGAGCTATTTGTGAATTTCTAAGAAGAGAGTATTAGATTCGAATTTGATTTAAATAAGAAATAAGCCAATCTAATTCAAATCAAATAAGAATCTCATACTTATGAATTACTATTTTTAAATTTAATATTTACCGCAAAAATTCTCATGGCCTGGTGTTTTCAACACATTTAGGAGTACTGAATTTCTTTAATAAATCTAAGCTAGGTGAACTTTAGTTAATAAAATGGGCGGCTGCTCCGAGGCTGTAGGTTTGGAACTTAGACGGACCAGGGTGCAGTCTTGAAATTCAATCGAAAAAAGTGATGGTTGTTGATGGTTTATGGTTGATTGTTGATTGTTGATGGTTGGTGGTTGATGGTTGGTGGTTGATGGTTGATTGTTGATTTTTGATGGTTGATTGTTTATTGTTGATTGTTGATGGTTTCTATTGATGATTGATAGTTGGTGGTTGATATTTAATAGTTGATTGTTGATGGTTATTGGTTCATGGTTGTTAGTTGTTAGTTGATTGTTGATGGTTGATAATTGTTATTGGATGGTTGATTGATGTTTGATGGTCGATCGTTGATAAATTGATGGTTGGTGGTTTAATGATGGGTGTGCTGAAGGTGATTAAATTAACGGTCACTTTTTATTTAAAATGAAAATTTAACTTGATGTACACTAAAGTCACCGGCTACTTTTTTCGAAAAAAAAAATTCAAGAATGCAACCACAGGGGCACGGCTACTATGGCGCCGAAAACATATAAAAATACTTTACAAACAGTCAAAATCTGAAAAGAGCTATCGAGGGAAATTATTATTAACCAATTATTTCGACGCCGTAAGGGACGGATTTGCCAGTAAATATTGCCGGTACGACTTGTTTTTCAGTAGAATCTCGCAGATATTAACATGAATGCAATGTTATTTATTACGCGAAATCTATTAACAAGGAAAGGAATATTTAATAGTAAGAGTTCGTTGTGGAAAACTATTAAGGTGGATTTAAGGGAAGCCACAACTTTATTTTAAATGTATATCTTTAGATAAAGACAATAATCCTACGAAGACTTGAGTTTTCTAAGAAATCACTTGCGTGATGGTTATAAGATTGGCTTTCATCTACCTTAACCTTGCATTTCTCCCTACTGTCTTCCCTCGTAAAAAACGCCTAGACGTTGTGTTCGAGAAGTACGCCCACTGGGTGGTTAATTCGGATAAAACGTCCGGGGCGTTATACTCGGATAAACTAACCAAATTCAACATACTATTTTTATATAGTAAACAGAAAAGTTGCTAAATTATTTATTTTTAAATGTTGTTTTTATCGTTTTACCCAATATTTATATACAGCCCATTTAAAAACGTTCATCTGTATTAGTAATTGGCTAGAAAACAACAAATTTGAACAAAATTATATGGCAAAAGTTGAGTTTACGTCTTTTTTTATGCTTTACATTCTTATATCTTTAAATATAGGTCAAAAAATCATTTTTCATACAGGAGGATTTTAATTATGATTATTTATTGAGGGATCCGTAAGATAATTTTTTTCCCATCCATTGAATATTTTTTACCCAAATTTTCAATTTCTAATCATGAAGATTTTTATTTTTTTGAATCGTGAATGGAAATATGGCTCGGAAATATATTTGTATAAGATGGGCATAAAAGATCAAGCGGACATTTTTAAGACATTGTCAAATCCAGAAATGTCTACACGAGTCGCAAGGCGGCAGGAGGTGGTCGGAATAAAGAATTTGGCGAACTATAAGATGAGCTGATCAAATGGATCAAGGATAGAAATGAGCAAGACCTCCGTGTCAAAGATAAATATATTAGAGGGATGGCGCTTAATATAAAACAAAATTATAATTTGGAAAAATATAAAAATGTTAAGGCATCTAGTGGCTTGCTTGATAAATTTAAAACACGCTGGAAATTAGTTTCGAGGCGGCAAACAACATCGCGAAGCATACCGGAGGATTATGATAAAGTTGCTCGCGAATTTATATACAGAGTAGAAAAAATTATATCGGATAAAAAAATTGAACCGCAAAACATTTTAAACGTGGATCAACATGGATCTGAATTAAAAATTACCATAACCACTAAAGGAATACGAAATGTGGTAATGCGTAAAGCAGGTAGCTCCCATAAAAGATTCACTGCTGAAAAATTTTAAAACCAAGAAAAAAAATTCTAAAGTTCACAGTGGTTGTTTTGTTGACGTAAATCACAGTGGGACGTGGAGCGGTGACATGTAGAGTACAAACTAATTTGCTTCATGAGCCAGTTCTATTGATTATATATTCTTATGGGTCACACATTAAATTATCAGAGACAAGATACTACGAAAAATACAATATTTTTATTGAGATAATTCCTGCAAAAATAACGGGAATATTGCAACCATTGGATGTTGTTATCAACAAGATAATTCAAGAAAACTACAATACGTCGTCTATTTTACTGAAGACATTTCTAAGCCTGACATGCAGACAAATCAAGGGTATCCGAAAGTAGCAACTTATAATATGGTTGGAGAATGGAAAGTTGTTTGAACTAACAGTATTGCTACTGAAACTATAGTCAAAGTTTTTATTTGTTGTGGTATTACCTCAGCAGACCAATTTGTAATTGAAAAACTACATAGTCCATTAAAAGCCTTTTTCGATGATTACTTTGATATCGACACATGGATGGCCACCTTTGCAGACAATATTTTAGCGAATACTGATTGCTACTTTGAAATGATCGAAGACGAATATTTCTTATGGCCCGAAAGAATTTCTACAAGCTTTTTTCAATGCATCAAAAGTGCAAAATTGTGCTCTGATGATTTTAACGATTAGATTAAAAAATATATTCTAAATTTTATTAGTTTTTTATAAAGAGAAATGAAGGATTTGATTGATGATGAGGATGAGACGACATTAAGAGCTGGTCTACCGCCGACTGATGCTTAAATATATGTCATTTCCATCCTCGAAAGTTGGACCATAAATGTCATCAGTTTGAACTCTAATTGCTGCAAAATAAATGAAGAAGTTTATATTGTAGATAATCCGGCCAAGTTTTGGAAATTATAAAACTTAGAAATTTGTATATATAATAAAGTATTGTATGCAATTACAGTTAAATAATCGGTAATTTCCATAATTGAATATTTCTCAACAACATTTTTGATTCTTTTATCTAAATCCCGATATTTTTTGTGTTTTGGAGGCATTGGAGTTCCAGCAAGAATTTGCTCGAGAACTATTTCATTTTTTGATTGTTCTAGTTGAATTTTTTCAAAAAAAAAAGTCAACCACAACCAACTAACCGGGAAAATCCATTATGCCAACCTTCAACGCAGTTATTTGTTCGAGCGGAATCTTCTAGTGTTGCAGTATAAACATTCCACGATTCAATACAATACCTGGGATTGCGCCTACCAGTTTCATTTTTAGACCGCACATCAAATCTGCCGATATAATTATCCTCAAAATAATCCAATATTTCATTAGCTTCTTCTGGGATAACATTGATTTCAGTTAAAGATTGGAAAGCGTTAATAACATCGGCCGGCGGCACAAATGCAACTGATAAAATCATACGAATTTTATGAGCGAACACTGCATCCTGGTCATATTGAGCTTTTAAACCCACCTGACATATTTTGCGATATAAACTCTGGCCTAAATGAAAGAAGCAAAATTTTTGTTGAGCATCTGGAAAAGATACGGAAACTGCGTTTATAATAGCTTGTTCAAAATCTGACATTAAATGCAATGGTTTTAAATAAACATTTAACAATTTTAACTGTTCGAATGACCTTTTGTATGATTCAGTTAATTTGTTCGGTAATAAGACATACACTAATGGTAAAGATTGCTTTTCTTTTATCCCATGTACTGTTTTAAAAGTACTGTCAACGAACCACATGTCAGATTGCGCCAAAAAATGAAGATTTCGTTGGGTTGATAATATCAAAATTCGAGTTTCGATAGGCCCTGAATCGTACAGCAAAAATGGATCCCCCTGAAGAGTAACATTAAATTTTTCTTGTATAATTAAATCAATTAACGATTTCGGAATAACAGCATTTCCTTGTCTTTGTCTGTGAATTGTGCGCTGCATGGACGGAATAGACGCCATATGGACTCTTACTGGATTATTTTTGGCAACAACAGATTCAGCAATAATATGTTGTTTATTAATATTTGTAGATAGTGCTCTCTTTTTAATTTCAGTAAGGGTTTTTCTAACACCAACATTTGGTGAATTGCCAGCATGATTATGCTCTCCAAATTTCTTTATAATAACATCACCTTTGGTATTAATTCGTGCTTTACATCGATTTTGCCAATTATTCATGCATACCCAGTACGTAACATCATTATGGTGTTTATTTTTAATAAATACATAACCATTTACTAGGAAGCAAGGCTTATTTTTTTGGTCATCTACAATGTTAGAAATTTGATTTTATTTTATTATGTTTATTTTATTTTAAAGTTTGTATATTTATCCTTATCAAAATTGTTTAATTTTTATATGTTGAAATAATAAATATTTTGGTTGAATGACATTTCAATTTTTTGGTTGAAAACATAGACAACTTATTTCAATTTTTTTTTTCGAGTAAATGTTTTTCGAGCACATAATTTTCGACTAAATGTTTTTATAGAATATTTTTTCCGAGTAAGTGTCTGAGCACCTTTGGATGTGTTGCTTGTAGGATGAATTTGGCTAAGAGCTTCAATCAATAGCTGCACCTCTTCTACTACTGCAACGTGTATTTTAAAGTGTTCGGCGAGAAGTAATACTAATATATAGTTTAAAAATGGCGTAAATTTGCGAAAGTTTTAAATATAAATGACGGATTGATTTCGATTTTACTACTGTATTGTACTTACGTCGTGATAGTGTGAGTGGAAAATTTTAGATAAATCATCTAGTGGCGCTACAGAATTTTTGAACATTCAAACTTATATTGATAAAAATTGGATTCTTATTGGAGTTATTTATAACGTAATTCAATATAAATATGTTGCGATCTAATAACACCACAAACATATTTAATAATTACCTCCGATTTGTCTCAAAAATTGATATTTTTGATATCATCTCCATCAACTATTTCAGTGTTGATTTATCAACTCAGGAAAGATGTTACCGAAATATTAGCTATGATTCCTTAATTGCTAGCTGCCTAAATTTTATCAGCAAGAAGTGTTTTTATTAAAAACCACCTAGGTCCAAGTTCGACAAAACTAAGGTCTTACGAATTTATAGGGGATGTGATTGATATTCCATTTCCGTCTATCAAGATTGACAATCATACTCTATCATATACAAGTAAAGCACGAGAACTGCAATTTATATTGAATTCAAATCTTTTATAGTCTGAACATGCTAATTATTTTTATTCAAATATTTATTCGTGTTTGAAAAGACTGTGCAAGTTCAAGCCACATTTTATACTCGGATTTTATTATTGTTAAATGCCTATTAGATTGTACTATTGAAAACTAGATGTGCTAACTCATTAAGATAAGTGACTCTCATCGCGCCTATAGATAAATCAGCTCACCGAGCGACGTTTTTCTTAATTTATGGAGCACAAAATTGGGACTTTTTGAGTCCAGATAGCAAGAGAATTTACATTTTACGTATTTTTGAAACTCCTTAATTGTTGTAGTTTTATTCCGCTGTTCCTCATCGTCCTTGTACGGTCTTCACACATTTGCGCTGTAAATAAATTAAGATACTGATAAGCGAGTAGAGTTAAACCTGTTTTACACAGTTCTATTTACACGATTTTTTTTTTACACGAGGACCGAATCTAAAATGGTCTTATTTCTTTTCATATTTTACTAATTGAAATATAATATGGGCCATGATAGCCTGATCTAATGGAAATAAAATAAATAATAATAACATGAACTGTGTTGCGTTGGTGCGGACAATGTGCCGAGTTTATGTAAATCCGCTTGAATATGAATGCACGTAATGTTGGAATGCGTAAATGTTTGTGACAGATGTGTTTGGTTCCGGTTTAGGGTTAAGTTCCCAAATTTATTTTTTCGTTTCGGTTTTGCTTCGGTTTGTTAATTTTTTCTGGTTTCGTTTCGGTTCGGGTTCAAAACCGGTTTAAAACCGGTTCAACATAGCATCACTTAAATATGTACATATATTAAGAGCTGTAATTATAAAATCATACCATTACATAGCTACTACAGTCTCTAAGGTTTGCAGACATATTTATTGAAGTATATTAAGGTATACCGTTATAAAAAGTTTTCATTGGTTTTTCTACATATGGAGATTCCAATACCCTTGATATTCCGAATAGATATGTTTGGTCTTGTAACCATTAGCCGTTCGTATAAGTAACTATCGAATATTTGTAAAGTTTGATCCAATTTTAGTGCAAAATGATAATTGTCATTTACAATAATACTGAATTTTATTATTCATGACTTAGATTTGAAAAAGAAAGTGAAAAATGATGGTGAAACCATTTAAACGGAGATTTGTTATGTCAGATATAAGTAGTTAATTAGTGGATTTACATTAGGCTAATCCGTATTTTTCAGTAAAGTTGGCCAAATTGACCCAATGGTACAAAGAGTTCAAGTTTGTCAGGCTACTTGGCGGTTACCATTTCCAATTTCCACGACAACCAACCCCATTGTAAAATTGACCACTCATACAATTATGGGAACGAGGAAACTTGAGGTAATAAGGCAATATGAAACACTAAATCACTTAAGTGTATGACAGAGAGCCAGTTAATTTAACTATTAAAGGCTATTTTGATATAACAAATGGTGGTATTGAATACAGAGTGATTTAGCGTCTGGTCCTAGTTAAAATAAAAATTACGTTTAAAATGTGATTAGCAGTCTTTGCTTATAAAACGAATTTTCTGCACGAAGTGATGTTCTGTTTTCCCGTTAATAGCAGGGCTGCGGAGTCCGAGCAAAAATGTTCGGCTCCGACTCCGGAAATTTATAAACTTATTAACGACTTCGGCTCCAGCTTCGACTCCGGCTCCAACTCCGGCTCCAACTCTGACTCCGACATCAAAAATATATCTTCCTATGTGCAAAGCAAATAGGGTTTTCATTTCCGTGAAACGCTGTTATTTATATGCTAAAAAACTGTGGATATCTGGCAAGCAAGCAGTCGCTGGACGATAGTGTCTCGGTGCTAATTTACAAAGGCGTCGGCTCAATGCCAAGGGTCGATATTTTTTTTTTTTTATTTACTGCGGCGCTTTAACTATTACGTTTCTATTGATTTATTACCGATTGCAAGGTTACATGTTTGAAATTTGTCAGGCTCAGTAAGTCCCTGTTAATTCTTCTTGATGTTTTTTTTTTTTCAATTTTTTGTTTGGTTTAACATCAGTAATTTTCCGTGAAATGTGATGACAAAATATTGAATCGTACTTTCTACGAGTATCTCGAGATACTGACTTAAATTTCGCGAGATTTCGAGAGTTAAGCCCGGTACGCTGCTGAAATGAAGTCAAATTTCTCATATAAAAATGACACAAGCGAGTTTCAGAGAAATTTGTAACATACCATTTTGCCGCGTTTTTATCCCTCAACAGGAAGAAAACGGCCTCCGACGAATGGCACATGATTTTATAAAAGTTTCCGGTACCTTATTGAACATACTTGGAATTTCAAATAAGGCTCCGGAATTTTCAAAGCAAACCCGAGAAACAAATCTAAAAAATTTGTATAAGTAATGGTAGGCAGAAATTCAGTGAATGTAAATGGTTTATAAAACGAAATGGATATAACGACTATTTTGGCGATAGCAACCGAATTTAGTCGGTCCTTTGAAGGACGTGCTAAACGAACAAGCAAATTATCGGAATTGTTCATTTCAGTGAATTTTTCATTAATTTTAATTTTTTTTAGCTTTTTAAGCTAAAGGTTTTTCCGTTTACTAACTTAGCTAGGTTTTTCCGTTTTTAAGAGATATGGAAAATTTTCGTGCGAAAAATACTTGAACCGAAACGAAAAAGAACGAAATAAACCGCATGAAAATATGTGACATGACGATCCCAACTGGTATCGATAATTTTGATAAAAAAACATCGATACTTTTTAATAAAAAATCGTACATACTACTGCATATTTATGGGCTACATGACTTAAAAAACGCTGAAATAAAAATGGTCATCAAGAAATGTTCATTAATGAAATAAAAAAAGCCTTAAAAGAATATGTTGTGGATGAGTTAAACCGCCGGTTTGGTGAAATCGAGAACAACCACATTATGGCTGTTTCAACGATTCTCGATCCCCGCTTCAAAAATATTAATTTCAAAGATACCTTAGCTGGTGCCCGTGCTATTTCATCCATCAGAAAAATAATGGACGCCTCTGATATCACATCATCGTCGTCTGAATCAAATGATTAAGGAGTATTAAAATAAATGTTTATAAAATAATTAAATTAAAATAAAATTTATTAATTAAATAAAATTAAAATTTATTAAAATAAATAATTTATTAAATTAAGGTCATAATTTGTTATTATTTATTTGTGAACGCTAAAATTGTTTTCTAAAGCTGGAGCGATTTTAACACAAACCCCAAACAGACTTATGGGTGACAGGGTGGGCAAACTTCTCTTTCCCCAAATTACTAATTATTATTTGTTTTGTGTAGTAAACACATTATAACAAATACAAATTTACATAAATGCCTTATTGGTCCCTCCCTATTAAAAAACTTATATTAGAAATCAGCTAAGTGTTTTTAAATTGTACTCGATACTTAAGAGTATCGATACTTTTATTATGATACTAGTAATGAGTAAAGTATCGATACTATCATTTCGATACCACATCCCTACATGTAACTCTGCAAAAATACATTTTTTTCAGCATTAGACTTCTCTTCGGTCTCCAAACTTTTGAAAGCGAAGCACAATTCGTAAAATCAACATAATTTGTGTTTTTCACAAAAGTATTACATAATTTCTAAAATATTCTTTAACGCTTGTTAATTGTTCTATTCGGATCCATATTGATATAAGACATTTGAGAGCTACTTTGTACCGCTATTTTAGATCTTCTAAATGTTAAATAGAAAGATAACACTGAAGTTTTTGTAAAATATTAAATTTACTTTGCTTAAAGAGTATTTTATCGTTTGTGTATTTTATCTATTTTTAGGTACTTGTAGGACTAAATATGTTCATGTTTATAGTGAAGCAGGATGACCATATTATGTAAGTTAGTCTACACAAAAATAATTAACATAAAATTAAATCTCCTGAAGAAGAAAATTTGGATGCCTCGCCCAAAAAAAACACCACATTTTTTGCATTTTATTTGATTAACCTGTTCGCAAAGAAAACATTCCGATATAAATTAACTATATACCCTCCAAAAAGAAAATATTCACTACCTAGCCGTTCTGATTGAGTGCCTCACGACGAAAAACTAAATTAACCGTATACAAGAACCACTCAACCGTTAAAAAAAGCAAATAAAAAATCTTTTAAGTGTATACTACAGTATAATATAATCTATTTCATTAATTAAATTGTAAATTAATTGATATGAAGCATTTTTGCCATTCCCATTTTTATCATTTTTTCCAACTTATATAACCATACATTTTCTAAAAACATAACAAAACCAACAAAAAACTTTTATTAATCGATATTTGACTTTTCCTTATTACAGTATAACACTCAACTCACACCCCCACCATTTTTATAAAACCCATTCGATTTTGTAATAAGACACTGGTACGATGACACAATTAAATGTGTATAGCCTTGGACAAACGCAAGGTAGAAAATAAACCTTAATAGCTATCAAAACAACTTCATTAATCTTTTACATACCGGCCGTTTCATTACCTCATTCGAAAAAAAGTAAACGTTACAACATATTTATGTATACGTAAGCATATTATAATAAAAACGGTGACATCTTAAATGTACAAAAAAAAAAAAAACAATGATGTCAGAAATAAGTGACTGGACCACACTATTAATTAACATAACCGTCAGATAAAGTAAACAATCTCATAAATTCTGTTCCTCTTATGTTAATAACAACAACAACATTTAAATCTTTTATTTTGTTTAGTTTTTTTTTTTGCTTCTACAGCAAATTATTAAAAGATTGATAGCATAAGATATAAAGATTCGAGAAGTTGCATAACCTCGATATGCTACTTAAATTAAAAACTTAGTACTTAGCATTAACAAAAAAAAAAAAACTTTAATTAAAAAAAATTCTTTAAAATCAATCAAATTTTGTTGTTGTTACACGATATAAGTACGAGAACCCAGAAATCTTTATCCTACATACATAATAATGACTATGTAATGACTAAACAAATAATAATAACACGCTCATGTACATATGCGTTAAATATGTATTACAAGATGTGTAGCAGCGATCTGTAATTTTCTATGTTACATGCAATAATAAGATTTCTTCGTTTTCGAATTGTTTTCGTTTTTATTTTGTTGCTTCTAATTGAATGAAGAAAACCAGTTACCTTTATGTGAAATGGTTTTAATTGGCATTTACCGGGAAAATTAATATTGCTGTTGTCATTTTTATTTAGCTTTTTTTTTGTTAAAGACGCATCGACCTGGGAATGACAATTAATTTGTGTGTATAACTGAAATATAATATGGTTCTGGGATTTAATTGGTGTTAGATGTTTGTATACATACAGATCTATCTTAATGATTGTATTATTTTGTTGCCCAATTTCCGTTTCCGTTGGGCGGTGATGTGTATTTATTACGTTCGAAGTTTTAATGCTTGTTGCGTTGAGAAATGCTGAGTTGTTTTGATGTTTATGGATTATAAATATTATATTCGTAAGTCAGTTCATTCACTGGAATCCTTTATTTGAAACTTTAAGCTGTCTAGTAAGAAATGTACATAGGGGAAGGGTTGTGTTTTGACATTCAATAGTTACATAATTTAGACATAATTTCACTTTGAACGCAAAACTTTTCGTAATTTATTCAATGGTAAAACTTAACAAAATTTTAAGAATTTGGCAACATGTCAGAATTTAGACAGATTGCGACTTAATAAAACCGATTTAGTGAATTTTTCGAGATTAGTCGCAGTGTTTCAACCTCGATTTTAGCTAATCCCTTGGTTTTTGCATAGAATAATTAAACTAGCTACTTTAGCTAAATCGGATTTATTAAACCACAATCTGTCTATGGTATTAGAATTTTATATCCTGTTAATGTCTGCCGAAAGTTTAGAGACGAAAGTAAAAAATGAATAATGCAGAGGGAGAGAGACAAAATCCCGAGAATTCAAATCCCGAGGGTACAAAATCCCGAGGATTTGAAAAAATCCCGAAAGTACAAAATCTCGAGGATACATAATCCCAAGAGTACGAAATCCCGAGGGTACAAAATCCGTAGGGTATGAAATCCCGAAAGCTTATGGAAATTTTAAAATCTTTTTGGGACCACTACATTTACCTAAAAAAAAATCCAGAAATTTTAAATTGCAGAATAAATGAAAAGTTAAAATCAACAAAAAAAAAATCCCGAAATAAAAATCTACAAATTACCAGATACTCGTAAGCAATCCACAAAAAAATCCGGAAAAAATGTTTTGATAAATTATGTGAGTGAAAAAATTCAATTTTACAGGCATTTTTAGACCTTCGTCATCACTTGAAACATTTGTGGAACATATACCATTAGAAGCGAAACGAGCGATACAATTCCTTTGTTCTGTGACTGCAAGGTTGACGAAGCATTAAATTCGCAATTCGCTCCAATACATTCGTCGGTACCATGGGATCACTACATTTGCCTGAAAAAAAATCCCGAAAAATAAATCTAGAAATTACTAAAGAAGTAATCCAGAAAAAATATTTTGTTCAAAATAAATGAAAAATCAATTTTATAGGCATTTTTAGACTGTTGTCATCACTTGAAACATTTGTGGTACATCTATCAGAAAAAGCGATACAATTCCTTTGATCTGTGTCTGCAAAGTTGACGAAGCATTAACGAAGAATTAAATCCGCAATTCGCTCCAATAGATTCGTCGATATTATACTAACCCAACGAATTAAGCCAACCACAAAATAATTTGAAACATTTGTGGCACAACAATCCGTAGAAGCGATATGAGCGATATAATTCCTTTGATCTGTGTCTGAAAGGTTAAAGCAATTTTTATTACGATAAATATTAAGAACTTTACGAAAAAACTCAAATGTTAAGGCCATTTATTTTATGAATTTTAATTTTAACTTGGGCCGCACTTTGATAATTATGTTTCTGGATTTTAGTTTTCTGCATTTTTGTTTTTCGGAATTTTTTTGTTTCTGGATTCTTTTTTTTCTAGATTTTATTTTCAGGATTTTCAATTTCTGTATTATTTTTTTCTAGATAAGGTAGCCAACCCCGCTACCATACTAGCCCAACGAATTAAGCCAACCATAAAATAATTTGAAGCATTTGTGGAAAGCTATCAATAGAAGCGATATGAGCGATACAATTCCTTTGATATTTGTCTGAAAGGTTGACGAAGCAATTTCCATTATCACAAATATATTAAGAACTCTTATGAAAAATAGTGATCGTAACAATATCCCGCATTTAAAAAGCCCGCTTTATCAAAATCTCGCCCAAAACAAAAATCCCACTTTTTAAAATCTCATTTTTCACAATCCTGTTTTTCAAAATCCCGGTTCGGCAAAAATACAAATCCCGGTTTTTTCAGATAATCCGGTTTTTTCAGAAAATCCCGGTTTTTTTAGAAAATCCCTGGTTTTATTTCTATTTTACTTTAAATTAAAATTTTCCTTCAGCAGAAGAGGTAGCCAATTCCATAATCCCAAGGAAATCCCGAATAAAATTGAATTTCGCGCGGAATTTTGCACCTTCGGGATTTTGTACCTTCGGGATTTTGTACCTTCGGGATTTTGTCCCTCGGGATTATGTCCCGCGGGATTTTGCCTCTCGGGAATATGTCACCAACCCAATGCAGATTGTATTATTTGATGAAAGTTGTGGAAAACTCGTGGAACGAGAAATGTACTGCATTGATATGATTTTCCAATAGCTAGCTAAATCTCTCAGCCTCTATAGAGTGTTATGTCTGAAGATGAATTGTATTGAGGCAATTTGTAAATAACTTACCCTGGAAAAAAATTCTGTTCAAGTTTCCCGTCCCTAATCTGGAAAATTCGATTTTCCAAAAATCTTTAGAAACTTTGTACAAAATCAGCCTCTAGAGTGTTTTGTCTGGAGATCGATTGCTTTGATGTGATTCGTCAAAAGCTACCGCAGGAAACAAATTCAGTAGAAGTTTTTCATAAGAAATCTGAAACATTCGATTTTTCAAAAATCATGAGAAACTACATACATATGTACAAAATCAGCCTCTAAAAAATTGGATAATGCAGATTTTGTTATCTCAGCCGAAAAAAAAAATATTTAAAATTGATATAAAAGCAGTCAGTAGAATATTATGTCTGGAGATCGATTTCTTTGATGTGATTAATCAATAGCCGTTACAAAAAAAAAAAATTTAGTTGAAGTTTCCCGTGGTAAATCTGGGAAAATGCGATTTTCCACAAAACATTAGAAAATTTGTATAAAATCAGCCTCTAAAGTGTAATGTAATAAAAATTACTATGGATGCATGGATGGCATTGAAGGCTTTTGTCAATATTCGAATTTTCCCAGATTTCCTATGAGAAATTTGAACTGAATTTTTATCTTGCGACAGCTGTTGACAAATCACATAACGACAATCTATATGCAGATTCACACTCTAGAGGATTATTTTAATCCAATTTTAAATATTTTTTTTTGAAATCTTCCGACATTTTCCGCCAAAGGAACAAAGTTTTCCACGATTATTGACGAAAGTGTTTAATGCATTCCATGTATCCTGTTAACTTTCGGCTCAAAACCACTACATTTTTTGTTTTCGACTGGAGTATAAATAAAGTAATCTGCGTTATCGACTTTTACTTTCGGCTGGAAGCTTTCGGCTAACTTTAACAGGGATTAATGAATTGGCCTGAAAATTTACATTTAAATTTTCTATTTAAAATGTGAAATCCCAAGATATTTTGGAACTCGGCCAACCGGAAGTAACATATTATCCACCATCCCAAGAATTAAACTAAAATGGGTCTAGGATATTGCTTAACCGATTTTGAGTTCGTTAATTATGTTTTATGGAAATGGGATCCTAAAACAATTTTTGTAATCGTAGGCTTTTTAACCGATTTTGAAATCAATTGACATATTGAAGTAGCAAACAAATTTTCAATTTTGTTGTTGTGCCTTATTCTATATTTTAAACTTCGCTTGCCTTTTACGCATTAAATGAAAAATCAAACATTGGGAGTATCCAGCAAGTTCAGAACTACTTTTGAGATATCCTAAAGCGTAGAATAGTCTCTTGTAGAATGTATTTTTTTTTTTTTTTAACTTGTTGGCTTTTAGTTGGCTGGATGTAAAATCTACATTTTATTTCAGATTATACGTCAAATTCGGCAACAATTGAATTAATTTGTATTAAACGTTTCATCGATGCACAATTTATCACTCACTCGACTGTAGCGCCCTTTCTTGTTTAAAGCGGAGATTTGAATAACTAGAAGAATTTATTTTCAGAAAAATAAATTGGAGAGGAATGTTTTAGTTTTTAAGTTACGGAAGTTTCTGGAAAATAGGGTAAATTTTCAACTTATTCGTAAGGCAGGCCACACACATACAGTTTTAACTGACAGTTTTAACTGTGCAGTTATAATTGTCAGTTTTAACTGTGAACTGAGATGCACACACACGTTCAGTCTAATCCTTCAGTTATTATCATGGATTTGAATGAGCGGAACGATTTGCCTGTTCTCGGTGTGGTTTTTTTAATATTAAAAAAATTAAATAAAAAAAATTCTAAAAAGTGGTGCAAGAATTGGCTTCAAAAACGAAATTTAACTTCCCATATAAATTTATTAAAAGAATTAAGTGAAGAAGAACCACTAGATTCAGGCTCTTAATGAATCTGATATTACTACTGGCCTCTACAAGATACATACTATCCGGGCTCATTGTTCTCCCTCCTAGATGTTGAAGTCTTTGCTGGAAAATGGCTGGACATTGGCACAGAAGATGTTCCGCTGATTCCGCTTCCGGATCGCAGAAGCGGCATCCATCTGTCGTACTTAGGCCCATCTTATTAAGGTGATATCTTAAGGGGACATGACCTGTGAGGAAGCCAGTAAGCAGCCTCAACTCAAGTTTCCTAAGTTCAAGACACTCCTTAACCCTGACAGACGAAGGTGATATAAATTTCTTTGCCTGTCGTAAACCTGGAACTCTGCGCCAGTAGGAGGACTTTTGAAGATCCTCCCAGCGTTTTACCGCTGCTCTAAAGTGTCCCTTAGTGAAGCCGCAGAAGGGTTCTGGTTCAATAAATGGAGAGGCAGAACCCTCACGGGCGAGGCCATCAGCTGCCTCGTTTCCTTCGATTCCAGTATGACCTGGCACCCACATAAGTGTTACCTTATTTGAGCCTGCCAGATGTTTAATAACCTTCAGACAATCCCATACCAGCCTTGACTCAGCTGTACAAGAACTAAGAGCCTTTACGGCCGATTGGCTGTCTGATACACTATAAATCTTTGCATCGTTTAGGCCGTTTGCTATGCCTATCCTAGCGCAAAGTTTTATAGTATGTAGCCTTTGCATGAAAAAATTATATAAATAGTCGAACTAGTTTTGTATAATTCAGTGTTTTAATTATTATATGAAACGTCCTCTCATCTCAAAATTTCGACAAAAGACTGAGAACTGTGCAGTTAAACCCCCACACACGTTCAGTTAAGTTAATCGTTTCAGTTAAAAATATAAAAATTTTAAAGTTCTCAGTTAAACTGTACAGTTAAGTTTAACTGAACCGAAATACCCACACACGTACAGTTAAAACTGACAGTTTTAACTGTACAGTTAAAACTGTCAGTTAAAACTGTACGTGTGTGGCCTGCCTAACATTACTGTCAGTTGTCACCAAAGAGCCCATGAATATTTACCAAACAAAAACGCACAGAAAGAGAAAATGTATCGGGTACGTTCTAGTGCTAAAAAATATAATGAACCAAATATGGTAAAATCGGTATGCATACCAGGTGAGTTAAGATATTTGGAGGACGAGTTTTTTGTTTTATCTGAGAAAACATTCAATGATGAAAAAATCATTGTTTTAGGAACATTTACCAGTTTAAAATTTTTGTCATCAGCATCAGAATGAATAATGGGGGGAACTTTTACATCATGTTAATATTTTTAGACAGTTGTTCAGTATTCACGGGTTTTTTGAAGGGCAGATGCTTCCTTTAATTTTCTGTTTAATGACTAAAAAAAGAAGGTCTGTTACTCGTATAATAAATTTTTTTATGGGCTACTCTGGTTAGCAGCTGAATTTAATACAAAAGTGGTTCCACAATACGGAAATTAATGGATGCTTTTTCCAGTTTGGTTAGCTAATTTGGAAGAAGATCTAAAAGCTAGAGCTAACTAAAAAATGTGTTAATTCATAACTATTTTTGCTATGAATGCGAACGTTAAAACTTCTATCCTTTTTACTCCCAACTGTGTCCCCCGGTATTACAAAAACCCAAAATTCGGTTGAAGCTTGGTATAGGGGGATAAAAGTAATCGTTGAAAGAGCGCACACAATGGGTTATACAAAATTATTGAAGAATTAAGAGAGCTAGTCCTTTGGAATATTAGGGTTGGGAATTTAATTTTGTGGAATTAAAGTATTTGGAATAATGGAATTTTTTTTTCTGGCATTTTGTCCCAACCCTAATTTAAACCTATTGTGACGGTGACCCCTAGGGTGTAGTATAATAAGTTAAATTAATAGCTAATGTTTTACTGTACTAAAATGGAATTTTACATAATAAAAATTTACTAAATGTTTCTACGCTATTCTTACTGGAAAAGTCATGAACTTTCTAAAAGTTTGGTTTGTGTATATAAAAAGGCGTATGAGATCGAATTGGATTATTCCAATTTGGAACGCGATAGTGTAAACTTGTAAGATTATTATTAGTATTTGGTAAGCGATAGTGTGAAGATCAAAATGGAATTAAAAAGTGATTTAAAAAGTGTTTTAGTGCAACATAAAAAGTAAAAGTGATCAGTAAAATTGTGCGAATAATTTATATAAAGTGATTTTGTGAATTATCATTAATAAATTGTGTTGTAATCATTTTTGTGTGAAATAAATAAATTTGTTGCTGATAAATTGAATTGATTTTGTTTTATTCACAATCCAGTGATACGAACCTTAATTGACAAGGCAAAAACGTAACACTATTAGGAGCAAGGTATCCGGTTTTTCCATAAGGAATTTTTAAAGTTTTATTTACAATTTTGTTTTCTTTAGTTTCAGGTAGAAAACAATACATTGAATTGCTTGCTAGAAAGTGTTAATCATTTTACTAGCTCCGACTTATGAACTGATGACCGAATAAGAAATTGAACCGCTCTTACCTCATTTTCTGATAATTCGCATCTTGCTAAAACGTTAGATTGAGGCAACTTAATTTATAAAAATATTACTGTACGAAAATTTTAGTAGACCATAATGGCAACATGAAACCTTATGTTCACACAAATAAGCACGAAAGTCTAGATTTTAATAAGTGCGGTATGGTGGAATTTAGGTTGTTATCTAGCCAAAAACTCAGCCCTCCATTAATAATTTAAGACTCATCAAAAGAATAATCATTCTGCATGGTTTGAGTGTACCACGTACAACTACCTAGCAATTCTCACATGAAACTATTATTCGATTAAGCCTAGAATTGCTTGCACATTTATAATCCTTTGCTCCAAATACCTCGGATATTGTAAGCGCTTCTTCAATTATTACGAACTTTTAACTATTTACAAGGCTTTGGGGAGGAACGCCTACAACCAGAGCCTTCTAGAGTATAGAGCCATAATCTTAATGACGTATTTTTTAGAAGCTTTTTTAGTGGTATAACTTTTCACTGATTTCCATAGGAATCCATAGTAAAAATGGTGTTTTTTAGCTTCAAGTTTTTCAATGAAAAAAGTAAAAATATTATAAAATGTTTATATAAAAGTATTCTACATACCTTTAAGAACAATATTCCAGAAAGCCATATTGGTATTAAGTAAATATTAATAGCAGAAATATTAAAATTAAATTATTTCTAAAATATATTTTTTCGAACTTTCATTTTGAAAAATACATCAAAGTTGGCTCTGACAAATTAAAATAATACTTGCTAAATTTATCTTTAGTTTTACTAGTGTACGTAAGATGTCTAAAATGGTTACAGAAAAATACGAAAATAAATTATTTAATCGCAAAATTATCACACGTTCCTATATTTTGTGAATTTGTTTTCCTTTTCCTACAATTTTTGAACTTGAAATTTCCCCAGGTGGTAGTTTTTGATACGATTTTTCCAAATTTTTACGGCCATCACTGCCATCTATATGTAATGTATATTGACTTAATAACCAAACGAATCGTAGTAAGCTTTTATTTCAATTTGACCAGAATGCTGTTGTTATGAATGTTTTTTTAATATTTTGGTTTAAATAAATCAATTATTATAGGAAAATGAAAACGATTTATTTAAACGATATTCATATATGTTGAAATTCAAACATTTATTAAAGTATTTCAGAAATCATAATTAAGAATTTGTAACGTTTTCATTTAAAAATTTGTCTTAGGAAAAAAGTGATTTCCCATATGTTTTGTGTGTTTTACTATGACAAATTTGGTTTTTTCCTCGTTTCTAATTCCCTTATAAAAGCTCAAATTTTTTGATTATGGCTCTATAAAATACAGGGTGCTCTGCTACTACTCGATGGTTTTGCTTGGCACCAAAATTATCAGCAGTATTCAATATTGCAAGGAAAAGTTTGTGGTTATTTTCAACCAAAATTCAAACGCATTTTTCTTATATTTTAGCTTACATCCGGGCTATATGGTGGAAGCTGCAAAACTACCCAGCCAAGCTCTCTCAAGGCCATCACAAACCTGCGAAGCGTCATCACCTTGGTCGAAGTAATATTGTAAAATGTAGCGAATTTTTTCAGACTTTTGGCTCATTTTCAAAACGTAAGTAATTACCTTCGACTGAATTGACAAATATCACAATGTTTATTTTTTAATAGTCTATGGACTGTTACCTTTCAAACGCTGTATCGTATAGCCTGATAGGATTATTAACAAAGTCATGCGACTCTAAAGCCGTCTATTGGAGGAAAAAAACGCCACAAGGCCACTTTCCAGTTATTTTTTCGAGAAAGATGTTTTTTTTTAAGATGATTCTATAATTCTCGGCTTTTTCGAGATATTCGGGAATATTACATTTTCTTTGTTGAAAATACTGTGTTAACATTATTCAAGATAATTCGACCCTTTTAAGGTACTTTCGTACGTTTAAGGTACTTGAATAGTTATTAGTGACGAGTTACTGCTTTATGTTGTGTGTTAAAATGGGCTTGAATACATGGTAATTTAACACAAGAGGCACAAAAGAAGGCTTATTTAACCTAAATATTGTTACAAAAAGGTTTTGGCCGAAGAGAGCCAAACGACATCTATCCCTCAGGCTCTTATAATAATTTTCTTTCTCCAAAAGGTTAATGGTAAAATTAAAATTCCAAAATCCGAATTTCTTTACGCACGCAAAGCTTTCGTACAGCCACCAAACTTGTGTGCCATCTACCTCACTCTCGTCAAACATTGGTAATACTGGCATTCATGATATTAACGACAAAAATATTGGAGAAGAAAACAACCATCGACGTATTGGATGCTTGTTGTGAGGTCCTAGTAACCTCCAATTCATGTTGTTATTCAAAAACTAGAGAGGAAATGAATATACCCCCTCGCTAAATATTCCAGTCAATTGTTTTTTTAATTTATAATTTATAATTTCCATATTATTCTATATAAATTAATTGTAATTATGTTCAAATATGTACATGTGCTACAAGCATATGCTTTCATGGTTTTCGCGTAAATGTAATTTGATCAATAAAAATAGCTACAAAATTATTATTGTTGTTGTAGTATTTGGTTAAAAAATTAGCGGTCAGTATTGTAATATTTAGTAACGTTTATTTGTGCGTACACGCATTAATATTTTATTAGTTACAGACACAACACTATTTTGCACTATTAATTTGTTAACACAATTAAGAAGCTAAAGTCTTTAAAATGTTTACTACTGAAAACCTAAATATATGTTTCCATTTCGTTAATCGAAGAGTATCAATTTCAAATTATTATTATTTTTTTAAGTATCAGAATTAACAATAAAAGCCAATAACTTATGTTGTACATGTTAATGTGGAAAAATGGGAAAAACTATTTGTGTTATGCTATACTTTTGGCACGAAATTCCAAACCAACGGTTATTGACTATACATATGTGTATATTGGATATGTACACATAAATAATAAGGGAAAAAGGGATTGGCCGTTTGAAAGGTTTTGAATTTCCAAAGTATTTTGTTTAATATTAAATTCTAATATAAATAAATAAAACAAAACATTACGAAACGAAAAAGGATAGTGATGATGATCATTTTCAGGTGAATGAGTTTGAGTTTAACATGAATTATCATTACCTGATTTTCATACACCTAAATAAATACGAGTAAGTGTAGAATTTAACCAAATAATTAGAAATTAATGAACCATTTTATTTATTTATGTAGACAAGGGATCCGGGAAAAAATTACCATAAAACATTTCCTTTTGTGAGAAATTCACGCAGCTTTCAACGCGGGGTAACAAAATATTATTATTATCTTACCCCTAAAATCATTATTATTACTATTATTATGACATTATATACAATAAACAAGAATACAAGAGAAAATTCGTACCTTGAAAATAAGAAATTACGATAAGAAAACAAAATTTTTATGTTATCATTTGTACTTGTAATACATATTTTTTTATGATTTGAAGGGCGGACGTAATTTGCTACTGAATACACAGCAACATTCCACATAATAATGAATTTTACAGATAATTAATTTTATTTGAAATTAGATTTGAAATTTGTGAATGATGCTACTGATGTTTATATAGTACATGGACAGTATGAAAATCAAATTTTAACGCTACGTGGTTAGGTTGAATAATAACCGTATAGCGCTTTTCAAGAATCACTGTCTAGTGCTCTACTACTTAGAGCTTATATTGCATTTGTCATTAAATCTTTTTGATGTTTGGTTGGAGAAAAGTGAACAGTTCGTAGCAGTTCGCTAGCACCATATGGTAAATATCTCGAATTTTCATTTTAATTTCATTTTTAATTTTTTCATTTTGTATATTTAATTGTAGATAGAGTGAGAAATAAATAATGGCAGTATAAAAGCTTGGAGCAAGAAAAACAATAAAATTGATGACTTATCCTCAAATAATTCGTCTTGGTTTCATTAGTCTTCATTTCAAAATTTGCACTCTATATTTATGGAGGTAAAAGCAGGCCCTCAAGAACGGAATTCGTTTCAGGTCCAATTCTACAAGTCGGTGAAGTTAGCCCGAATTTTTATTTCGTTTCTCGGATAAAATGTAGCTATCCCGAAAAAGTGTAAATTTTTGTAAAAATGTAGTCTCATCCCGCAAAAAATATTATAATTAAAATGTAGCTAACTCGAAATACAAAGTTAATCAAAATGTAAATTAATAAATTTCTTAAAGAATATTTGTAATAAAAAACATTAGATTCTATAAGAGTAAAGCCATTCAACATATTCTACAAATTTTCATGGCCATACTAATGTATATTCTGTTGGTAGTGTGTTCCATTTACTGTGAAGAAACCTTAAGTTTTACACCGTCAATACTAGATACAATGTTTAAGGATTTTGTATTTGGGAGGATAGGCCTGTATTCTATGAGAAAAATTGACTCACATTAAAAAAAACGAAAAGAGAAAAATAACCTGATGCCCCCCAAATAAGGCACCGAGACAACGATTTTTTTTCATTTTTTGTTTTATAGCAAAATTGCTTTGCTATAAAATAAAAAATAAAAAAAACTTTGTTTTTTCACTTACATGAAGCATCAGATTATTTTTCTCTTTTCGTTTTTTTTGACTGTCAGTCAATTTCTCTCAAGGAATACAAGCTTAATGCTGAGTGCCTCAGAAGACTTTTCAAACTAAACTTTTCAAATTTTGAAGCTTCCGCTACTTCCTCATAGATGCTAGGTGAAAAGTCAATTTACGAGGTTACTTTTCAACGACTTTTCAAAATGTGTGACGTACAGCTTAAAATACGTAGTACGCCCAAATTAAAAATTAAATTACCAAAATGTACAAAATAAACAAAAGAAAAAATATGAAGTTTTAAAAAAGCCACCAAACTGTACATAAAGTATATGTCCAGTTTGATGGAACTTTCTAGTTCAAGCGAAGATGAGTGACGACATGTATGTATTTGTATTTCATATATGTAAATACATAATAATAAAACTGGCGATATGGTGAAATATATTGAATTTTGAAAGGCTGAACTATTTTAAGAATTACTTTTAAATAAAAGACTGAATTCATATTGTTTTATTATATGACATTTATTTCTAAGGGAAGATTCCTTAATATATATCAATAATTCTAAAGTTAAAATTATCGAAGTATTCATCTAAGACTACTTCAAACGGTTTCAACTCAAAACTCTTATTAATGCAAATATTGTACGCCCACCATAGTGCTTTCTTTAGTCCAAATGCATTTTCCATAATGCTTCGTGCTTTACAATGGACAAGGTTAAATTTGTTATAATAAAAAATTTATAATTTTACAATATTTTGAGTTATTTATAAAATGTGAATGACATTTGAAAAGTTTAGTTGAGTATAAGCAAAGGCACAATTGAATACTTTTAACCTAGTGACATCTATTGAAATATTCCATGAAATACTGGGTTATACAAAAGTTTAGTTTGAAAAGTCTTCTGAGGCACACAGCATTAGTCCAAAAAATTGATCATTTTCTATAATTAAAAATTATGTGAAGTGTAGAAATGTTTAACAAATGTAACGCTGTATTCGAATAAAACGCCCAGTAAGCGTACTATTAGTTTAAAACGTCTAGACGTTATTTACGGTAGAAGACAGTAGTTTTGTTTTTGTTTCATTTGCGTCATAGAAATGTTTATTCGAATTATCTCGTTTTACCCAGTTTTGCATAATATTCAGAATTTCACTGAATGTAAATGGGCTATTCGCTTGGAGCTTATACCGTGCAACTAAAACAACGCGCAATTTTTGACACAATTAAAAAAAAATTAAGACAGATTTTCTTTGAACACTCGTCTATCTATGTACTCTATGTGTAATATAAGAATTCTATAAAAATTCTTTACTGAAGGGGTTTAGGAATTACAATATAGCTTGGATGGAACTCAATTTTTGACTTTTTGTTCCGAATAAAATGTTCTCTACATAGCCACGGTGAGCAGTGCATATATTCCCCTTTCCTTCCACGCAAACTCCGAATTCATAACTTCTTAAAACTCAATATTTTTTCAAAGACGTCTATTCTACGGTCTTCAGTTTGGCCAATTAGAAAATTATTAATTTCAAAATTAATGAATGAAATAATGTAAAAACTATTAATAATCGTAATCCTTTAAAAAGTAGTATAATTCAAGTATAACTCGCCCAATTAACTTATTCTAGTGAAAAAAAAACTCTCTAGAGAGTCTAGAGTGTCTAGACCGTTCTAGATTAAGTCATACAAAATTCAAGGTTAACGCAAGTTAATTTTGGTTTTACTCAAGTAATTTTGACCTTCCAAATGTAAATCTAATCTAATGTCTCAAGCTAAAATTTTTTTTCTTACAAAACCCAAAATTAGCTATGAACAATACGTTGCAAACAGTAACCAATTTTTGACCGACACCAACAAACAAGCCAGTTAAGCATTCTCTGCGATTATGTCCTTATCGATCTAAATTTAATGATGAAGCCATAGTATTAAATGTTGATTATATATTTGATCAAGGCTCAAGAAAAATAATAGAAATTCAAACGAGGTCAAATTGTGAAAATATATTCTCATTATTGAATAAATTTTAATTTTATTCAATGAAATTTACGTCTCAAACCTAATCGTGATATAAGACAGGCAGACAATATTGATTGAATTAGACTTGCCAATATCGTAGTGAAAAAATATTAAGCAGATGCCAATAAAATTTCCAAGTTTAATGAGATCAGCCTTAAATTTTTCATATTGTTCAAATTACGCAATAAAATTCGGAATTAAATTTCGCAAACCAAATAAAAATTTTTGACGACTTCGAGACTTCGATTGAAACGATTATATTTTGTTAAATAAAATTATGAAGATATCTAAATTCCAAACCATAAACATACATATTGTTAAATATCAAAAAATTTAGATCAAAGACTATGTCATATACCAAGACGTCTTATGAACATTTATTTTGGAAAAATAAAACAACAATCACAATAACTTTATTTTCTTACTCATTTCACAAATAAAACTATATTTGGTGATTTCTCATTTCCCTAAATTTGTTTTTGTTTGGTTTTTCAAAATTTTACTTTGACAGAGAAGAGATATTGTAATAAAGAAAATAATAAAATATCGTAATTTGGTTTTCGTATTTGTAATTTTTTGTGTGGATCTAATGCACGATATAATATACAGGTAAGCTCAATTCATCCAGTGACAACTCCATAAATTTTAGTACGGCGCTTTTATTTTTAAAACATTCTACCTGTACCACATTCATTCCAAAAAAAAATCTGGTCACAGAAAATTATACTTTCTCGTATTAGGCTAACAAATAAAATTTATTAAAATTACAAATTTTTAGAAAAATTTCTTTTAAAAACTCGATATTGTATTTTGCCGAATAAATTTCCACTTGTCGACTAATTCGAACTATGTTAATTTAAAAAACTTGCTACTCACGCACGTTGCATATTCCTACTTATCAGTGATCGGATGACTACCTCTAAAGTTTATTTTTAAATTTAAATACACAATGTTTCTATTATTCCTTCCATATCCATTCCGTCACAACATCCATTCCACCAACAGTCAAAGAGCGAATTTCGTTTTTCTGGTTTTAAATAACACCTTAGACTGGTTTTAAATAGCACCTTAGACCATAAAAAAGAATGGACCACTAGTAAAGTGACGTTTCCATATAAAATTGTAAAATAACAAACATCTTGCTCTAGTTATAGGATCGGCCACAAGGCTACTTTGCGCTGCAGATGTTGGAGACAGTTAAAAACCATTGTTGGCGCTCCATCATATTCTATGCTCTAATGGTTGCACTGTACGGCTCGACAAATAATTTCTACACCCAAATAGAATTTTTCTACACCCATCATATTTGAATTTTAGTTTATACGACATGAGGCGTCTCTATGTTCTATTATAGTTTTTGTTTAGATTTTGAAAAAAAAAAATTAAGAAATCGGATATTTATAGGAATTGAAATTTGAATTATTAAAACGTTTAGTTTATTTCTTGCCTTTATCAAAAAGAACAACTCAAATAATTGTTGAAAAAATATGCCACCGATTTTGGTCGTAAATCTTACAGATTAAATTAATTGTAAATTCCAGATTTGGCGAAACTTTCATGCCTTTTCAAATAAGTAGTAACCATTATGTCTAAAATTCCTAAAGTCTACATATATATACAATATAACCGACAAAATTGACAGGAAACAACACAATAAAATGTAAATCAAAAAATCTAGAAAGATTTTATTTTTGGAAAAAAGCAATTTACGTAATTTAACTAAAAAAATTTAAATCAACTTTTTTTTTTTTTTTGTTACGGATATCCTTTACACTTTAAGTATGTTTTAAAACGCTTGTTGTCGAAATCAAAAGAAAATTTGATTTTTAATTCTAAATTTAAGGCCAAGGAAGATGGTTGCCTTCTTTGGTTAGTGCATTCATTCTGATAATTGTTTTTAACCAATCTATTCCTCGAAAATGATTTTTTCCTCAAAAAAAAAAATTTTCAGAACGTGAACCCAACATAAATTTAGAATTACATATTTTTTATTCGCCACTCGCTTCTATTGCCGGGGGGGGGGGGGACCAAAGTTGAGTATATTAATCTACTATTCCGGGTGTGTGGTTTTTTTTTCTTCCAATTTTTTTTTCGTTTTAGATACAGTCGGCGTGTTCGCAGAGCTCTCCGTACGCGACGACAGCCTAAGTATACCGGAGCAAATTTATTATCCGGACGACGAGTGTTAATATCTCCAAGGCGGATTCAACTAATTTTTTTTTTCTAAATAATGTTTGTTTGTAATCTAAATATAATTGTGTAAATGGTTGTTAATGGTTGTTAATTTTAAACAATTTCAGAGAGTGATCATGATGTGCAGCGTGGGTATATAATGTGCGTGTTGTTTTGTTTTTAGTAAATGGCCAGTTCTCAGCAGCTACAAGCCCCTGGTAGACACGGTCAATTCCCACCCCTAGACTGCGCATTAGTCAGGCAAATGCTGCAGGCCGTGATCCAGGTGGATTCTGATAACGGGCTACCAACTCGTGTTGGCCAGTTCGTTACAGACTTTTTAAGTAAACTAAATTTAATAAACATTTCAACATTCTCATATGTCATAAAAAGAGGAAATTCGAATTATTTCCTTTTAAAAATTTAATCGAATATGTATTGTGAGGTAAATGTAAAGTTTAACATGTTTAAAACTTTATTGAGTTCAATATTAAAATTACTTAAGTGACTTGTGTCTTTTTGTATTTTTAAATTGTTTTACGACGTTTTGTGCAGTTATAGGTATAAACAGAACCAGAGCGATAACTACAAGCGACGACTTCAAAATACAAGAGCGTCAGCGACAGACAATAAACCTAAAAAGAGATAATAAACCACATAACCTTAAATATCGTCTCACTAGCTCAATTAATGTTTTTTCAAGCGATATTATGTTTAATGAATTAAAAAATAATAATTTAAATTAAATTTGGGTAATAAATTTACGTTGTTTGTGGTTAAGGAAGCGAAGAAAAATTGACAATCAAAAATTTGCAACTATCAACTTAACGACCGAAAAACCAGTTGGTAACATTACAACGCTGGCGACAAAATTAGAAATAGATTTTAAAAAAAGTTCGGCGATATTGTCAGTCGTCGCTTGTCGTTGTCGCTCTTGTTATGTTTATACCTTATAAGCTAAATTATTTTGGTCGCTAGTTCTGGGTGAAACGTTGCAAAAACCATAATAGTAAAATTCATACATAGCGAAATTGAACAAATGGCTGATCAATTGGAACAAAACCTAAACCTATCCGGAATGAGTGGTGGAAATCAAAAATCTCGACAACTTAAGCGTAATTTCGAACCACTTAAGAATTGCCGAAAAAACGCAGCTTAAAAATAACTTTCGCTGAACAAAAGTTAATCTTTGATGAATACTGGGATTTTGAGGCCTGCAGATGTGAGCGGTTTAATTGATTTAAATGAAAAAAATCGCCGATTTGCAAGTAAATATTTTTTAAAAATTAACGGGGCTCTTGTTGAAGTGTTTTTGGTACGTATATTTTAAACATACGTTGGGAGAAACCGATAAATTTGTACGCACTGTAGCTAATAAAATATTTACAAATCCTGGAGCTGAGTCCATTTTCGATTTACATGGTAAACACAGCGTTACATAAAAATCCCTACATGAATCTGTTGTTATGTAGCTTACGAATCACATTACTGTCGTCGTGATAGCCAACAGAAATAGTTACATGCAGATCTGAGTTTGGCTCAAATGAACAAATTTTACGTGGCAAACAGAGAGAAGCCTGTTTCGATTTGGAAATATAGTATACCCGACTATTCGAAAGTATGAAAATCAAATTTAAAAACCCATCTTTAGGCCAGTGCAACAAATGTGAAATTTATATCTTAAATTTCAGTTCGCTGAAGTAGCCGATAATGTATGCTGATGCAGCATACAAGGGGAATTGGTTTTTTAGCTTAATTTATTTTTATTTTTTATTAATTTTTTAATAAAAAAAAACCCGACGTTTCGACGGCACATCCCGTCATTTTCAAGGTTACAATTTATACTATAATTTCAAAAAAAAAAAAAAAAATTTATAACGAATGTTTTTTCTAAAGTAACTAGAGTTCAATTTGAAATTTAGAAATTACTCAGTTTAATAGAAAAATAGTTTAAGTTATACGATTAGAGTGAAACAAATTTTAATTTAGAAGATCTATAAAATGTCGTAATAATTTAACAAATACTTTGAAACTTCCTGAATATTTAACAAATTTTAAGATAAATTTTGATATTTTTTGTTGTAAATGCTTTCCAAAATTATTCTTTTATTGAGATTTGGCTCCTTATCAAGTATCTCAGCGTCATCTATAGATAATGAGTGATTACTTCCACGTAGATCATTCGATAAAGCGCTGTGTGACAGTTTAAACACATCGTAGAATCGTATAAATATATTGACGAACCCGTTTTTTAAAATTTTGTTTAGTTTGACCCACAAACTCTTTTCCACACAAACATTTTAATTTATATATTAAATTTGATTGTAACTCTATAGGATAATGCAAAAACAAACGCCAACTTACGATGCCACCATTAACAATAAAAATATAACCACAAACAAACAAACACCAACAAATCCAACAAGATAACGAAAATGTGCGTGTGAGCATGTCGCAATTGCGTGCATCTCAATCACAAGAGGCGCGAGCTGAACGAAATCAACAACGACAATTAGAACGGAGACAAGCGCGCCGGTTCGTAGTTAACACACGTAGATACAATGCGCCTGTTGTTGACGACGTTGCTGGAATCATGGTTGGCGACCGCACAACGACGCGAGAAATCGTGATTCGAAGAAGAACCAATAATCTGAAGTTCATCGCCGACACACACCGTTCATACGACGCTCGCCAATATCCGCAAATTTTCTGGAAGGGACAAGACGGATATTGCATAAACATTAAAAAACGAGATCCCGCCACAGGCAATTCATTCATTATGAATAACATTACTCATTTTGAATTAATATTTGTGAATATGTTGTTACACGAGCCGAAACAAACAAGAAAGTGAGCACGATGAATTTTTATGCGTATCCTATGATGATTCGACGCGGTCAGGACAACGTCATTTTGTGATGTAATGAGCTGTGCCAACAATTCATGGTCGACATACACAAAGGTAGAGAGCGAACGACTGCGATTCCTACGACACAATCAACAGAAGCTGCATGCGGAAGAGTACATTTACTTGCGAGACGCTATCATTCTACCATCATCGTACGTAGGCAGCCCCCGTTATATGCAAGAATACATACAGGATGATATGACTTTCGTGCGCGAGTACGGACGACCGTGTTTATTTATCACGTTTACATGTAATCCAAAGTGGCAGGAGATTACATCTTTACTATTGCCAGGACAAAGTGCAATACATCGTCATGACATTACAGCACATGTGTTCAAACAAAAATTGAAGTCTTTAATGAGCTTTATTACAAAATTACACGTATTCGGTCCCACACGTTGCTGGATGTATTCGGTTGAATGGTAAAAGCGAGAATTATCTCATGCACACTTTTTGATTTGGTTAGTCGACAAAATACGCCCTGCGGAAATCGATAGTATAATTTCCGCGGAAATTCCAGATCCATCTACTGATCAACTACTGTTCGATATTGCTACCACAAACATGATTCATGGCCCATGCGGTGATCTGAATCGTGTATCGCTTTGCATGGCAGATGGAAAATGTACAAAGCGTTTTCCTAAAGATTTCACCAACGATACGATCAAAAATGCAGACATTGACATTGACAATCGTTGGGTGGTACCATATTCGCCTCTGCTGAGCAAAACATTCAATGCTCATATTAATATTGAGTTCTGCAGTTCGGTGAAGAGCATCAAATACATTTGCAAGTATGTGAATAAAGGCAGTGATATGGCTGTGTTTAAAATTCAAAATACCGATGTGAATGCTCCTCGATTGAATGACAGCGACGAAATAATGCACTACCAAATTGGCCGATACATCAGTTACAATGAAGCTGTCTGGCGTATCTTTGGTTTCCAAATTCAAGAACGGGACCCAGCAGTTATACATTTAGCCGTCCATCTTGAAAACGGCCAGCGCATATTTTTCACCAACGAGACAGCAATTAAGCGTGCCATAAATCCACCAAAAAATACACTCACAGAATTTTTCGAATTGTGTAATCGTGCGGATACTTTCAGTGCCTTTGCACGAACACTATTCTATTCCAAATCAAACAAAAAAATGGATGCCCCGCAAGCAAGGCACACCAATTGATGAATGCCGCGGCCTATTCAAATCAAACACTTTGGGCCGAGTATATACGGTCACTTCAAGGCAGATTGAGTGCTTCCATCTGCGACTGTTGTTGGTTAATGTCACCGGCCCATTGTCATTTCAAGATATACGCAAAGTGAATGGACAAAAGTATCCAACATATAAAGATGCATGCCTTGCACTCGGCTTCCTCGAAGACGACAATCACTGGGACGATATGCTTGCTGAAGCAGCATTGGGCTATACAGCAACACAAATTCATCTACTATTCGCTATAATGTTGACTACATGTTGCCCGGGACGAGCAGGCACGTTGTGGGATAAGCATAAAGATTCAATGACTGACGATATATTGCATCGAATTCGTACACGGTGCAACGATCTAACGATTACATTCAGCGATGCTATGTACAATGAAGCATTGATTGCTATCGAGGATCTTTGCGTTTTCATTGCCAATTTACCACTCAGTCATTTCGGTATGAGTTCGCCAAATCGAAGTGCATCTGATTTAATGTACACCGAAATGAATCGTGAACTACAGTACGATACTGCAGAAATGGCAGCGATTGTCACCCGGTGGAACTGGCAAAACATTTCTCATTTCGCTAATTCTCGCCGAAATACGATCAAATAATGGCATCGCATTGGCCGTTGCATCATCTGGCATTGCAGCAACTTTATTGGATGGAGGCAGAACAGCTCATTCAGCATTTAAGCTGCCACTGAATATTCAAAATAACAACCGTCTATGGCCACAGTGCTGAAACAACGCAAAATTATCATCTGGGATGAGTGCACTATGGCACACAAACATTCTCTTGAGGTGTTGAACAGAACACTAAAAGATATAAAAAACAATGACAAACTATTCGGCGGCACTCTGTTACTCCTTTCAGGTGATTTCAGGCAAACACTTCCCGTCATTCCACGTTCAACGTACGTTGATGAGATCAACGCTTCCTTGAAAGCATCGCCACTGTGGCGTAATGTTGAAAAAGTCCAGCTAAAAATAAGCATGCGCGTCCAAATGTTACAAGATCCATCCGCTGAGACATTCTTGAACCAATTGTTAGATATCGGCGATGGAAAAGTTGCTGTTTATGAAAATACTGGATGGATAAAATTGCCCACTAATTTCTGCACAATCGTTGATTCACAAAATGCTCTCATTGACCGCATATTTCCCGATCTATGCACACAATACATAAATCATGCGTGGCTGACAGAAAGAGCCATTTTGGCAGCAAAAAATATGGACGTCCACGATTTAAACTTTAAGATACAGCAGTCGTTGCCAGGCGACTTGGTATCATATATACAAATCGATCGATACAGTTTGCGATGTCAACGAAGCTGTAAATTATCCAACAGAGTTTGTGAACTCACTGGATTTACAAGGCATGCCACCACACGTTCTAGGACTGAAAGTTGGATCTTCGGTTATTTTACTTCGGAATTTGAATCCACCACGGCCGATGTGCCAATTGAATTCAAACGCGTTCAATTTCCTATTAGATTGGCATTTGCAATGACAATCAATAAGTCTCAAGGCCAAACGATGTCTGTTTGCGGCTTAGATTTGGGCACACTACGTTTTTCACACGGACAATTAATTGTACGTGGCATGTTCTCACGTGGGCAAACCAACGAGCTTATTTGTGTTGGCTAAAGATGGACTGACAAAAAATATCGTACACTCAATTGCTCTTCGAAATTAATATTGATTTTATTTATTTCATTTTCCTACTTTAGGATAAAAAATACTATTACTAATAATACTACTAGACTACTATTAGTATACTAATTACATTTAACTTTTACGAGATCAAACAATGAATACGTTACGTCGTCGGTGGGATGCGGTCAATTTCGGCCCGTTTGCTGGTCTGTGTGCAGTCAGATTACCTTCTCGAAGTCGTCTTCTAACTGTCCACCGACTGACTTCGACTTCACGAACTTCTTGTAGCCGCCGTCCCAGTTGAACCGCATTCATAGGACGATTTCGCAACAAAGTTGTTACAAGAAAGCGGTCATCACGCTGTCCTGTAGCACGAGGTCGGCCAGATCCTTGTCGCCGTCTGAAGCCACCAGTTTCCTGATATCTCTGCCACACTCGACGAACGGAGAATCGGCTCAAATTTAGTTGTCGAGCCACTTCACTTTGGTTCTGACCAGAGGTATCCATTTCTTTGCTCCGGTTGAAGACGTAATTAATAGAGGACCGTTCAGACTAAGCGTCGATATGCGAATGATGTCAATTCCGAGCGAGATATTTCATGGCATGCTATTATATTGATCTTGTTGAATTATTTTATTTAATTCGAAAGCCTGCTGTATGCATTTCACAAAAAATCACTTTGTTGGCATAGTACAAGTACAAAAAGGTATCACTGGATAGGTATTAAAATAGACTTTGAATCTGCATTTAAAAAAATTAAACAAATATTGGATTTTTTTGATATTTTTGAACTTTTGTGGAAAATTGAGCAATGTGCGATTTTTTTGCACCCAAGTATACTATAATTAAACAAAAATGTTTGTCTGTTTGTGTGTAACGCTCAAAGGTTACTATGATTTTTTTTTTTGATTTTTTTTTTTTTTGCACTGTAAAAATAACTTAGCAGTCATCGGTTAACAGAAAGAATTAATCTGCCGAACCCAATACAGGGACCAGTCCAAATAGAAGACGAACTAGATAAGCTCATCCATAATATCCAGTGCTGCGTGGGAAAGCACTCCTAATAACAATCAGGAAATGAAGCGCAATGTTAGCTATCCAGAGGAAGTGAGAGAACTTCTTAAAAATAAAAGAAAAGCACGGAAGAATTGGAAAAAACATCGAAACCCGGAAAATAAGAGGGTATTTATATTTAATCATTTGTGTAACAAATTAAAATGTCTAATAAAAGACATTAAAAATCAGTCAGTTAATAAATACCTCAGCACTCTAACTGAGCAAAAAGATACTGATTATTCATTATGGAAAGCAACAAAGAATCTTAAAAGACCCAAACTTCAGGTTCCTCCAATTAAAAATAAAGAAAATTGGGCTCGAAATGCTAAACAAAAAGCAGATTTGTTTGCACAAATCACCTTGAAGAAACATTCCAACCTTACCCAAAACAAACGGAAGAGGAAAATATTACCCCGATAAATAAACAGGATGAAATAAAAATTACACCTATAACATTGAAAGAACTAAAATGGGAAATCAAGAATAATCTGAATGCGTATAAGGCTCCAGGATATGATCTCATAACGGGTCAGATAATAAAAGTGTTACCGGAGAAAGGGTTGAGGAAACTAGTACATATAAGCAATGCAGCATTTCGACTAAGATATGTACCAAGACAATGGAAAGTTGCAGAAGTAATTATGATACTTAAGCCGAACAAACCTTCGAACGATAAAGCCTCATATAGGCCAATTTCTCTGCTACGTTACACATTATTGAAACTATTTGAAAAGGTTCTTCTTAAAAGATTAAAACCAATTATCGAAGAAAGGAATCTTATCCCCTCACATCAGTTTGGATTTAGAGAAAAACATTCTACGATAGAACAAGTAATCGAGAAATCATTAGAAAGCCAACAAATATGCTCAACTATATTCCTTGATGTAGCGCAAGCATTTGACAAAGTATGGCACCAGGGGTTAGAATTCAAACTTCACCGAGATCTTCCGGCGCAATTTTTTCAAATTCTAAAATCGTACATATCAGAGAGGCATTTCCGAGTAAAGTATGAGAAAGAATACTCCCAACAAAAAAGGATAACAGCAGGAGTTCCTCAAGGAAGTGTTCTTGGGCCAATCCTTTATCTCCTTTATACTAGAGATATACCAATTACAGAAGCAATGTAATTGGACAAAGAAATGGCGAATTAAATTAAATGAAGCAAAATCAATCCAAGTAAACTTTACAAATCTAAAAGTTAATCATATACCAATAATGATAAACTCGATAGTAGTACCGCATGCGAACACTGCTAAATATCTTGGCATGACTTTAGATGCTAAACTTAGATGGAAAGGAACACATAAAAAAGAAGAGAGAAGAACTAAACATAAAATTTAGAAAAATGCATTGGCTCCTAGGGAGACAATCTGAACTGGCGATTCATAACAAACTGCTGTTATACAAACAAATTCTGAAACCTGTATGGACATATAGTAGTCAACTTTGGGGTTGTGCCAAGAGGACAAAGATCAAAATCATACAAACAGCTCAAAATAAAATCCTGCGATGTATTGTTAATGCACCGCGGTACATTCGAAACGACAACCTCCATCGAGATCTAAAGATCGAGCTTGTCGCGGATGAAATCAAGAATCATGCAACAAAACATCTACAACGTCTGCACCAGCATGAAAATCTCGACAAACGCTGTATGCTGAATACCACACCAACAAGAAGACTGCAAAGGATCAAACCTTTGAACTTATCGCGACCAGGAGGTCAGTAGACTTACCGTGGCGAAAAATCTGAGGAGGACACTTGATTGTGCCTACTAATCAAAAACTTTATTATGCAATGTAAATTACTAAATGGGTACAAGACTCAGTCATAATAAAAAAATAAAAAAAAAGAAATATTAAAAATTTTTCAAAACGCCCAAAACCAAGTTAACAGCAATTTACCAAATACCAATTCATCCTTAAAAGCCCTTAATCTTTGGTTTAAGGTTTATTTAAGGTAAAATCATCCTTAAAAGTCTTTAATATCGAAATATTTTTACATCAAATGTTCAAATGCTAATTGTGGCAGCGGCCGCTGGACATCACCATTCTTTAGCAAAACATCACATAACTAAAGTTATTCACAAAATGGTATCCGTCCTAGGATGGGCTGTACCCCCTAGTTACGTTAATAATTAAGCTACATTTTTCAAAAACCCTCTTAATGTATTTAAAACGCGTTAATGAAAAGTTGTAAAAAAATGACTTAGAGTACAGATATCTGTTTATTAGTCACTATTTTCTTTGTTTTTTGGAATTTACATTACATGAGATAAAATTGGGGAACTTCAGCCATCCACTCCTGTATAAGATATACAGACTAAAGTATTTACTTGTTCTTACGTTCTGAACTTTCATTAACGATTAAGTAATTGTTTATGATTAATATGCCAATTAATTCTAATAACTATTATTAATTTATTAACGTGGTAAATGGCAAAATTATAGTTTTTGCTCAAATTTAGGTGGTGCATTTACATTTACATAAAATTAATCTGCATTTCAGATAAACTAGCGAAACTTGCTACAGGCAATAAATTTACATGCACATAATATGAAAATTACATTCGACATTAATGATTTAATCAAGTACAATTTATAATTAAGATTAAAATCGGGTTGTAAAAAATAATAATATATGTCGCCAGGTTGGTATTAAAATTAAAGTTATTATATAGTAATTCGATATAGCGAGCATGGTAAATTCAGACAAATATATTTTCTAGAAGTTTGATTGCAAAATAACATCCGTACCATATCGATTTTAAAATCAACTCGAACAAGTAAAAAAGAAAAAATTAAGACCATTAACCTCACCCCAAACGATATAAAAGCCTAAAATCAATTATCGTTCATATTTCTTCCAATTTCCATTATTCACGTATATTATGTATATTACGAGTACAATGTGCCCTTGTTAAAACAGAATATTCTTTCAATTTTATTTTTTATTTCTTATAAAAATTTCGGCTGATGACCCTAATAACATTAATAAAAAGAATAACGATATTTCTTTATGAATATAACGATACCAAAGTTAGACAGATTTTTAGCCAAAAAATATCAAAAAACCGACCTTTATTGAAACGTAGAAGAATTTTGTACAACAAAAATTAATAAATTATAAGTTCATCAAAAGGAAGGCATGTAACCAACCCTCTGGAGTTCGTCAAAAATTCAAAGTCAATTATCTTGAATTTTATTATTGTGAGAAACAATAAATCACAAATAGGAATTGTTTTTAACTAACCCAATTTTTTATATACATTTTAAAGGGTGTGTGACCCTTGTCTATACCAGCAAAAAAAAAATGTAACATATTTTACTTTAACTAAAAAGGTGGAAATTTTCTTGAGAACACTCTCGAGATATGATTGCTGTGCAAATAACAATTTAAATTTATTGTATGAACTTGATTTTGAAATAAGATAAAATCAGGGAAACATTAAAAAGCTTAGCATTTTTGTACGTTTAACAAGCTTTAATAAAGTTTAATAATTAAGTATGTATAGCAATAAATCAGATTTTGAAATTTTGGCAACTCATAATAAGATTATATGACGTCTACTCAAACTATTTAAACTAAATGACTTTCTTAAAATCAAACCAGCAAGGTCGACTTTGAAGAGAACAACAAAAACCGGTTCCAAGCATCCAGAGCAAGCTAGGAACACTCGATCTTCACCCAAAATAGAAAAACAATATTTACGTTACCTTATTTGTCGATTTGCAACCCCACCAAGATGAAAATCCTTTATAAATCGATTCACGTAAAAAGTCACAACTTTTTATCTTTAACTATACACAAATTAATTTTTTCTTTAAAAATCACCTTAAACAAATTCACTAAAGATTTTAAACCAACAAATAACCAAAGAAACAAATTCACAAAAATTATAAAACCAGCCAAAAGCAACAAAAACTTATTGCGCTTTTTTCACTTCTTCCCAATTCTTGAACAGAAAAAAAAAAAACTACACAAACAAAAAATATTAGAATTGAACCAAAATCAACTTCAAAAATTCACTCTTTCGATTCTTCTTCTTCTTTTAAATGTAAGAGAAAACTTGAAACAACCAATTTTTTTCGCTTTTTGCTTGCGATCGATCAATAATAAACAGCTAGAACTTTTTTTTTTATGTAAAATAACTGATATCAAATCAAAATAATCACACTGTATTTAAAATTTAAATTACAACCACGAAACAAAAAATAATTTAAAAGGGAATCGTCCCTTTTCTAAAATCCTTTTTCTTTGTATTAAAAGAAACTCGTTTAGTCGCACTTTTTTTTTATTTAAATTTAAATTCGTTTTCTTTTGTAAAAGAGATGTTTCACATAAAATTAACCAAACCGCGTCAACGTAGTGTCTCAAGAATACTAACTGACTGACTCGAGTCGAAACATGAATATTGTGTAATGGTAAAAAAAAAAAAATGTGTGCAAGAAGAAAAAAAAACGTTTCTTTTTTGCTTTTCTTTTGCGTTCATTTAAAAACATTTAAGAGAGCGCGGACAACGAGAGAATTTATCAACATAAAAATTTTAGTCAATAAGAGAATACGCAAGTTTTTCAATAGATGGCAGACGAAATAGAAAGGTGATTTTTTTTTTTAGTTTAAAAAAAAAACCAGGGGACGGAACTTTAAAACAAACAAAATGTTAACACAACAATAAGAAACAGAAATTAGAAAAATGTTTTCGTTTAAATTTCCCTTCAATAAATTTAAGAAAATATGGATGTAATAAATAAAATAAGTTTAACCCTTGTGTCTTATTATTACTTATTTTAAAGTTTTACCCTTTTAGACTATACCCGGCTACCCGGATAGCCAAAACAAAATATAATTGAAAATCGAATTGTCACTGCACAAATGAAATAGTATAGTAAAATAAATGCGTTTATAGATAAAAATAATATATTTCATCACAGATTATCAATACATTTGGTTGTGCCGAATTGTGCTCTGATTGTCGATGTTTAGTATTGGTGGACTCTGTTGAACGCAGCCCACATTACGTCATGAATTCAGCTTCGGTAGTGGAAAGGGCCACTGTCTTCTGCAGACGATTCTTCCATGTGATAATGCCCTCGCCCAGAACAAATGCATAGCCGGTTGTTGACTTTCGCATGTTAACATCGTGTACATATTCAGCATCGGAATATCTTCTCAATGTTGTCGACGATCCAGAATACTCGATTCCTCTTCCGGCCGTTTTATTCAAATATCGAAGAATGCGCTTGACGGCCGAAACATGGGGTTCTTTTGGCTTGTCCAAATATGCTTACTTCTCCCACTGCATATGAAATGTCTGGTCTGGTTACGATAGCGGCAAACATAAGCGATCCAATCGCTTGCCGATACGGGAAATCGACGCTGCCCTCTTCGCACAATTTGGTCAATATGACATTGCTGTCGGCTGGATTCGAAATGTACTTCAAATCCTTTTCCACGATTTTCTTGATGTATGCGTTCTGATTGATGAAAATCGTCTTCTTCTTTCTGTTTCGATATATCTCCATGCCGACGTAATGACCAACGCTGCCTCATGTCATATCAAAATTATCTGACAGATAATTCATCACTGTCTCAATCGTGTTTCTGCATTTCGACAAAATCAATCCGTCATCCACGTACAATAATAACATGACTCTCACACCGTTGATATAGCCGCTGAACACACATTGATCTGGAACTTCATGAATTTCTTGTTCCACACTCTGAATGCTTGCTCTCTGGATGTTCTCTTCCTCCATGTCCAGTCCTTTCGGTGCCACCGCAAAAATCTCTTCGTCCAGGTCACCGTTCAAAAACGCAGTTTTCACGTCGAACTGAAACATCACCATAGATCTTCTGCTGCCCACTGCTGAAAACGCTTCACCATAATCAACTTCCTTTCGTTGCGTAAAACCTTTTGCTTTTTTATCTTTCATCGCATCTCGCCATTTAGCAGCTTCCTCGGAATTTAACGCTTCATCTTACGTGTTTGGCTCCTACATGACACTCGTTTACTTTCTCACGCAAATTATAACGCACATTTTTGGGTACGTTCTCGATCTCATACTCATCGTCATCTGCTGACAACGTGATAGACGATGTATTATGTCCATTGTCATATTCGTGCCGATACACTGCGAATACTGTTCCATGACCGGCAGCTTCTCTTTCGTTCGTAGCTCGGTCGACGATTTCTGGATAGAAACTTGCTTCTTGACATCATGATCCACATCTTTCTCATTCAGTTTTACGTTGCAGCTCACGATGATTTTCTGTATGTCTGGGTCAAACAGCCGAAAGTTCTTCGACGTGAACTCGTATCCAGTTAGAAACACCTTCTTTGCCTTGGCGTCCTATTTTTGCGTCCACATTGCTTTGGTATTTGCACAAAGCATTGTCTACCAGAAATTCGCACATGACCCATTTCTGGTTTCACACCAAACCAATTCTCGTACGGAGTTGCGGTCGGACAATTCTTATTCGACAATCTTTTCAAGATGTGCACTGCTGTTCGTACTGCTTCTGGCCATAAACACTTCGCAAACCGCTGGAAAGCAATATCGTGCGGGCGCATTCCACAACGGTGCGCATCTCACGCTCCACACACGTCCATTTTGCTCAGGCGTGTACGATGCGATTCGCTCAACTGTCACTCCAGCATTCGACAGCACTCGCATACAATCTTTATTAACAAATTCAGTACCGTTGTCGAAGCATACTTCACTGAATTGCTTGTCGAATTGCGAAAAACGGTTGCACATACGCTTTATCGTGTCCACATTCAGATGTCACAATCGATTATGTAATTGCTCAAGCATGGCAGTTGCAGAATTTGTACGCTCATCGATTCTCTGTCGAAACATCATTCACAATTTTCATGCCAACAGTATAAACGATTCCAACAGCATCCATCATTTCGTAGCCATCATGGGTTAACATTATCTCAAAACCCTTCGATGTGGCCGAAGCCGTTGAAAATAAATTTTGCTTCAGCTCAGGAACATGCTGTACGTTCTTCAGGTGTCTCTTCTCCCACACACCGTTGACCTTGGGTTCGATTAGAATTGTGCCCGTGCTACGAATCGTTCGAAATCAACGAACCATTCGACGCGAGAAGACATGTGTTATGTGGATTATGAACAATCGGGGATTATGAACAACAGCAAGCATTCGACAAATAAAAACAACTTTTAGCTTCAGCTGCAGTATTGAGATATTATGATGTCAATGCAGACGTTAAATTGTCAGTGGACGCAAGTCAAAAAGCGATGGGTGCGGTAAGGATCAGGAGAAACGCTACAAAGTTCAAATGGCGAAATCAAAAATGTTGAAACAGATATAAGCAGCATCACAAATTACGGAACTAAAAATTTCAACAAGCCATATTGTGAGCTTAAAATAAAACAGCTAACAGACGCTTAGAATTCTTTTAATAACAACCACGAGGAGATAATCGCAAATGCAACTGACGAAGAATTTGAAAACGCATACTTTCAAAACAACTTGTTTGAAGAGATCCAAGCGAAATACGAGTTGTGCGTCATTGAGATTCAGCAGAAGTTGGAAATAGAGTTCAACAGATTTCCTAAAGCCGGCGTCACGAAGAATGCAAACATAAAGTTGCCAACCATTGAAATTCCCTTATTTTACGGGGATTACAAGCAATGAACAAGCTTTTATAGTCTGTTCAATAAAACGGTACACCAAAATGAGAGTTTTTCAAACAAAGAAAGGATGTATTATCTACTTTCCATGGTAAGAGGACAAGCAGCGAAACCAATCAATCATCTTACACTATCGGAAGACAACTATATGGCGTGCGATACTCTTATTGCCAGATACAATGACAAGTGGCTATTAGATAGCACGCACGTAAGTGTATTGTTAGATCTACCCAGTTTGACGGTGGAATCTGCTAGCGAGTTAAGGACAATACACGACACCGCTTTGGAATGTCTACACGCAATAAACAACTTAGGTGTAGAGACAGAACACTGGAGTGCCTTAGTAATAGGCAGAATTATCATGGAAGGATCTCATCATATTCTACTCCATGACAACGAAAAGGCAACCAAAAAACCGAAAGAAACCCCTGCAAAAACAACCTTACAAACAGCTAATATAGCTGCGCAAGGTAGCATTTTATTAGCTACCGCCATGGTAAAAATAACATGTAATGATGAAGAACAGTTGGTCCGTCTTCTAATTGATCCAGGCTCTCAAGACACCTTCATAACTAAAGAGTTTGCAAACAATCTCAATCTTACAAGAACACCGGAATGGGTCGGACAGAAGCCGGTATGGCTCATTCATCAATAGAGTTCATCATTAGCCCGCGGTTTTCTTCAAATTTCAAGATCAAAATGAAGGCTATGGTGTTCAAAAACATAACCGGTAGCATGCCTGATAAGGTCATTGAACCAAATTATTGGAACCATACAAAAAATCTTATTTGGGCAGATCCAACGTTTTATGAACCCGGTCCAATTGACATATTATTAGGTGCAGATTACTATGGGCAAATAATAATGCCAAATCTAATGAAAGGTGCACCTAATGAGCCTGTTGCACAACAAACCGAACTGGGATGGATTCTTACTGGGAATACATCTGCTAGTTTCAATATGGCAATGTATCGACAATGATTGTAACCACCAACGAGATTGACAATCAATTAAAAAAGTTTTGGGAAAGCGAGGAAATACATAAACCAAGAAGTCATACAAAAGAAGAAAAGGAATGTGAAGAAATTTACGACGAAACTCATATATGCCTAACCGATGGAAGTTATAAAGTAAGAATTCCGTTTAATAACGAATTACTAGTTTCCAAAACACTCGGTCAATCAAAAAAAACAGCCATCGCTCGACTACTCCAAGTCGAAAAACGTCTGGCCAAGAACCCTGAGTTGGCACTACAATACCAACAATTCATGGACGAGTATGAGGCCTTAGGACATATGAAGAAAACTGAAAGCATAGATGGAGATACCCAACACAACTATCTTCCTCATCAACGACAAAACTCAGAATCGTTTTCGATGCATCGGCAAAAACATCTACAGGGACATTATTAAATGAATTAATGCTGAATATGGTCCCACATTGCAGCAGGACTTAATGAGCATACTTTTACGCTGGCGAAAATATAAGTACGTCTACACAGCAGATCTAGAAAAAATGTTTCGTCAAATAAAAATTCATGAAGAAGATCAGGAATATCAGCGGATTTTATGGAGAAAGTCTCCTGGAGAATAGCAGCAAGATTACAAACTAACAACCGTGACCTATGGCACTGCGGCAGCGACCTACTTAGCGGTGCGAACCTTGCAACAATTAGCGAAATATGAAGCCCATAGATATCCAATCGCGAAGGAAATCGCTCTCACTGATTTCTATGTTGACGATCTCATATCTGGAAACAACACGCTCGATGATGCATTATCATCACAGAAACAGCTTATAGCAATGCTCAGATGTGGAAGTTTTAACCTCCGAAAGTGGGCTTCCAACAACCAAGCCCTACTAAACGCCGTACCAACAAATCTGCGGAATACTGGAATCTTGGAATTTAAGCTTGATGATACAATAAAGACACTCGGCCTTCGTTGGAATCCTGCCAAAGACAGCTTCGGATTTCGCATTTCGTTATCGGAGTCTGATAACAGAAACGTTACCAAAAGGAGTCTACTTTCAGAGAGCTCAAAAATCTTTGACCCCCTAGGATGGTTAGCACCAGTTAGTATAATAGCTAAACTAATCATGCAAGACCTTTGGGTAGCAGGCCTTTCTTGGGATCAAACATTACCTCAGATACTAGCCACGCTATGGCAGGATTTTAAAACTGCACTTTCTTCATTAGAATTAATATCTATACCTAGATGGATTTGTTTCGATGATCAATCACCGCTCAGTTTACATGGATTCTGCGATGCGTCTGAAAAAGCTTATGCAGCAGTCGTCTACGCTAGGAGCATGAACAACGATGGAGATATCAACGTGACTCTTGTTGCATCCAAGATTAAAGTAGCGCCGATTAAAAGCATATTGTCAATTCCACGACTCGAGTTATACGGCGCGTTATTGCTCACTAAGTTAATGAAACAGGTGTATGAAGCGTTACATATCCAAGATATAGAGATGTCATTTTGGACAGAATCAATGATCACGCTTTCGTGGATTAAAGGTCGTCCCCAAAAATACAGGATTTCTGAAATACAATAACAATACAATCCAGCACAATGGCACCATATAAGAACTAAGGAAAATCCTGTTGATTGTGCGTCTAGAGGAATTCAGCCAACACAGTTGAAAGACTACAGTTTACGGAGGACGGGTCCGAAATGGCTCAATAGGCCGACTCAGGATTGGCCACAACCTATTCAAGTCAACGATACCGCACTAGAGGTAAAGCATGTGATGTTAACTGCTACTGCTAAAATAGTTAATCCATTTGCGCAGCTAGTAGAAAAACATTCGGACATCAACAAAATATTCCGCATCATCAGCTATTGTCGACGCTTCATAAAGAAAAGTTTAAAGATGCAAGGCGGCCATATGACCCACAACATCGTACCCGACCGGTTTGGAGCTCAAGGAAGCAAGAGAAGAATTATGCAGAGCGATATAACATGAGGAGTTCCAGAAAGAAATTATTCGTTTACAAAAACATGACTCTGTTTCAGCGAAAAGCCATCTCTTATCGCTTAATCCAGTTATTGACGAACAGAAAATCCTGCGAGTAGGAGGTAGAATTTAGAACAGCGCCATACATTTCGAAACCAAGCATCCAATCATACTACCTTCAAAACACCGGTTAACCAAGCTGCTGATAGCTGATGCACACCTACGGATATTGCACGGCGGCAGCCAACTAACTCTAGCTCTTTTTAGAAGAAGGTACTGGATCACAAACGGCAGCCGTAGAATTCGGGCAGAAATAAATAAGTGTCATCATCAAATCCGCCAGCAAATTACAGTTAATGGCAGACTTACCTCAAGGACGAGTATTACCGTCACGTCCATTCACACATACGGGCGTAGACTTTGCAGGACCTATTCAAGTCAGAGTTTCTAAAGGAAGAGGCACGAAGTCCTACAAGGGATACATAGCAGTCTTTGTATGTTTTTCAACTAAGGCTGTCGCTGTCCATCTCGAGATTGTGAGCGATTTAACTGCAATAGCCTTTGTAGCAGCATTCAGAAGATTCATTGCGCGCAGAGGTATATGCCAACATATTTATTCTGATAATGGTACGAATTTTCTCGGAGCTCGATCAATATTCGGCAAGGAAAAGCGTGAGTGTATAAAACAAGCCACCCCAGAACTTCAAAAAATGTTGGATAATAATGGCACAGAATGGCATTTTATTCCACCATCAGCACCATATTTCGGAGGGCTATGAGAGGCAGCAGTCAAGACAATGAAGTATCACCTAAAGCGAATAATCGGGGAAAGCACACTAACATACGAAGAACTTTCAACAGTAATTTCCCAAATCGAAGCATGTCTCAATTCTAGGCCACTGGTAACTATATCGGCTGATTCATCTGAAGTAGTCCTAACACCAGGTCACTTCTTAATAGGCGATTCACTAGTCGCCGTTCCAGAACCAGATTTGTTGCATGAAAATGTAACTTTAGGACAGCGTTGGAGACTATTGCAAAAGATGGTTCAACAATTTTGGAAGCGATGGTCGACCGATTACCTATCAAGCCTTCAACAGCGGGCAAAATGAAATTGCAAACAGCCAGAAGTCAAACTAGATGACATTGTTTGGATTAAAGACAACAATCTGCCACCGACTAAGTGGCCCCTTGGGCGAATTGTCGAATTGCATGCGGGATTAGATAAGCTGACTAGAGTCGTGACAGTAAAGGATAGTTACGGCATCAAATTTAAACGACCAATCTCGAAGATAAGCATTCTCCCTATCAAAGACGTAGAAGCTCCGGAGAAAGAACAAAGCAAAGAAACTCGCAGTAGATACATAAGCGCAAGCACCAGAATCAAAATAATGCCCTTGTTCATATTGATTTTACTAGCAATGTGTAACGTTTGTTCAGGAACGTCAGCAGCTAATCTTCCGTATAACCTGACTAGTTTTTCATATCAGCCCGGACTCTATTTTGAGGCCTATCACAGCGCTGAGACAAGCACTTGGGAAGCAGGCGCTATCCTCAGCGGGGGAAAGGCTAACACCCTCATCTGTAGAGTTGCAAGACAAGTTTGGCCAAAGCTGGGCTTGGGGCGAACTGGGGCATTAATATCCCTACGCAGACGTCAATTAAGAACGGTCGTAGGACGTCTCACGGGACACTGCCTTTTTGGAGAACATGCAAGAAGGCTGGGTCTGGAGGCTAATGACTTCTGTAGAAGCTGCTTGGACGAAGAGGAGGAAGAGACTTTGGTCCACTTCCTTTGCTCGTGTCCAGCATTGGCTCTCCGAAGGCACAAATACTTAGGTAAGTTCAGGATGTTCAGGACTGCCTCTCGTATCTCGAAAACAGTAAAGTGCGGGACGTCTTACGCTACATAAGTAGCTCGAAATGGTTCCAATAGGGGTAAAAGGGGATATATTCTGTGGTATCACAATGGACCGTCACCGGTCTAAGTGTGCATAAGCAGCCACTCCAACCTAACCTAACCTAACCTAAGTGTAGGTGCATCCCGGTACGCAAAAGATCAGCAAGCTGCTATATCAATCCTTATTTCTTAAAGTTCACAATACGTTCCACCGTTCATTTCAGTTTCACAATCGTTTCAGCATTGTTTTTTCCTCGGTACCGATATGTACAGCCCTAAATAGAAAAATACTTCAAATCCTCTATTATTATCTATAGTGCGTTCGTTTGTGGTGAATTAACTGAATTATCTGAATTTACTGAATTAACTGAAGTGATTTGTCTGTTCGTTTGGTGTACTTCACTTCAGTTAAAAATATTGAGCTACTGATTTATCTGAATAATAACTTTGCTTGGGTAGGTAATTCAGATAATTGTTTTTGTTGTTTTTTGACATTATTTTGTATTACGCATCGAAGAAGCCAGGATGAAATATGTAATGCGACACACAAAAATAATTGATTCAAGAAAATGGTCGATTAACTTTGAAATTTAATTATTTTATAACACAAGCCGTTTACTTTTTAACAATTTGGCATTTATCTGAATTGTAGCAAACGAACGACCAATTCACTTCAGTAGCTTAATTCTCTTAAGATTAACTCAATTATCGGAATAGAAACTCAATATCAATTCAGTTAATTCACCACAAACGAACGTGCTTCTAGTATCTGCTATTATAAAATAAAATCTATTTTTTTTCATAAAATTAGTTGCTCATTATGTTTCCCGTAACTGGACGAAGTCCAAAAATCGGTAAACCGATTAACTTAAAACAAAAAAATTACTCTGCATCCACCCCTATGAAAAAAATCAAACAAATAAAAATTTTGACATTTACAAACAATAAAAAAAACACTTTATTAAAAATTAAGACGAAATAACAACTTAAGCAAAGATTTATTTCATTTACAATTAATTCAAATTTACATATATAAAAAATCATTATGACATTACCAAAAGCTGTTGATCAAACGGCCATATTAACTGGGGAGCGGACAAAGTGAGTACATAATATTACGAGTCTGGTTAAAAATGGAGAAACATCAACAAATTGGTTTCGATTTCTCGCATTTATAGAATTAAAGATTTGCTAAGGTCACGACTCACAGAATGCGGCTGGAGTGATCAAGTGCGTATGCTTTGTCGGGACACAGTTAAAAAAGGTGACATGAAAGTGGATGTCGATCATATAGTGCAAGAAGTCACGCCACAAGCAAGAGCTTTGGTACCAGACACAGTGAAAAGGGAACTGCTGATGAAAATTAAAAAAATTTTATCAGAACAGGAGGGTCTAGAATTGTAGATATTTAACAAAATGAAGTAAAAACAATAATATAATATTAGTAAGAATAACCACAGTTTTTTTTTTTAATAATTCCATTTTTTTTTTGTTTTATTTAAATTATTCGGTCATAACCTCAAAAATTCGAAATTTAACTCGCAAATTCTTATTTTATTTTGAAGCAGGAGACTAAAATTTTTGTGTAAAGTCCTTGCAGCGTGTACAAGCATGGCAACGACTATTTCTCATATACCTACTAGATAATTCCTCGGGGTACAGTTAAAAAATGTACCGAATTTGAGACTTGAACACATTCATTTGTAAGAGATTCTTTTAATAAACCGCCAAACATTATGAGCTCTCCCTTGCCAGCTACGATCGATGAAAGGATTAATCGTTCCGGTGCTCCAGACGCAATACCATAATTTTTAAATTCTAACCATTCCAAATATGGTTCATTTGTTAATAAATTGGATAAATCACAGACAAACATTGCAATGCAATTACGTTTAATACGTTTTGGGCTTGAACTCCCTGAATCAGAAGATGACGATGGTGACTTTTGATTATGTTGACTTGTAGACTGCCGTCTAATTTCATGGTATTTATCCTGCATACGACGCAACCGTTCCAACTGCCTTTCTCGCATCGATGTATTAGGATTCTCACCAAGATTAAATGCAGCCATGCCCAACCGATCTTGAAATGGCTCGTCAAATCGTTTGGGCAATAAATGCTCATCATCTCTATTACGTAGCTGTTGTAAATTGCGTTGCAATCGGACCGCTGCCTCATCATTATTTCGTGGACTTCGATTTTGATTATTTTGATTGTTTTGACTATTATTGTTTACGTTTTCAATCACTTGAGGACTTGGCTGCTGATTATTACGCACGGTCGCATTATTGCCATTCTCACGTGACGGAGGTCTATCCTCATAAGGTGGCCGCCGATGTCCAGCTAAATTGAATAAATGTCGACTACGACTTCCCGACGAATGAGGAACTTGCTTCACAATTTGAAAATCAGTAGGCATGGCTGGTGTAGGACCAAGTACGACTAATTTAGAACCAACCTTGGCTGCTGGATTACACCACATATGCGTAGCAGCCCATTTTTTATTTCTTATTTCGACCTGTTTCCATTTCCAAATATCACCTTCCGCATTCAATAACCATGCATCACTAAACACATTATTGGGACCGCCACATCCACCCAATACTAAAATATGGTTATCATCCAATGTAATTTGAAACTGACCATATCTAGGTGGCGGTTTAACATTTGAAGTCTCTTGTTTATGCCATTGAAATGATTTTAAATTAAGGCACCAAATATCATTGGAGACCCCATCGATTTCAGTTGTCGTTTGAAACCCTCCAAAAATAACCATTTGATTTATCCTAATTGACGCAGAATGGCCAGCCGAAGGGGGTGGACTTTGCGGCGATGCATACACAGTCCAACGAGTTTCATTTATGTCATACACGTGTAACTCATCAAATAATTTCACCAACTGTAGAAACTGGCCCAAGCCTGGATGTCGAACACCACCAAACAAGATTAGCCTGCCATCGTGATTAACCATTGTGGCGCAAGCTTTCGGCGATGGATATGTTCCCATAGGTAATTGTCTTACCCACTGTCGTTTGGATAAATCAAAACACCACAAATCATTAAAAGTAGTGGTAGCCGATGAACGACCGCCAAAAACAAACATTGAATTTTTATGCATCACGGCCGAATGGGAAAATCGTCCTGTTATAATTGAGGTTAGTTCATGAATTGGTGATGGCTTCCAACATACCCGATATTCGGACAATCCTTTGTTTAAATTCATTTGGGCATAATGCACAACGTCTACAATTGAACGATAATCAAAAATTATTAATTAACGCGGTTTATTTCAGACTTACTTTTTACAATGAGTGACCATCTTTTGCATACAGCACTACATTCTTCTAAATCCTTATAGGGAGGCAAATAGCTCAATATAAATTCTAATACCTCGTCTGGCAAATCATTTATATGTACCATCTTAAATCTATATATTCTCAGTTATTATTAATTCTCAATTTATTAAATATGTTTTTATATCTCGTTAAAATAATTTTTTTTTTTTTTTTTTTTTTTGTGTCTACTAATCGACAATGTTAACTATAATTTTGTTGTTCTTTGCTTTTTTTAAATTTAAAGAAATAATTAATAACTTATTTTAATAAATTTTTATTTAATTTATACATTTTTACTTATATATTATATTTTTAAGTAATTTAAATATGTACAAATTTCCTTAAAAAAATTTTCTTTTAATTATTTTCTTTTTTTGTGGAAAAAGAACCTTGATTTTGACAGCAAATTTTTAACAACAAAAAACTACGGTAGGGTTAGGCAAAATTCACTATTTTGAAACTAGTAGTACTTTGTCTTTGCTGTATGTAGAGAATTTATTCCGATCCGTTTTTTGCTCAATATATAATCGGGCCCGATTATGACCCGGATCATTTTCGAAACGTCTGTACCAGACAAGTCGATTGACGGAAGTAAAAAGAAAGTTTTTTTTTTATTTTCAATGACGTTATGCATAATTACAAACTTTATAATCAATGTTACCAACTGATAAAAATAAAACCAAAATATAATTCTCATTTCAATACCCCCACTAGAATTCTATTTCTTCACAATGCAAAGCCCCATTGCATTGACGAACTTCTGATGTTTGGCAGTGTTTAGTCCCTTTGTCAATACTCGTACATCTGCTAACATGTTGTCGGTCGAAACATACACAAGTTCGATACGGTTGTCGTTTACTATGTCACGAATAAAGTGATGTCTTACATCAATGTGATTAGTTCTCGGATGGTAACTGGTAGTTGTAGCTAGATTAATGGCACTCATGTTGTCGTAAAAACTTCGAAGTTTCGACAAATAACTTCCGCAGTAATCCGTTTAACCAAATCGCCTCCTGTGTGGCCGAAGATAACGCCATATATTCGGCCTCAGTTATTGACAGTGCAACTGTGGGTTATTTTCTGGAATTCCAAGATATCGGACCGTTTTGATATGTAAAATCATCCTGTAGTTGATCGTCTCTGGTCCAAATCGCTTGCCCAATCAGCATTAGAAAAAACAGAGAAACCGCTGCCACCATTTTTTCTGAATTCCAATTTAGCCGTTGCACTTCCCTTTAAATAACGCAAAATCTGTTTAACAGCTGTCCAATGAGCCTGTCCAGGGTTATTGTTAAATCGACTAACTAAATTCACGGCATAACACACATCTGGTCTGGACACTTGAGCCGCAAACAATATACTTCCAACAGCTGACTGGTATGGCACTTCAGCCTTTTCATCCCGTTCCCTTTTTGTATTTGGGCAAAACTCCGCTGACAGTTTTTGATTGATGTCTATAGACGTCGATACCGGATTGCAATCCGCCATATTATAACGTGATAACATCTCGTTGATATATTGTTCTTGGTCAATCCAAATTAAACCATTCTTGCGATCGCGTGTTATTTGTAGACCTAATACCATAACGCGCTTCACCCAAATCTTTCATCTTGAATGTTGACATCAGGTTTTCTTTGAGGTTCCTTTTCATTTCTTTGTCATTCGTGAATATTATCAGGTCATCCACATAAACGACAACAAATGCCATTTTACTTCTACTAACTTGGCAATAGATGCACGGATCGACTTTGGACTTGGCTAAACCAGACTTTAACAATTCTCTGTCCAACTTTTTATTCCAAATTCGGCTTGCCTGTTTTAAGCCATACAATGATTTGTTAAGACTATACACTTTGTTGCCTTTTGCATAACCTTCCGGAGGCGTCATTTAGATCTCCTCATCGAGATCTCCTTGTAGAAATTTCGTCACGGCATCCAATTGTTCTATATCAAGATCTAGGTAGACCTAATACCATAACGCGCTTCACCCAAATCTTTCATCTTGAATGTTGACATCAGGTTTTCTTTGAGGTTCCTTTTCATTTCTGTCATTCGTGAATATTATCAGGTCATCCACATAAACGACAACAAATGCCATTTTACTTCTACTAACTTGGCAATAGATGCACGGATCGACTTTGGACTTGGCTAAACCAGACTTTAACAATTCTCTGTCCAACTTTATATTCCAAATTCGGCTTGCCTGTTTTAAGCCATACAATGATTTGTTAAGACTATACACTTTGTTGCCTTTTGCATAACCTTCCGGAGGCGTCATGTAGATCTCCTCATCGAGATCTCCTTGTAGAAATGCCGTCACGGCATCCAATTGATCTATATCCAGATCATATTTCACGGCAATTGCAATTAACGTCCTAATCGAGCTATACCTGACTACCGGGCATAAGTTTCTGCGTAATCAATGCCCTTCTCTTGACAATAACCCTTGCTTGATTACCAGTCTCGCCTTATGCCTTATGATCTTTCCAGTTGCGTCCCTCTTGGTTTTGAAAACCCATTTAGAGTTTATCGGCTTTCGATTCGGTGGAAGATCAACAAAACTCCAAGTGCTGTTTTGTTGCAACGAACTGTATTCATTACACATGGCCTCTTTCCAGTTCTCACTATCGGCTCGATTCAACGCTTGACTGACAGTGACTGGATCATTCATTTTAATTGAATGTACGTTGTACTGTTAATCTTAATACCGGAAGCCTCAATGCCCATAATCATTTGTCTGTACTACAGTCCATTCATCCGTCACGGCCAATCCGACCCCATTCAACTTATAAGAATATGTAACTAATTTATTCACGTATTCCTCTACGGAACTGCAATCAGTCAATCTCGTTGATATTAAACTCCTGAGTAGACCTACCTCCAATTCATCCCACGCTTCTTTGTCAGTTTTTGTACTCTGTACATGTGGGTAAACTATGTTGTCAATCAACAAAATCAACTTGGCGCGTGCCTTTTTAATATTTTTTCTATTATTACTGCATCCCATAGGTTTAGGTCCTCAAAATATGCTTGTACAGCGAAACTCCACGAGTCATAATTATCAGGCCCTTTTAGTTTTTCTATCGATGAAAACGCCATTTCCGACATTTTTTAATTAACACAAATTTATGTTTCACTAATAATCGTATGCTGGGCCCATAACCTGTTGTAAATTTGTCGATGGATACGAATCCCATATGCCAATAAAAAAACGTATGTACCAGACAAGTCGATTGACGGAAGTAAAAAGAAAGTTTTTTTTTATTTTCAATGACGTTATACATAATTACAAACTCTATAATCAATGTTACCAACTGATAAAAATAAAACCAAAATATAATTCTCATTTCAATAGTTTCCCCAAGAGATTAGTTAGGAGGTTACCATTAGGCCAAATTTCACAAACTGAAGGCGTTTGAACTGAACCAAGCGATCAAGGATTAAAGGTCTAAATGAATAGGTTTCAAGTTAAACACCTGGGATTATATCGAAAACCAGACAGTCCTCACATAAAGCGTTCTGAACCAGCCCGTTGCACTGCTCATACACCTTAAAAATATTTATGATCCGAAAGGGTCACGAACAAGACCCAATCTGATCCGTCTTTAAAAACAAAGCAGAATTACAGAGGGTTAAATTACATGAAGTAGCAAACCATACATGACTCAACTCACACAGTAGAACAATATTTTTAATTTTGACGTGATAACGTCTTTCATTTGAGCAACACGAAATTTGGCCTTTGGTCGCAGGCAATTACCTGTCAAGCATTACGTTTAATTTAAATATATGATTTTATAGATCGATGCTTAGGTTTTACGGCTTACACATAAAATTATTGCACTATCCCAACTATTTACAACACTTGAGACTACTGAAGCGGGAGAATACCTCATCTGATCGGAACAATTCTGGTGTCAATTTCTGCATAAATGTTAGCTGTGGCGGTTAATTCATTTTAAATTAAAATAATGAATCTACACATATATTTGAATACAAATTACAAACTATAAAATCCAAATCACGAACAAAATTGCTAGGAAAGTATCAAATGTCGAAACGACACCGCTGCACCCACTCAAACAGTCGTACTCAATCTTAATGTGCAGAGCGTCAGAGCTTACGCAGGCTACATTGATTTGATACAGACCCAAGAGACATGTTGTGTACCATGACGTTTTTATTATTACCTTATATTTTATAAGTTAATTTTGAATTTCCAGCCACTGAACAACAACTTAAAACTGAAAATCTTATCTTCCCAAACCAATGTCAAAAAAAATGAGTCGACATTTTTCCATCTAAAAAAACGCATTATGTCGCTTCTGGGTATTCTGTGGTTATACAGTAATGAGAATACCTGGTGCGTCTACCTACTAAGCGAAACTTTGATGCGTGATAACGAGAAGCCCATTCGCAACTACTAGTGCACTACTTTAATAAATAACCACGATGATATAGGAGATCAGTAATGCACTGGACGTGAACATCAGCAACTAGGCCATGCACACTTGCTCGTTTAGTCATACGTATTTGTCGCGCTGAACTTTCCGTTGTGACTGACGACACTTTTCTACATGAACCTATCTAAATTCATCCCGAGACGTCTCTGCAGAATATATCCATGCTTATGTACCACGCTTTCGTTCCGTACATATATAACCGCCAGTACGTACCGCCATATGTCAGCGTGGACTCCGACATATCATGCAGGCAGCGCCTGCAATATTAATGTCATCGCTAAACCCGAATTCGGGTGCTTCATCAATAACCTAGGTTGCGTCGCCAACACACTACTCCGATGCCTTTGCCAGGAACTTGCTTGGAGTTCATATCCATTAAAAACTTCACCGTTGAGACCCTGCGCTTCATATCGTACTTCTCGTATAATTGTCCAATACTTAATCGTTTGCACACCGCCGCTGCGCCCCGTTCAAGATAATATAAACTGACTTTAACAAACCCATCATTTTTTGGTGGTCTAGATGTGAAGCTGCCTGGAAGAATCAAATTGATACTATTTATCAGCTCCGTATCTTGCAGCTTCCACATGTGTTCATGTTACCTCGCTACGTAACCGGGCAACTAGCAACCGGGCAAGACAATGATGAGTCTTCGACTAGATGAGTTAGGCTAAAACACGGCGCTAAACAACTGGGCTGGATTAAGGTGTCAATCGTACCGTGCTGAGAACCAACCTGGCTGGGGGCCCAGCCTAAAAATTAGCTTAGTCTCTAAGGGTGTATCCGGATACTTGGCGCCTTCCGGATTATGTAGCCTTATCTGTGCATCGCGGATCTCTGTACAGATGGACATTTTTTCTCTGCTACTCGTGGGATTCTTATGAAAGATTTACACACAAAACATAGAGGCCTGGGCCCGTATTCTTGAAATTCACCGAAAAAAGTCGCCGGTGCTTTGGTATGAAATAATTTAAATTTTCGACTGAAATGACGTATTTCACTAGAAAATTACGGGCGACTTTTTTTGATCGAATTTCAAGAATAGCGGCCCGGGACTCTTAAAAACCCAGGAACTGCTGCTGGAGGTACGAGATTAAGAAGGTCATTGGCTCGCATAAAGCTAGTCCTTCTAACACTTTAGGAAAACACCAAAGTTCTAGGAAAGCTGGTCCAGGAGTACCAAATCCCAAGATGTCCAGATCCTTGGGGACACTATGTGTACTCCGATCCAGGAGGACTTGGTGTCAGACTAGCTTTCGGGCGGGGAATCCGACACGACGATGGTGAAGGCAATGATGAAGATTAATGCTGAGGATGCTGTGGATCAATTTACCCACTGCAAGGCAGCCTCAGCTACTCTGTTGCTTAAAATTCAAACTGATGCAGTTGACGTTGCCCACATCTAGCAGCCATTGATCATTGGGCACCTGGTTATGGGACTCAGGGCACCAAACCATAAAGTGCATTCTCGTTAAAACTAATCTAAACTTGTTTGTGCGGTTTAATTTTACAGAGTAACTCAGATGTAGTGGCGGCTGTCATTGAGATTGGTAATATGTAGTTCGATTTTGTCTTTCTTGCAAGTGGCTTCATTTACGTAAAAAGTTTTTGGGTTGAGTGAAATATCCTAAATTTGAGAATGTGAAACTTAATAGTAGAATCTAGATTGAGAACAAAATCTCCTAGGAAAGCAGGGGGAGGTGGTCATAGATGTATTCATCGCTATCACCGACCGATCGTAATGAGTTAATGAAAAATCCCTCTCGCATTGAATCCTCCAAATGAACTCGATTTCTCCCAATCAAAACGTTGCCGCCTTAACCACTGAGCTATTTAATCGATAGTGTACAAATTACCAAGGTTAAATTGCCTACTTACCGTAATATTCAACATTAAGTTTTTAATCAAACAGCGCATTGTTATAATAATTAATTACTTTGCCCTTGTTTGAAAGTTAAAATTACACTAAAACTCTCCACATCAATCAAAAATATTGAGCAAATATTATAAATCTCCACTGTGAAATACCGTTAACCAGTCACAAATTTCTCTGCAAAACAAAAATATTTTTGTGTCATGTGTTTGTCAACTTTCTCTTTTCACTATTTTGATCTTCCGTGTTCGGTGAAAAGAATCTACAAAAATTAATTAGTTTCAATTAAAAAATTTAAATTTTATTAAATCAACTAATAGAATTATTGTATTAACATATGTGTAGAAATATGTATAAACTATTTAACCGTGAATATGTGGAATAAACTGTATGTGGAATAAGCATAAAATTCGTGATATTATAGAGCAAAAAAAAATCCATCCATAACCTAGAAAAATACTGACAAGCAACTAAAAAAATTAAAATCAGTTTTCTTTTAAGATAATGTAGACCTATTACTGTCTAAAGAATAATATTTTGAAGAACTAAATTTATGTAATAATTACTAATCATCAAATAAATAATTTAAAAAATGTCAGAATTTCGATTGTTACCATTTAGATTGTCAACATCGCAAAAGGTTAGTCGGTTAGCATGTTTACTGATGGTCATACTCATTAATATTTGGGAACCGTTTTTATTTCAGATTATTGTTTTATCGGTGACTGCCGGCGTTGCACTACTCGGTGTATTGGCACGGTATTTAGGTCGCAGGAAAACAACAAAACCAATTCGACGAACCCGAAAACTGGGTGGTCGCCGTACTAGGAATAGCATGCGAAGTCCTAATGGTAAGCCAGTTGCTTATTTCAGTGAAAAATAGTTTTTTGTACAAAATCTTGTGTTTTAATCTCTTATTTATTTTTTTATGTTTTGATTTTAGAAATACAGGTAAATTGTAAAGTGCCCCATTTTTTTCTGTTGTCCAAAACTTTTTAACTTTGTTGCCAAACCTAAAATCTTTTTGTAGATAAGAGATAATTTTCGATTTGTTTGAAGTATGGTGCCTATTTACAATATTATTTTTCTTTTTAAATTTTAGACCTAGCATCTTTGGCCGGATCAAAAGCATCAGCTAGATCAATGAGTCCAGGTGGATCAATTGTTGCCCTATCTGATCGTCTTTCGTTGGCCTCCGGTTCAATTGATCCGGCTTTAGTTAAATCAATGCCCTTAACTGCCCAACAACTCGGCACAATGGGAATGGAAGCTTTGGAGACCGTTATTTTGTATTGGGAAGATGCACTGGCTGCTCATAATCTACCAAATGGGTCATTAAGTACGGCAGACGATAGTGAATTTTGCCGCGAACTTCAAAATTTACTCGATATGGCTTACACTTTGCAAGATCAAAGTGAACTACTATTTTTGGATCAGCGTTCGGTTTTATTTCGCGAAGAAAGCAATCTCGACGAAAGTGAAAAACGATTTTCAGAATTGCATCGTTCGTCGTCCGATCCAAATTTCGATTCGGCTGAAAGTTTTGCTTCGGCCCTCGATCAAGTAGCTGATTTACGTGAATTTGAAGATTTTGTCGAAGCATTCCCGGATTTGGAACGTTATCCGCTGTATCAAAGCGCATTGAAACATTTAGAAGAATCATCGATACCTTGTCGAAAGAATCGTTCAGAGATGGTCAATTGTTCGTCTGAAATTGAATATTTGGCGAAACTACATTGCATTCGACTTGCATTTCAATTTCTATTTAAAGATCCAGCTATGGGACAATGGGTTGCTGATACGGGACGACAGGTTTTAACGGATCTCTTATGTTTGGGTGACAAAGATCCGAAAGACTTTTTAGTTGGTTATGAGGACATGCTCAATTTTCTACAGGATCAAAATAATTGGGCGGCCATTGAAAAAGAGCTCGAAGAGCGAAATGTAAAGGCTATCACATTTTACGATATTGTACTCGATTTTATAATACTTGACGCCTTTAGAGATTTAGATTCGCCACCCGGAAGTGTAATTGCTGTAGTAAATAATCGTTTCCTATCTAATGGTTTCAAAGAAACCGCATTAACGACAGCTGTATGGTCTGTGCTCAAAGCAAAACGACGTCTACTTAAATATTCGACTGGTTTCATGGCACACTTTTATGCTATTTCAGAACAAATTTCACCGCTTATGGCATGGGGTTTTTTTGGTCCAGACGAAGGTTTACGCGAAATTTGCCAATATTTTCGTGACGAAACAGTTGGATTTCTAAGTGATATTTTTAATTTTCAAAAATGTCGGTTCACATCTGTTGAAGATTTATCGTACGATATACACGACCTAATGAAACAAAGGGCTAATAATATTGGAATTAAATTTAGTCAATAATTTTTTTTTTTTATTAAGTCAAAGTGGAAAAAGGATTAGAGGATTTTTTAAACATTTAAAGAATTTACATAGTACGTATATATAACTTTTTTGGCCTTTGATAGGTTTTATTAAGCATATAGTTTTTTTTTTGTTATATTAAACCAAAATTATTTATGTTATGTGGTAAATCAGATTAAACCGATTGTTTATTATTTTGTTAATTCTTTATAAAAAAGTAATAATTTTATAAATTATGTATTATTATCACCAAATAAATGATTAGGATATAGGTACATATAAAAATTGTGGTTCTTTGGTATTTCTCATTATAACAGAAAACGGCTTAGCAAAGTTTTCCACCTGTTGTAGGGCTACGTGAGAATTTTTACGGGTTGACTTCAAATTTGTTGAGCCATATAAACGCGGTCACGACTCGCGACATAAAAATGAAAAAATTTTCTGTCATTTTATTGTTGGTCACATACATGGATCGCCTTTTTCATTTAAGTTTTCTTTAATTATGATTTCAAATTAAATCATTTTAATTTAAATGAATTTAAAGAGTTAAACGTGTTAACATAAAATTAAATAGTTTAAAAAATAATTTATTAAAAATATTATACAGTGAGTGAGTTAAAAACGAAAAAAAAAAAAGTTCAAAAACAAAAGAGACATTTTGTTTTACTACTCATGTATTGCTTTTGATTGATTTTATACAGTTTTACCAAAAAGAATCAAAATTTATAAACTTAATTTATTAAAATATTGAAAATAGTTTAAATTTTAATATAATAAAATGTTATTGTTACAATTTTATTAAAATTAAAAATTAAGTCATTATGGCTAAAACAAGAAGTAATAAACGTCCAACAACAACAACAAATACTACGGCAGTAGATAACAAGGCTTCTTTGGACAATACAACAACGACGAATCCAACACCACCAACAAAAGCATTGAGTACTTTAGCAAACACACGTACACGATCGAAAAAATGTAAAGGATTATCCGATGAAAAATCACAAAACGTGAAAATTAATAAGAAATCTAGTAAAAATAATTTATCCACAATTGGAAATACTCATAATACAAGGCGTCGCAGTTTAAATAATAAAAATACTAAGGTAAGACTTCCATATTTTCTTGTTCAAACTGTTCGAAAAGTATAATGGCGTTTGTTAACCCAAAAAAAAAAAAAAAAAAAACGAAACATCTTCATATTTTCGTATAAACAAATTTAATCTCTTATTTTATTACATACTACGTTAGTTTAATTGATAATTTAATACTCTATCATGTTTATTTCTAAAACAAATTAACTTATTATGCTTTTTTCGCATCTTTTAATTTTTTCGCAAACTGTTATATTTGCAAAAAAATTTCAATATTTTGACTTTCCGAAAATTATTTGTTATTAGCATATTGCTTATTTTAAATGAAGATAACAATAAATAAATGTGGTTTATCGAGAAAAATTTTAATATTTACAATTAAAAATGTAAGAAAACTTAAAGAGAAAGTTTAGTTATCCGAATTATAACACTTTTATTAATTTTTCTTACCAAAGATTCAAACCATTTTTAATTTATAAAACTATACTTTACTAATAATTTTGTGTTAACATAATTATTTAGGCGAAATAAAGATTAATTTCGATTAATTGAATGTCTCTAGTGATTTTCGAGTGAAATGGTAAACAGTTTTTTGAAATTTTATTCAATAAATTGAATAATGTGGAAAATAAGTTCATGTAGCCAAGATCCAAACCTAATCTTAATTATATTTTTTTTTTGTGTACAATTTGACAGAATGCTGCTGAGGAGATGGATACGTCAAATATGGATTCATCACCAGAAACGGGAACCGATAGTAACGAAATACATTCATCAGAATCTATATCGGATAATGAGCAGGAAGTAATTAAAGTAATTGAGATAGTTGATGAGTCACAAAGTTATAATTTGCATGAGGACGATGAAGATGAAGAAGGAAAGGAATACGAGCTAGTGTATGTGGAGGATGGTGAGGAAGTTGACGGTGAAATCGAATATTTAAATGAAGAATATCTGTTGGATGATGATTTTATTATACAAGAACAACAAAATGACGAGAGTTCGCAGAATTCGAACGTTTTAGAGGAGGAAATTGAAGATTATACTATGGATTCTTTGTCGCATGATGAAGTTGCTGAATCTGAGGTATATCCAACAGAAACTATTCTAAATGAAACAGCTAAATTACCTCCTATTGTACCAATGGCAACTAGAAGCCGTCGAAGTCATGTGGTTGTGACAGATAGTAGCCCAGAAAAGCCAAAACCATCAAAACGAAAATCAAGAGGATCGGATAAAAGCTCTGACGGAGATGTTGATCATCCAAGTAAAGTTTCCGATGATATTCCTGAGATAAAAAAAGAACCAGGAACTCATAACATAGAATTGATGCCTACATTTTCGGAACCAACTAAAAATGAAGAAATTCCAAAACCTAAAATATTTATTCCCAATATAGAACCACCTGCTACTAGAGCTAGGAGTCGGAAATCTATTTCAAATTCAGATTCAATAGTATCTATTGAACCTACTAAAAATGAAATTCATAAAAATTCTTTAGAACAAAATAAAAGTTTAAAGTCACATGTCATTATTAAAATTGAGAAAGAAACCTGTGGTAACGATTCGAAAAGTGAGGAAGATTCACTAGAGACTAGTAATATTTTACAATCGACCCCAGAAACTTTACATGAGAATCAGATACAAGATAATTCTTTTAGCGAATCAAAGCCTGAAAATGTTGAAACAATAACCAAAATGCGAACAACTAGGCGAGCTAAAGTATTGAGCACATCAAGTCCGTCTGAAAGCAATAAGTCAGTATTAATTGGAAATAAAGTAATTACAAAATTTTCGAACAATAAAGTTCAAACAAGTTTACAAGAATCAGAATTAGATGAATCAACGAAGGCAATAAATCTGAAATCCGGTCAGAAAAATGCTGATGAAGTACCGCTTAAGTCACAGAAAATTGAGCAAGAAAATTTACAAAAAATCGAGGACATAATATTAAATCCTACCGAAAATGAAAAATCAAAAGATTTGTCTCCTAAATCACCAACAGTTAATACGCAGCCATCACCAATAAGAAAGACTCGTCTTAGCAAAGCAAAAATTTTAAAATCAGATTTGGAGTCATCTTTAGAAAAAATTAGTACCACAAATAATGAAAATACTTTTGGAGAAACTGAACCAGTTAAAGAAAATAATTTGAAAATCGAAATGATCAGTATTGATAAGAAAAAAGAAGAAAATGAGCCACCTCCTGAAATTACCTTGAAATCGAAATTTTCGCCAAAATCTGAAAATGATAATGTTACATTGAATCAGTTAGAATTGGAACGAGCTCCAGAACTTTCCAAGGCCAATAAGAAAAGGTCAAACAATGGATCAGATATGAAAGATGAAGTGACCAGTACAATGATTATAACAGAAGACACCAAAAATAAAGATCATATTCCCAAGCATTCGCAAAGCACCAAAATTATGGAAGTTAACATTGAAAGTAATGCTGCTGAAATTGTTACGAACGAGAAAGATTCTCCTTCAGGTTTACGAAAACTACGAAGAAGGTCAAGAAAAGATAGTTCTCCCCCACCTGTCTCACAAATTGAACTAAACGAGCCGAATAGTTCTCAACAAATTACATGCATTAAATCTGTTACTGAAATCGTAGAAAAAACAGAAAATATTACTAAAGCGGATGAACTGGAGAATGAATTAACTGTCTTAAATGCAAATATTGAAGTCACAAGTAGTTCAATCGGAAATAGTCTAGAAGAAAAAATGGATGAAAATGAAGAATGCAAAAGTTTCCAAGAAGAAGAAGACAAATCGTGCTCTAAGGCAAATTCTTCGCGCTCTCAATTAGCGTACACTTCAATAATATCGACTCGAAGGCAGAAAAAAGAGCAGGTAAAATCAGAATCACTAAAACCTCTAGAGAAAATATCCGATAATTGTATGGCTATCGTCGAAAAATTATTACAAGAATCCTCTTTGAATAAATCAAACGCTGAAATTACAAGCCCTGTAACTGAAATAAATTTATCGAAAACGGTATCACCCAAAAACAAATCATCAAAAGTAGCTGAATTGAAAAACGATGCAGAACATAAAACAATGCAAGTGGAAACACAGATAGAACAAGATAAGGTTGCAGAATCCGAAAAAATGGAAGTCGATGAAATCAACCAACCCACCGAAAACGAGAAACCAATCGAAATTAAATTTAAAGAGTCTCTCGAGCTTTCTCTCGAAGAAAAACTAAAAAATATAAAACTAGATGAAATTAAAGATAAGGCTGAATTCGATCTGTCTGCTACTGGAAGCACTGCCAATGAACTCGAACCAAAATCACCTAAAATTGATGAATTTGAAACAAAAATTAATCGTAATTTTTATGCAGAAGCATTTGCAGGTTTAAGTCACGAAACGAGAACTCATATTTTTGAGGCTTTATTGCGCAGTAAAGCTGATAGTAAAAATCCTCCCAGTAATGAAATTGTAAAGGAAGAAGCGGTTGAATTTGATGATAAAAAAAATATTTTTATTAAGAAAAAGTCGAATAAAAAAATCAAGAAATCATCGAAAAAAGAAAAAAAAGTGGATAAAAATGACACGTCTACTACAGACGATAGTAAAGTAGATGATGATGAATCATTGAGACGGTCAAGCCGAATAAAAACTATCAGTCAAACGAGGCAAAGGTCGCATGGTCATGGTTTGGTCCGGGCACGTGATCCCTTTCTTGACGATGATATTGATGAAGAAAGTTTTAATCTTATTAAATACAAAGCACTCGAATTAGATGGGGTCGAAGCAAAAGATTGCGCACCAACCGAAGAAACAGAAGTGGAAGTAAGACGAGAACGCGAAATGATACTAAGATTAAAACAATTCATGACAATCAAAGAAAATATCTATCATTGCGATAAAAATATTAGCAAAGAGGCTAAAAAAATGACTTGCGATTGTTTTTTGACAAAAGAGGAAATTGAGCGGGGTGAATTGGGTTGTGGCGAAGATTGTCTAAATCGGCTGTTGATGATAGAATGTGGTCCTAAATGTGTCGTCGCAGAACGATGTACGAATCGAAAATTTCAAAAAACTCAATATGCCAATTGTAAAGTATTTCAAACGGAGAAAAAAGGCTTTGGTATAATGGCCGGTGCAATAATTCCGCCAGGCGAATTTATTATGGAATATGTTGGTGAGGTGCTTAATAGTGAACAATTTGAGAAACGAGCCGATGACTATTCGACAGATAAAAATAAACATTATTACTTTATGGCTCTGCGAAGTGATGCGGTAATCGATGCAACCGCGAAAGGTAATATTTCACGATTCATCAATCATTCGTGTGATCCTAACGCAGAAACACAAAAGTGGACTGTTAATGGTGAATTGAGAATTGGATTTTTCAGTACTCGAATTATTTTGAAAGGAGAGGAAATCACATTTGATTACCAATTTCAAAGATATGGCAAAGAGGCTCAAAAATGTTATTGCGAAGCTCCTAATTGTAGAGGATGGATTGGTGAAGAACCGGATAGCGCTGATGATGATGACGATGACGAAGAAGAAGAGGAGGAAGACGAAGAACAACAACAACCACCGCAAATAGAAAAAATAGATGAGATCCCACCTCTTACTCCTATTCTACCGGCCCCTATTATTACAGAGATTAAAGAAATTATAAACGAGGAAATTCCTCCTTCTCCAGTCGTTGAATCAACAATTATCGCTCCAACAGAAGTAACTGAAGTACCGATACCACCTATTGTTGCTGAAGTGATAGAAATGCCACCGCTAGTTATGATAGAAAAAATAAAGAAACCAACGAAAAAAGAGCGAAAGGCTTTGGTGAAGACCAGAAAAACGAGATCAGAATTATTAGAAGATGCCGATTTGGAAGAAGAGATTAATATTCTAAATCGTACTGGTTTGAAAAATCAAGCACATACTCTTAAACTTAGTCGCCTCATGGTGCGTGCTAAATTAATGAATGCCCGAATAAGATTAATACAGCTACTGCAGTGCGGTGAATTACCTTGTCGCCGCCTCTTTTTGGATTATCATGGTTTACGTTTACTTCATGGTTGGATGTCAGATTCGACCGCTGTTTCCGATAGTCTGGACAATGTAAAATTCCAATTAAAACTGCTGGAGACATTAAAATCCCTTCCAATTCCGAATAAAACTATGCTCAAAGACAGCAAAGTAATTAATATGGTGCAAAAATGGAGCTTGGACGATAAGAAAACTGCACATTACTCTCCAAATGATGATACCCCAAGTGATAGTGGCTCGGGAACACCAATTCAACAAAACGATAGTCCAAATCATCTTGGATCACAATCATCGACAATAACAAAACCACAATCATCCGTCTCTAGTACCGTAGATGATGAATACAGCTATGTTAGTAATAATATAATCAAAATGTCTTTAAAATTAATTGAAAGTTGGGAAAGTTTACCGGAAGTATTTAGAATTCCCAAAAAAGAAAGAATCGAACAAATGAAAGAACACGAACGTGAGGCTGATTTGCGTTATAAAGCGCTAGGATTATCGGAAGATCAGAAGGAGAAATTTGATAGACTTCCTGAAAAGAATCGGGAATGGGATCCACAAAAGAACCGGGATAAAAAATTACCATACAATAATAATGGTAATAATAATAGTAACAATAATAATACAAGCAATAAACCAACGAATTCAACAAACACACCACAATTGGATAAATATCAACGAAGGCAAATATTTGAAATGAAATTTGCCAAAGAACAGGAAGAGAAAAAGAAACAAGAATATTGGCGTTTACATGAAATGACATGCACATGCTTTAGATTGGATCCACGAAAAACGGCCCAAGAAGATGTACCCGCAATTGTTAATCCGGCAACTGGTCAATGGTATACAAAAGAAATGAAATCGGTAGCTACACCACCATCACATGTGAGTAAATTTTAAAATTACTGATTATGAAGCTTCTTAGTTAAATATGTAAATTTTTATTTTTAGGCTCATATCAAACCACCAGAACAAGTTTTATCAACGAATCCGGATGATTATACTCTCCCGACAATTGATTTACCACCACATTGGAAATTTGCGATCGATACAAAGGGTCGAATATATTACTATCATGTAAAAATTCGTATTCCTCAGTGGGAACCGCCAATATTTTTGCCGCCATTGGCCGTTGCAGAAGAAATTAAACCACCTGTCGAACCAAAAGATAAAGCCGGTAAGCCATCCGTGTATTATTTAGCAATTGTTTAGTTTTATAGCGTTTTACAGTTATTTTAGTTGACGCTGATAAAGAATCGAGTTCAACCGACACTACAGATAGTAGTGAAGATGAGCTAAAGGAACGTATAAATAACTTAAAACAGCGTTTTAAAGAAAGAGGGCAACCATTGCCAGAAATAAATATAACCGATAGTGAATTAGTAGAAAGTTTAGATGTTGATGCTAAAAATAAAGATAATTTTTCAGATACTTTTCCGCGCATAGATCCCGTAAAGTCTTCATACAAAATCAACAAACGTAAGAGGCGACGCGAAGGTCTTGTTCAAGAAAGAATTATTAACGTAAGTAAAAAATTTGTTTTGGTATTTGTTGTGCGGGGAAATTTGAATTTGTTTTTTTTAATAGCCACGAACTGAAGAAGATAAAATGTATGGTCAGCAACAGTCAAGGATGTATCGTGAAACCAAAGAAAAATTACGCCGGCGTAAAGAAGAGATGAGAAAACGCAGACTTTTAGAATCGGGCAGTTTATCTATGCGAAATAATAAAATTATTAAATTAACTGACGGTTTACCCGTTTCTATAACACCATATGATAGTGATGAGTCGGACGACGAATCGGAACAATCTTACCGGAGAAGTAATGATTCGATTAATCAGAATGATCCAGATAACGCAGTCGATTTTGTCGAAACACTTATTTCGCATAATATGAGTGACAATGATGCCAGACTGTTGGATGGCCTGAAAGAGATTGGCAAAGAAAAGGTGAACAAAAAGAATGTATACGAAGAATGGAAGAAACAACAAGCCAAACTAAAAAGTGAAGCTAGAAAAAGAGAATTAAATCAAAGTAAATTAATCCAATCAACCTCAGCCAGTAGCAGTACTAGTTCTAGTAGTTCTTCGCATGGAAAACGGCGTAAAGTTGTTATGGACAATATTGATTTGAGCTCGGACGAAATTCGTCGAATCAAAGAAAAATTCCGGACTGACATTGCTGGCGTTATAGTACAACACTTGGGGCCATATCGCAAAGAATCGTGTAAAATCGGTAGAATTCTGCATGATGAGGATTTTAAACATTTAGCACGGAAGGTAAAATATACTATCATCTTTATTTTCTCCTAAGTTTAATCTGATTTTCCTTTTTCAGTTAACCCATTTTGTCATGTTAAAAGAGTTAAAACATTGTGACAACACCGTTAATATACTTGAAGTAACTGATTCGGTTAAGACCAAATCAAGAGAGTTTATAAAAAAATATATGACAAAATACGGCGCTATATACAGACGTGGAGAAAATGAACCCGATTACAAAGATTAACATTAGTGGATAGTTTTATTTTTAATTAAACAACAATTTATTTTATTTAGTTGAATTTTTTTTTAAACAAAAATGGAGTTTTGAAGTTTTACCGACAGCAAAATTGTTTTATTTTATTTTACTATTTTTATTTTTTTTTTTTGTTGTAGAAAATTTAAGATTTAAAAGCATGCATGTTTTATATGTATATTTAATATTTTAATTTGTCTTTAAAATTATTAATTATATTATTATCGTTTACAAAATGAACAACAAAACTACCGAAAAGTGTTCGATTGGATAAACGGCAATTCATCTTTTCATTTTCTTTAATATGTAATTTATACCTATTAACTTTAATATGGCTGTGTTTAGAATAAAAATTGCATTAACTAGAAAACGGAATAAAATTAATATATTAATATCCATATTTTGTATGTATTATATATAAATCAATCAAATTTTAAAAAATAAATAAATTATTAAGATCAAAAATATGTAAATGGCAACAACTTATTAATCGCTTTTAAATAAAAAGTGTTATAAAATATTACTTATGTTGTACTGTATTATAAAAAAATATAACATTTTCTGTTATAAATCGCAGTTAACTTCATGATAATTATGATTTGTATTGTAAAAAGTTCTTTTTCCGGTCACCCATAGACCTGTAAGTTGTGTTATTTCACGTCGTCTTAAAAAAATATGTAATCATCTACAAGAAAATAAATGAAATTATGTTTTAAATTATTGTTTTTTACTTCATAACATAATCAATTATATTTAAAATAGTGAATATGTCGAAAATATTTTAAATTACTACAATAAATTTGTGATTAAAAATTTTTTCCACACAGTTTTTTGGTGTTTAGTACAAACAAATGAAAATACAACATTGTGTTGTTAAAAGTAAATTAATTTATAATTAAATCAGAGTTTCACTTAAAATTATTATTAATTGTTTATATAATTAATACATAAAAGTGAAAAAATGATTAGAAATTATAATTCTAGTGTGGTGGAAAAAATTATAACCTATAAACTGAGTTTGACATATTATTACAAAGTTAAAACATAATTTCATTTGATTTTATTAAATTAAATTAAATTTGTTATTACACATATTGCTTTTCATAATTCAATTTTAGATAATAAATCAAGATGAGGAAGATTATGAAACCCGGTAAAGTCGTGCTCGTCCTAAGCGGACGGTACGCGGGACGTAAAGCCATAATTGTTCGTACCTTTGATGATGGTACATCAGATAAACAATTTGGTCATGCCCTAGTAGCTGGAATTGATCGTTACCCCAAAAAGGTAACAAAGAAAATGAGCAAAGGCAAGATTCACAAGAAATCTAAGATCAAGCCATTCTTGAAAGTAAGTCTATTAATAAACCCTGGTGCATGTGTTTGGAGAATGTAATTAATATGTTTTTTTTTTTTTATTATTTTCAGGTTTTAAATTATAATCATTTAATGCCAACAAGATATCACGTAGCTGATATTACATTTGAAAAACTAAATGCTAAGGACCTTAAAGACCCAGTTAAACGTAAAACACATCGTTTCCAAACGAGAGTTAAATTTGAAGAAAGATACAAGGCTGGCAAGAACAAATGGTTTTTCCAAAAACTACGATTCTAAATTTGTTTAAATATTTTTAATATCGTAAAAATGTAAAAACAAAAAAATTGTTTATAATAAAATAATTATAAACATAATTTATGGTTTTTTAATGAATTCGAACTCGAATTTTTGACATATGGGTTAAACTCTGGTAACACTGGTCGTGATTTTAAAATACAAATATTTTGTTTGTTTTTTTTTTATTTTTATTTTTTTTCAGTAGTATATTCACCCACGAGCAGCAACATAAGTGAAAGTTTATTTAAAAATTTGGATTTCAAAATTAAAATCTAGTAACAAAAAATTGGATATATTATTTTGTATTATAAAGAGGCTTTGCTAATATTCGTTTGTCATTTGTGTATTAAGTTATTATTAGTGTTTTGGATATACATTTATATATTTTTTAATAAGCATTTAAAAGGTAGGACATACTTTGTTGTACTGTTTTGTGTTTTAAATTCCTTTATTAAAAATGACACGAAACGCCAATTTTACGAATTTTCAAATATTTATGTACAATTGAATTATATTTCACGACAATGGTTTGTTGAACAAGTAGGTAGTAGTAAATTAGTAGCTCTATTTATATAAGTTTATTGACCTGTCTCGGGGGGGACTAAATTATTATAAAATCCTATAGATATTACAATTATCATTTTAGAAAAAGATAAGAAAATCAAGTATATTTATAGGAACATTAGTTTTTATTAGACAACAGGTAGTGACTAATAACTATTAAATTTTGTTTACGATGATATATTTAGAAAAATTTAAATAAATCCCTCATCCTTTTGGTTTTTTTTTTATAACAACTCTTTAATGAATATTTGAAATGGGGTTTAATGTCTTATCATCTTCCAGATGTTTGGTAATTGTAACCAAGGTTTAGGGCTATTTAACATTCTTGTTAACGTTAAGAATTGTTTATCGCTCTGAATAACTTTAATCTTATCATTATAATTGTCTTTGGTGAATTATAAGTACATACCTACATAATCATGAACTTCGAGTGTTATTCAATTAGCAACTATAACTCTATAAGTTGTTCGGGGGAAAAAAATCGTCGAAATTGTTATTAATCTATGATTTACAATATTCCTAAATTAATTCAAAGTTTTGCTGAACGATTTTATATTGATTGAATACTGACCAGCAATTATATATTGAACGAGAAAATTGAAACGATTTTGCTTTAAGCTGTTGATTGCTTTAATTGAACAGAATTAAACTCGATTAAAGGCCGCTTTCATTTTTAAGTAGCCGCAAACTAATTTTAAAATTATGAAAAATAATGTAAATACATACGTACTATTTAGTGAAGACCATTACATAAATCCATTATACCTATGTGCTTACTTTTAAATACGCACTTCAGATAATTATAACGACGTCAACTTCAGTTTAACAATTTTATTTGTTTACCTGGCGCAGTGAAGGAAAACTTCTTTGGTTGGACGTTAAAACAAGAATACATATAGGTATCTGAATAAATAGCGTAATCAGTTTATAGTCGAATCATTAATGTACTTAATCTTTCTTGACCTCACAAAAATAGGTTCTGACCGGCATATTCAATTGTAGCGTAAGTCTTAAGCGAACTGAACACGATCATTATTATCGTGTAACATCATTATTTTATTTATTTATTTACTTTTGGAGCTTCTGCAACATCAAGGTCGCTTTAAACAAGCACAACAGGTTTCATTCATTTACATGTGTGTTTTACAAAAAATTGTTCTAAATGATACTAGTGATGATACAAAAATTAAAATAATATAAAAATTGTAAAATAAAAGGAAATATATGGTATGAATATAATAAAATAGAATCACAATTGAAAGACATACTGAACGGTTTCAAGATGCACGAAGACAAATTAAACTCCGAACAAAGCGCCTGCCCCGTTCGAAACAATCAGCAAACTGTAAGGCCCGTTGTACATTTCAGCTAAGCTAAGCGAGAAACGTAGTTTATATTAGCATAGTCTAGACTGCTTGATTCATTTATTATGATTTTTGACACGATACCTAATATAACTAAGTAGCCTACGAGTTAATAATAAAGTATACAAAAACATCAGTGTATATGTGAGCGATGTTAGCTGACATAGCAAGCTGAAGACAACTCGAGCTAAGATAGTTTGCATCGCTCAAAACAAAAAACATAGCTCGCATAGTTTAGCTCCAGTGTGCAACGTTTCATTAAATCTCTTTATTTACAACCGAAAGCTACGCACATAGCCCACATCGCGTAGCTTAGCTTTGCTGAAATGTACAGCGGGCCTTACGCATAGATCTCCTTACATAGCCTCTTTAACTAGCTAACAGAATCGACATTCCTTACACCCAGTGGTAATGTATTCCATAAAATCGCCCCTAACCATCATTGCCTCACTCGTGTATCTCGTCTTAAGCAAAGTTAGAATCAAAACATTGGTTCTACCCGCAAATTTTCAAGTGGCATTCCAAAAATATTTATTTAATAAATATGACCAAAACCCCAACTTAGGTTCCTTACATTTAGAAATGGCAATGACTTTACTAATTTTCCAGTGGCCTGGAAAACTACTCTTTAGTAAAATGTAGGTAATTGAATATGTCATTGGAAGAATCGCTGGAACACCAAATTTGAGAAATTTCAGCGGAATACCATCAGATCCGATAATACCTGGTGGTCCTCGTTGAGTTCAGAGAACCTGAACTCATTTGTAGTATGTTGTGATTGATGACTATTGGGCCTACTATTCAATAAAAGATTACTGTTCGTGCAGTATTATGACTGGGAACCATATTCACAAAAATGAATTATAGTATTGGTCAAACTTTACGCCAGACATCATCATTTCTATTTCCAATACCTCCACCCTTAAGGTTTCCCACAGTTCCTTAGAACTAAGTCCAGCAACCAATTTAGTTTTAATGTAGTTTTTCCTAGCAACTTTAATCACACCGTTCTGTCATAGTATTCTAATAGTGCTTTATTATCCAATGAAGATACTCCTTTCCATGTGCTATACGCCATATCGCGAATCTGAATTAAATTTTTAATATTCTCTCTCTTGGCCTTAATATTAATAAAGATACTATCCAGAAATTCACTAAGTCCAATTTTTCGACATCTTCCGGGAACAAAGTGAAGTAAAGTTACATTCAATTCTTTATAACTTCTAAAAGATACAAACTAAGGTTTGCTTGCATATATGTTTTAAAGTAAAATTCGCCGCCACCAAATCATGATCTGACACACCAGGACCTTGAGAGGAATCATCAATATGTAATGGTAAACTAGAAAAGATAAAATCATTAATATCTACTCGTAGTTGGCTCGTTTTGTGGGGGTAAATAGATTAAAATGCTTAGTCAGTGCTTTTAGTTGTTTGTAATCGGAATCTTTAATATCAATGTTAAACTCGACCATTAATATAATGTTATCATAAACCTCACTTAGGGATGATAATACTATCTATAAATCATCGAATGGTAAACCTTTATGATGAATATAACCTACTCCAGTCGCCAATCTAACCGTACCAATGATATATTTTATAACAAGATGATTCAGCTATTTTTTGTGCATAATTTTTAACATAGAATGCCACACCACCATCCCTCTACCTGACCTATCCTGCCTAATAATTTTGTATCCCTCCCTGTAGCGGCAGTTACCCCAATCACTAAGCTAGCACTGCTAAATTCTGATCATCTTTGTGCTGCAAACGGAAAATTTACGCGTTATCTGGAAAATTGGGCCTCGAGGCAATGTGCAGTTGCTCGCGACCATTTGAACTACCCCCCCCCCCTCCCCCCTCCCCCCCTCCCCCCCAGCATCCAAAACCTGTAATCTATAATAATACTTATATCTTCGAAAGCATATAACAATAAATATAAATAAAAACAAATATACAAATTTAAGTTTAAATTTAAATCTAAATTTAGGTTAGGTTAGGTTAGAGTTGCTGCTATCGCACACTTAGGCCAATAGTGGTCCATTGTGATACCACAGGATCTTATCTCCCCTTTACCCCTTAAACCATCCAGTGCTACTTATGTAGCGTAAAATACCTCGTACTCCACAGTTCGCGAGTTCCGAAAGGCTGTCCATACCGTACACACCCGAGTATTTGTCTTCTGTATGATAGTGCCGGACACGAGCATATAGGAAGTGATCTATAGTCTCTTCCTCCTCCTCGTCCATGCAACTTCTACAAAAGTCCTTTGTCTGTAGACCCAGCCTTCTCGCGTGTTCCCTAAAAAGGCAGTGTTCTGTCAGTATCCCTAAGACCAATCCTAACTCTCGTCTTCCCAGGGATATCAGTGCCTTGGAGCGCCGCAAGTCCAGTTTTAGCCAAACCCTGCACGTGAGAGTGTTGGTCCATCTCTCATTTGTCAAGGCGATTGCCTTTCTACTGAGCCCCAATTTGAGCGCTGCTATAGGCCTCCCCAGACCTACCCTTTCCGTCTGCATCTGGAGAGTCGTACCGTACCTAGCTAGTTCGTCCACCCTGCAGTTCCCCGTGATGTCCGAGTGACCAGGGACCCAGATTATCTGGATACTGAAATACTCGCACAGCGCCACCCGTGACCTCAGACAAACCGCCTCTAGTGACCTGACCGCCGCCTGACTGTCCACATAAATTGCGATATCCCTTACTGATACCACATTATGCTTCAACCATGTCACGACTTCCCCGATTGCCACCACTTCAGCTTGGTACACGCTACAGTAGTCAGGAAGACGAACAGAAATATTAACATTAAGCTTCTCACAGAAGACTCCGGCTCCTACCTTACCATCTAGCTTAGAGCCGTCCGTGAAAAATTGCACTGCCCCGTTTTCCAGTATTGATCCGTCCCTCCAGGAATCCCTTGACGGACAGACGGTCCGGAACCCTTTATCGAAGCACAAGGTTGGTCTAACATAATCTAGATTTACCAGTTCATCCCTTAGTGATCCAACTATCGTCGAGTGCCCCACCTGCAGACACTTCCAATGAGAGACAGCCGTAAGTCGCATAGCCACCTCGGCTGCCTTCTGCTTACCAAAAACCTCTACTGGAATAAGGTGGAACATAACCTCTAAAGCGCGAGTAGGTGTCGTCCTAAGCGCCCCGCTTATAAGCATGCAGGCCGTGATTTGCACCCTTTCCATTCTACTCCTGTATGTTACCTTGTCCAGAGCTGGCTACCACACGCCCACTCCGTACATAAGTATAGGTCTCACTAGGGCAGTGTACAGCTAGTGTACCAGCTCCAGTTTCAAACTCACATCTCATACCTATGGCGTTCCTGCACGAGTAAATGGCTACAGTGGCCTTATTTACCCTCTCTAACGTAACGTGTTATCCAGCTGAGTTTACTGTCCAAGATTATGCCCAAGAATCTCGCTCTATCAGAAAAAGTAATCTAGTGCCGTTTATCGTAGGCGTGCTACTAACTACCGGAATTTTATACTTCCTGGTAAAAAGTACCAGCTCTGTCTTGGACGGGTTAATCCCTAATCCACATTTGCTGGCCCATTTGGTAAAATCAATAGCGCATTCTGCATAACACCTTTAATCGTGTCCAAATATTTAACTGGTACCGCTATCGCTACATCATCTGCGTACCCTACAACCCCCTCTCTCTCCAGTTCCAACAGCAATTCGTTAATCACTATACTCCAGAGAGAAGGGGACATTACACCTCCCTGCGGGGTTCCTCTAACCACCCGCCTTCTAAATGTGGACTGCCCCAGTTCTGAGGTAGTAACCCTGCTTAACAGCATATGATTAATCAACCTACTTATAGAGTAATCCACCTTCAAAGCTGACAATCGCTCCATGATCGCCTTATTAAAGGCACCTTCAATATCGAGTAATGAGACCATACAGAACTCCTGCGAGTAAATTGACTTCTCAATTGTGCGTACCAAAGCACCGTTCACCGACCTCCCTTGATAGTACGCATGCTGTGACATTGCCCAATTGCTGAGTTCAATTTTTGATCGTATAAATACATTCACCATCCTTTCCAATGTTTTCAGCAGAGAGGATGATAGAGTTATAGGCCTCAGGTCCTTCGGATAAACATGCGAGCTTTAGAATGAAGACCACCTTGACCTCCGTCAATTTCCTAGGAATATAGACAAATTTCAGACATCCTCTGAAGATCATCTCCAGCCAGGAAAGGATGACTACCAAGTTCCTCTGGATCTCCGCTGGTATAATCCTACCTGGGCCATCCGATTTATAAGGCTTAAACCCGTTCATTACCCACGCGACCCGTTCCCTATCCACGATGCCCTCCATTTCTATTGAAGGTATTTCTCGATGAGCCCCCGGCTCCGTCGAGTCATCGGGGCTTCCCGAAAAGTGCGTATTTATTAGAAGCTGTCCATAACCCATCCGGCCTAATTAAATAACTAGGACTGGTTGGGTTGGTAGAAAGAATCTTCCTAAGGCGGGAAGTCTTAGATACCTCTTCCATTTTACCACAGAAGAGTCTCCAGGACCACCTTTGTGCCTTCCTCAACTCCCTTTTATAATTCCTCAGGTCCTCCTTATATGAGTCCCAATGCCGAGCTTCCCTGGTTTTCTTGGCCCTATTAAAGGCTACCCTACAAGCCTTCCGATAGGTCTCCAACCCAGTGGACCACCATGTCGGCTTCTGTTTGCCCCTAGGTTTTATCAGGGGGCATGCAGCATTAAATGAAAGATTGCATGCCTTTGTGACAATATCAACCATGCAATCCAGTTCTTCTACTGTCGCCGGAAGTTCTGGAACCTCCAGCGACAATACCTCCTCTAACACCTCCCCATATTTGTTCCAGTTTGTCCTTCTAGGATTCCTGAAGGCTTTCCGGGTAACAGGGTTGACGTTGAGGTTATATATTACATACCGGTGATCAGAGAATGAGTGCTCATTCTCCTCTCTCCATCCCTTGATCATATGAAAAATAGTATCTGACGCAAATGTCACATCCAAGACCTCCTGTCGATTCCTGACAATAAAGGTTGGTTCTCGCCCAATATTGCAAACTAAAAGGTTAGTATTTAATAAGTATGCAAAAAATAACTCACCCCTTTCATTAATGTCTGTGCTTCCCCAGATTGTGTGATGCGCGTTTGCATCACATCCTAGTATGACACCTACCTTTCTTTGACCAGCTTCACGGATCAGTTCCCCCCAGGTTATCCGGCTCCTTGAAGTACACCATTAAGCGGTATATCTCATTTCAGACCATCCAGAATTTCCACAGAATCAACAACAATCATTTTATCTTCTCCTCGAATTTTTACCATAAAGCCTGATTTCCATTATGAAATATTTACTGACAGTATGAACAAAATGGGATAAAAATATATATTCGCGTGCTGTGTGAGAGAAAAAAAACACTTTTTCAGTTTTATAGTACTGAAAAAATTATTATAGTATACTGACAAAATTTACTGAAAAATATATGAAGCGAAGTATATTTTTTCAGTACTGGAAAAATATTTCAATTTTTCAATGCAATTTTTCAAAAAAATTAAAAACAAAGACCATTTCTCTGTCACTTTAATGACATTTTCGATTTTTATGTTTTAATTCAGTAAAAAATACTCAGTAAATATTTCATAATGGAAATCAGGCTTAACAGAACCGTTTTTGATCACTACTTTGCTTTGTTGATTACCGTAGTTTTCCTGAGTTATTTGTTTCTCTAGAGAACTACCTATCCAAGTGGTCATTGATAAATAATGCTGTGCTGGGATGTTCAACATCACTATTTTCGATATTCGATATACGCTTTAAGTCTCTTTTTTCAAGAACAAAATCGCATTATCTTTCACTTATTTAATGACGTTTTTCCTATTATTGTCTAAATATTTTCGATTCAGCCTGCTATTTCTTCATCACTTTATCACTACAAAAATTTTTTGTGATACTTTGTCGATTATGTTGAAAAAGGATAGTAAAGAAATTTATTCTAATAGGCTGAGATCGCAATAGATGAGCGTAATTGAGGATGCGATATAATGGGCAACTTTGTTCATGAAAAAAGAGACATAAAGCGTATCGAATATCGAAAATAGTGATGTTAGAACATCCCAGCACTGATGTAGGTTAATTTTCCTTTAGTTATTTATATTTGGACTACCCTTTTTGATTTGACTCAGGTAGTGGCCAAAGAATTCAAGTTTTACTGATAATTTAGAAATTTAGACAACCATTTTGAACATTTCGACCACTTTTAACCCGAAAACATCTATCTACGCTGTCCAATGAGAAATTCATAATGTTCAGATATTTTGCAATATCCAGATTAAAATTGTGGTGTCATCCGTAACTGTGGTGTCTTCATCAAGTTCAAAAGTTGTAATTAATTTTAATATAACACCTTGTTCTCTTTGCCAACTTTTGTACTCTGTAGCGATGAATAAGGACTGATTTGCTTTTTCTCAATTTTTGATTTTCGAGGTATGTATTTTAAAAGTTCACAAATTTGCACGTCTATTTTTTGAAAGATGAGAGACCAATTTTCGATCTTTATGTAGTAGATCTTGTCACAGTCGTTCGATCAATGCTTCAAAATTCGAAAAATGGCCGCCGAAACACTTTTTTCGGCTTTGAGGGCTTCTGTCGGTGTCGTATGAATTTGATATTTTTTGAGAGTTAGTAGTCCAATTTAATCCGAGTCATTTATTTTTTACCTTTATTCGTCAGATCACATTGGGCTCGTTCGATCGAGTTATACACTTAAAATGACCGGCGAAACGCGATTCTGAGTGATTGACATCCCTAGAAATCAAGTACAAAGACATACAAGTAGTTCTACTTCAAAAATAGATGTTGCCTTTAAAATTGTCACTATGGCCTTGACGGGGCTTTAAAGCTGAATTTGTAATTCAATTAAAATAATCTTTTATATGATCAAATTACCGCGCCCTGTCCCCAAGCGGCTGTTTCAAACCTTAAAGCGGAATATTGAATAACAAAAAAATTTATTAAAGTCTAAATTAGATTAGAGTTAATAATGGAGTTTCATCAATCATAAGATCTCAGCGACTACTACCAGTATCTCTGCTTTACTTTTAAATTGGATTTTACAAGTATAGTGTGTTTTTTTAAAGAGGTTTGTTTTTCGAATTGGCAATGTTTTTTCCAGCGGCAGCCAATTTGGGCTCAGTTCGCATTTGAGCAGGAATAGATGAGTGCGTCGTACGTTCGGTTAATGGGCCTAAAACGAACTTTCACCACAAAATCATTAGTCCATATTTCTTCAAAAATGATGCCGGCCAGGACGTTACAGTCAATGGATACCGCTATAGAACCATGATTTCTGACTTTTTCGTTCCCCAATTGAATGGCATTAATATGGAGTGCCTCAATCGATTTATTAAAGGAAACAATCGATGAGCGCATAATTTCGTGTAATGGACCTGTGAATTGGCCTCCAATATCGTGTGATTTAACACCTTTGGATTATTTTATGTGGGGATATGTGAAGTCGCTAGTCTAAGCTGAAAAACCAGAGACGATGGATGACTTGAAAGTCAACATTCGCCGCGTTATTGCCGGTAAATAATCCCAGGTGCTAAAAATGGTGGCCGATAATTGGACTTCCAGATTGCACTTTATTCAAGTATATGGCCGAAAACATATTTAAACACTAATGGCATAAAATTATTTTTCCAATAAAGGCAATACTAACAGAATTACCACGATTTGTATGAATTTTATTTCATTTTAAATTTCTATACATCTATAAAAAACACCCTATTAGTATTTAATAATGTTTCATAGCCGACACAGCAGCGTTATATAAGCTAGTCGCTTTTAAAAATGGACAAATAATTCCTGATCCACACAAGGCACACGAATATCTAAACTTGCGGATGGTTCAGGGGAATTAATGTTAGTACTTAGAATATTAGCGATGCAAGTTGAAGCAGCATTTTACGACTATTAGGCAATGACTCCAAATTTACTATTTTACAGCGATAGGTACAGGGTGGCAAATTATTTTTGTTCAGCCAGCTACATTGGAATGTTGGTCAAAAGACCAATTCATTTTGTTTTGTACCCGTTCAAATATATCTATGAGAAAACAGTGTGCAAGCTTGTAATTTTAACAGAATGAGACTTTCGAAAATACTTGATGGTACGGCGAGTAAAGCCAAGTAGACGGCTAGGCTTTACCACTATACACGGTACACTGCCAAATCAGGTCTCATTTAAAAGCTGTTATATTTATTTATCGATGCAACCCATCGTTGGTTATCAAATTCACGACGTGGCTGGAGTCAATTAAGACAAATCGAGTTTCCCAGTGATAACTTCGGTAAGTTTGTGTACCTTATTCGTTATGTGCCTTCTTGTAGGCTAGTTACATCAGCCTCTTATTGAAATTTTAATTTAACTTCATTGCATGTTCAAAATTCAGAAAATAGTTTTTGCATTCAAAGTTGATATCCAATCCAATGTGGTGTGGTCTATCAGGAACAAATGACTCTAATGACTTTTTGTAACCGATCCACAATTAAGACTATTCAGGCAAATTAGGTCAATAATTCTGACATATAGACTAGCAACTTTACAAATTTTTTTTCGCAACTTGTAAGATTGGTTGGATCAAGAGCACTAGCATACATCTGAAAGATTTAAATCATAATCATGACATAATGTCGTATATGTTACAATGCGATACAGAATGGGAAATATTTTCAATGAACCTCATGTCAAAATAAGTAAAAGTCAAACTAATTGCTTAATTTTCGTTTTTAGATAACAAAACAATTAGAGAAGAATATTTAATCAATGCTACTTTATCTTAAGTCTTGTTTTTGTTCAGAATATTATCCAAACAAATAACTATGCTTCTTAGTTAAATCGGTACAATATTACAATCGTAATAAATCAATGTGATATCGTAGTGGAAAATAGTGAAGAGATTGAAGGTATCCACTTATAAATAATGTGAATCACGTAAAAACTATTGTGTTTGCGCTGTTACATTGTCTTGCAACAATTTAATTTTAGACGCTTAAACAACAAACAAGGATTAGCGTACAAATATATTTTGTCGCGTAACATTTTCATAAGTAGCCTGTGAAAGAAGATTTTCCACGTTGAAATTTAGAAAAATCCGAATAACCTCTTCCTATGCCGTAAAACATTGGTTAATTAAAATGAAACGTCACTAATTTGTATTCGAGAATTACAAATTCACTGCATGTAAATTTTCTCTCAAGATCGTTTGATTTGTGTGAATTTTCCAATTTTAAAATCAAGTATTTGTATAGTTTTTAGCGTACAGTAACAGCTCGCAAAGTTCGGGTAACAAATTCTGAATGGTTGAAATCCTGCTATTCGAGAGTGGTTAGTTCCATAAAATTTACATTTGTAACGTTTCTAAAAATTCTAAACGATACAGCAATACCTAAAATTTCCGTTTTTTTTTTAATTAAACAACCGGACTGTAGTGAAATCGCGGACTGATCGAAGCCGGACTATGCGGAGTGTTGCTATATTACGTGTTTATTTACACAAACGAATTTAGTTAATTATTTTTAGTACCTATATAAATAAACCGGCTTAGATTTACTTTGTTATTCGAATCGCGATTAATACTGTTGTAAATTCTTTTGTCAAATACCCTTATGTATAACATTGTCGTTGTATGATAGCTAAAATAGAAAAACTGGAATGTTATTTTAGGTAAAATTAATTTATGATAAGACAGCGGTGAGAATATGATGTAAGAAATCATGGTATAGTGAAAGTTATGTATGTAGGTTTATACAATATTGATTTAATTCAAGTTGTAAGCGGCATTTACTTATTGATGTCTTAAAAGTTTTCAATTACTACATGGGCTGAAAAGTTTCCTGCATTGACATAAAGATGCACTTTAACGGGTTATCATTATTCAATTTCAAAAATAGAATCTTTTATTAGTGGTGCACGTGGTGCAATTCATTATTTTTATTTGGAAGGCTAATCGATATCAGGCGAGTCTACACCATCCTATGAAACTGTCCGTTCTTGTGTTGGTGAATTTGAACGTGGTCGCATGAGTATATTTGATGATGTTTTTGGTGTTGCCGGCCGGTAATCCGTTATTTCAGGTTTGATTTTACGTTACAGATAATTTAATTTTCTATCAAATAAAACAGTTTATATTAAAAAGTTTCTTCAAAAAAACTTTTCAGGTCGGAGTCAACCTACATATATCATGTTCAAAGCTATCTTTGCTTAAGTAAAAGTCGAACAAATGGTCAATTTTATTAAAACTCTTCGACATCATGTTTACCGGTTCACTGTCACCATAATTTGTTCTGAATATATTCAGATAAAGGAACTCATGATCTCTTAAATTCCTACTCGGTGCCTTTATTTTAATTAATTCTAGTATAGATGGTGCATCGATTTGATCAAGTAAAACATTTCCAACAAACGAACACTTAGAAAGCTCTCGTCTTTGCGAAAGTTAAAAACTCCTACTACTTTACTGAAATATCAAATATGTGATAATGTATTTAAGTATTTAAGTTTGAGCTAAGAGTTTGAGTAGTTAAGGTATTTTGCTAATACTCACCGAGGCAGCAGAAGAACAGCTTTAAATTCAAATGCCTTGATATGTGCGTGGAATAGCCGTCAGGCATGAGAACTTTTTTAATTTTTTCTATGGTTCCAAATACAAAAAGCGATAATATACTGGGCGCTGCTTATCATTAAATGCTGCTGGTTCGCTCGGAAGACTTCAAAATAACTTGCTGGCTTTTGAAAGCAAATATTTTACATGATTCTAAAAACTGAGCGAATAACATCGACCACTCAACTACACTCTACAATCGAAATGATCTACCAAGTGTAACTTTAATTTTCCGATACAAACCTATATTGAGAATTAAAAGGCGGGTAAAAATGTTGCAAACAAAAGTAGTTTGCTTTTTTGCGTAAAACCCGTTAAAAAATTAAAAATAACTCAACTTTGGTTCAAATTTGAACTTAACATTTTCTATCGCATTACTGAATTATGTTAAAGCTTGGCGAGTTTTTAACCGTTTAATATGTTGTATGCCGTAACTGGGTATATTCTGAGATTACTTAGAGAAGGATATACATGTTTTCTATTTTCTGGTTTTATTACAGGAGAGGATTGTTGTACAAGCCGCTGAATTGTATGGTTAGGATAACGCAGCAGTAAATTGGTTATCTTTTAAAAGTGAATATTTACACACACACTGGCCCTGTGGCTGCTAAATAAATAAGCATGGGAAATTTTATCAGCACCTTTCTAAGCCCAAATGGGAGAAGTGGGCAAAAACGGAAACGTGAAGGAGAAATATTCGGTTCTAACGATGAATATTGTGAACTGGAATTGAGTATGAGTGCTCCAAAAAAGTAAGTTCATTTTCTTACTATTGTTACTATAATTTGCTTCGAGAAGGCTGAAAGCAGTATTTCTTCTCTAATTTATTTTACATAACATAAAATAAGTAGGTAACACAAATAATATTTTTAAACAAACATATGAGAATACAAAAAAATATTTTTCAACGACATTTGGCATCAAAATTAATAAATTGGCAACAAATATAATAGTTTGGAACAAAAAATCGAGACAAACCATCAAATTTAATCGATAAAAATTATTTAATATTTAATCTGGGTCTTCAACATTGACGAATCAATTTTAAAAATAAATCTACATTTTGCAGAATATCTTAAAACTAATTTCAATTTTTTAATTTGATAATTTAATAATAATTCTTCATGTAAAGCTTTTTCCGGTTTCAGCTGTTTTTTGTACAATTTTTGTTGGTTATTTCGAACTATAATTCTAGCGGCTTCCGAGAAATATTCTCTAAAAAATTATTGAACACCCATTGTTTTTTGTTCAATAATTTCGGGTACATCATGATTTCAGATGGGATTTACCGCTTTTAAAAAAGATAGTTTATCTTTATTCGGGAATTCAATCACTTCTCGATACTTCTCTTTTAAAATCACTCTACACCCACCCGGCTTAGTTTTTCTTTTCTCGAAAACATTTTGCTCTTTTGCTTCCTATTTTCCCATTGTTATCTACATAAAGATATCTAAAATATTAAAATTTTAAAAAGTATTAATACGAAATGTGGAAGTAAATAATGCCACATGTACGTAATGTCGCAATAGTGTAAACATTAAGTACCTAATACAAAATTATAATGGCATTGGCAAGTTATTAAAATAAAAACGTAACTGTTACAATTCGTATTTTAGATAATTTTTCTTACGTACCTTTGACAAAATTCGACCCAAAATCCTCTTATCTTCAACAGCTTAATTTCAAATTATTCATTTAAAAATTACTAACATAAATCTTACAACTTTTGCAGGGCCGTACTTAGATACGGGCAAAACGGGCAATCGCGCCGGGCCCCGCGTTTTTAGGGGCCCCAGAATCGAAGCCAAAAGGAGAAAAGGGTAAAAATTCGAAAAAATCATTTCATTCATATTTTCGCTCTATTGGTGATGTATCGCCCTGTTTTGCCTTTATGTACATATAGGAAATACGTTTTACAACAAAAACATTACAAACAACTTGTTCTGTATGCGCAATACTGTCAAACACCCATTCCACACGAGTTGCGCTTATGCTGTTGTATTTCTTCATCTCTTACCTCTTTGCACCGTTTTTGCAAACTAAATTTAGTGTATAGGCAAAAACAGTGCAAAGAGGTAAGAGACGAAGAAATGCAACAGCGTAAGCGCGACTCGTGTGGAATGGCTGAAAGATATTTTTAATTTTACGAACAAATATTTTTGCTTAACCCTTATATTAACACGATGTATTTGATTTTTTTTTTAAATTGAATGAAGTTTTTTTTATAATAAAGCAAAATGACATTTGAATTATGATGATACGATATCATAGTATCCTAATTTACCGTTTTTCATTCGAAATTTATGATATAATTGATACACACCTGGGTTTGTACAAGTACATGTATGATGTTGAAAGAGAAGTCATTTTATACTCGTGCAAAAACAACACAAAGTGCTGCTCGGTCAGTTCTATGTATTTATTTAATTTGAAAGCGGTAGGTAAAGTGTTAACAACGTGCGATCAAACTGAACGGTACAATAAAGTAGTATTGAATAAACCATATGAATTGATTTAGAGAGGAAACAGAAAAATCTTGGCAAACCTTATTAGTATCAAATGCTAATCACATAGCGATTAGTGGTTTTAATTTAAAGGATTTGTGCATATTGAAGTTAATAAGTGGTACTTTTTTTAAATTTGTGATTTCGCAGTTTTTTTTTGTTGAATATGGTAATGATAAATGGCATGTAGTGTAAATGTTATTTACATTTTTAGATAACCATCAAAATTAAGGTAAAATATTTGCAATTATTTATCAAATGTAAGTTAATATTTATACTTTTTATAAAAAAATGTTAAACCATAGTTAAAAATGTCTAATAGCATTGCCAGACTGCGGTTTAATAAATCCGATTTATTGAATTTTCGAAATTAGCCGTAGTTAGATTTACGGTATTTATGCATTATTTTGAGTTTAATGACTAAAACGATGTAATGGGAGTGTGTTAGTTTGACAAATATTATGAAAACAATAACAGTTTAAGTGTATTAACCGTTATTTAAAACGAGTTTAGCTAAATCGGATTTATTAAATCGCAGTCTGGCAATGCTATAAGAGATTGTATGAAAGCGGTGCACAAAAAAGGGCCAAACAAGCTCGAAAAGCAACAGAATTAAGTAGTCTTGTTGGATCACTAGATAAATTTGTTAAGCGAAGTGAAAGTTCATCAAATTCGACCAACAATTCAATTGAAATGTGTGATTCAAATATTTCTTCCCAACCTATAAACAATAAAGTTGACGAAAATGTTAGTGAACCTCAAAAGCAGAACGAGAATTTAGACGACATACCAGCTAGCACTAATATGAAGATATTTTATCTATTGATGATTTTTCAGAAATCAATGATAATGAAGAAATACATAGTAGTGCTTTAGCAGTTTAAGCGAAATTTGATATAGCAGACCTTGCAACTAGGCCTGCTGAAATTGACGACAAACTACGGATGTTTTTGATCGAACAGTCACCAAAGAGCATTAAAAGCAGTCAATTTAAAAGAAAACCAAATGGAAGATGTTTCAGTGACACTTTTTATTTTCGGCAAATGAAAAATGGAGAAACAGAGTTGAGAAACTGGCTTTTTTATTCAAACTCTACGGGAAACATTTTCTGCTTTTGTTGTCATTTGTTTTCACCATCAAAAATTTTTCTCACTACTACTGGATTTTGGGACTATAAACATACAGGAAGACACTTATCTTCACACGAATCATCAAAAGAACATTTTGAATCAGCGTATAAATGGCGAATGCTAGAATTTAACATTAAATCCAGAGCTGGAATAGACAATATGAATGAAGATGTTTATCTTAAAGAGAAGCGAAAATGGCGAATAATTTTTCTATGTATCATAAAAACAATATTATTTTTAAGCGAACGTAATTTAGCTTTTAGAGGAAGCAATGAAAAACTTTTTGAACCAAAGAATGGTAACTTTTTGGGAGTAATTGAGTTACTCTCTGATTTTGTTCCAGAACTGAAGAGCCATTTGGAATCAATAAATGATTCTGACAAAAAAAAGATTACGTCATATTTTTCAGCGAAAATTCAAAACAAAATTATTATACAATTAGCATCTAAGGTCTTAAGTAGTATAGTAAATAATATTAAATCATCAAAATATTTTTCCATAATGATAGATTCCACAGCAGATTTTCGAAAAAAGGACCAATTATCCATAATTATTTGGTATGTAAAGATAACATCCCAAAAGCCAAGTATCGTAGAAAGTTTTTTAAGCTTTGTAAATATTTTGTCTTCAACTGGGGAAAATTTAGCAAACGTCCTTATTGAGGAATTAGAGGTATTAGGCATCAATATTGCTGACTGCCGTGGTCAGTCATACGACAATGCCAGCAATATGAAAGGAGAATATAAGGGAGTGAAAAGTCGAATTTTGGAAATCAACAGCAGAGCATGCTATACTCCTTGTGGTGGACACAACATCAATTTAGTGATAGGAGATAGTGTTAAAAACACTATTAAAAGCCATAATTATTTTACAACAATAAATAATTTATATAAAATTTTTGCTGCATCAACCAAGCGATGGGCTATTCAGACGAAATATTTAAAAATAAATTTAAAACCACCTAGCGATACTCGTTGGGAATATCGATTGAAAGTGTAAAAGCTGTTAAATACCAGCTAACCGAAATTATTCTTGCTCTAGATTAACTTAAAACTACCCACCTAGACTGTAAAGCTCTTGCCGAATCACTAAAACAACAAATAAACAATTATGAGTTTGTTGTATTGACAACAATTTGGTATCATTTGTTATCAAAACTTCATATTTTAATCCAATTATTACAGCAAAAAGATATGGCATTAAATGTTGCATTAAGTCACCCAAGGGCCACGTTATTATCATTTGAAGATTTTAAAAACAATTTCGACAGCATTTTAAAAGAATCAACTGAAATATCGGAAAAAATAAATATCATGCCAAATTTCAATGTTCCACGTTCCTATAATAAACCGTCTACAACAAACAGTTCATTTCGTCTTCCTGATCCTGAACCAGCCGAACCTTGTTTACCAAAACATAGAACACGAAAACCGAAAAGGTTGGCCGACTACTGTTATTATACTGAGAGTGAAAAAACTAATAATGATAAAGATGACGAAATTGTTGATGCAATTGGAACAGGTGTTAGTCATGAAACTGAACAAATTATCGAATGCTTTGATGATATCAACATTTGTGAGTTAATGCTCGAAACAGAAGTTGAGGCAGAGTGTAACCATCTGGCTTCTGAAGAGAAATTTAAAACATTATATTTTGATAAATTAATCAACGTAATGAGAGATTCATTTCAAGAACGATTTGAATCGTATAATTATTTAAATGAGCTTTTCGGGTTTCTTTTTGATAATGAAAAGTTGAAAAGTATGGATACAAATGACTTTAACAATCATTGTCCAAATTTATCCAAATATTTAAAAGACGATATCGAGGAGATGGAGTTCAGAAATGAACTTTCCGTTTTGAGACATGTCCTAGAAGATAACTATTCAGTTTTGGAAAATTTCAAATTTATTTTAGATAGAAATTTGGAAGAATTATATCAGAGATTTTATTATATTAGAGATATACAAAGCCGTATATATTTTTTCTACTGATCATTTGTTGTTGTAAAATCACATTGAAACCCTGGATGTGTGTTAGTTTAAATTGTCGAATGGAAATATACGAGAAAACAATACATTTGCATTTTTCATTTGGTTTTTTTTTATCATTTTTGTAGATCTAGCTAGTATGTATTGATATTACATTATAGAATAGAAAATAAAACAAAAATAATGTATGAAATTTTAAGCTCGAAGGTGAAAAGAAATAAACGAGAAAAATTATTATCGATGATATACAACGAAAAACACCAAATTTAAATTGCAAGTGACAACCTATCTTTGTTTTACTATTTTTAATTTTTCCGGGATATTTTGGACATACCATATTTTTATTGTTTGGGTTTTAAATGATTTTAAAATATTTTGGTAGTGTTGATTTTTTTATATTTTTTAAAGAAAACGTTTAAATTTTGTATTAACGTAAATTAATATAATGGAATTTCATTAGTTTTTAATGCATATATTTAAGAATATATTTATATGAACTTTTAAAAATTGGGGCCAATTTATGACGAATAAACTGGTTGACGACCATTGAGATTTGGTTGTGGACTGATATTTTCTTACAAGTCTTGGAAACCCCGAGTCCGCTCTTTTGAAATCAACAGAACCTTTTGATATCAATTTAACTGGGAAGTTTTACGTGGATCAACACGGTCGACATATAGTTTTCTAAGTAACAGCACATTCCTCGTTGTGATCCTTGATTTCTTATACATGGTTAAACGGGAGTTCAACTATATCAAATTTTATTTTTTCTGCTAATATTTTTAACAGTTGAGGTTTTTTACGGGTGAAGATCATCACCCCAGCGATTAAACGAGATTAAAACTCAGTAAAATATCGATACTTAATTTAAATTACTATATATATTTTATTTGTTTAATTATACATATTGAAAAACTAACTATTTAAAATTGACATTTTTGATTGGGAAATGTATTTTTTTACTGCCCATTTACAATGTTTTCGCAACAATACTAAAATCATAAAATCTAATATTTCATTATGGTGATCATAACATCCGTTGTTATGATTTAAAATAGTTTCAAATTCGAATCGCGATTTCGTAATTTCAATACATTTTTGTTTAATATATTGTTTAATATTTTTGATATGTCCAGTGTTATTAAAGATTTTATGAAAAATATTTACACAACATTTTGAAAAATTAAAAAATATTTCAGATGGGGCATTTAAGCTTCCAAAATCAGAATTTTTAGAATAATTTTTAAAATAGATGAAACGCTCATTTTTAAGAGTTATTGTTTCTTCGCTTTTAGTAAGTAATAGCTCACACGAATTACATTTTATATTTTTATTAGATTTAAAAAAGACATACCCAATGTAATATTTAAGTGAAGCATCGTCTACATCTCCATCTCCATTTAAATTAGGCTCTGGGAGCACAAGTAAATCTTCAAATTCAAAATTTTCATTCTGGTTTGAATCATCGGATGGTATTGAGTTTTCAGTTATGTCTCTTGAATCAGGTGTTGTGTATACTTCATAATTCTCCAATTCGTTGAGACTAGATGTATCTTCTTCGTCATCATTTTCACAATTTGCAAGATTTGTGTTTTTTAATAATCTTAAGCACATTATCTGGGCAACCGTTCTGCTGAACTCCAAAACCGATGGATTTTTACAATGTCCTCCTTTCCCTCGAATAACCGAAAACATATTTTCAAGCGGATCTTGATTAAATCTTGAAGTTATTATGAATCTATCACAGTTATCTTTAAATAAATCATTAGATAACTGGAGAATTGCATTTATTGTTGTTATTAACCCTTTGAAACAGAAATTGGGACTTTTTTTCTGACATTTTAAACTGCCTATGTATAATTTCATAGAAACCAAATTTTCAACTACGTGATTATTATACTTCAAAGCACATTGGTTAATATTTTTTGCATACAAATTTCTGCTATTCAAATTATCGAACAATTTATCTAATTTTTCACAAAAGTTGGCTGTTGCAAGAGCATATTTTTTATTTTCGATAGAAAATTTATCAAGCTCATACATTGTTCTTATTGCAGCAGCTACAGTCCGACTGAAAATTTGAGTTGCCAATGCAACTCGCATTTTTTCGAACGTATTTGGATATAAATGGCGATAAGTAATCTTAGGACACAGTTTTGTAGAACTATTTTTTTCCGTATCGTATAGTTCTCTTAATACTCCCCAGCTAACTACTCCATCAGGCGTTTCAATATTTGCTTGCATTAAATTATTTCTAAATGATTTCATTAGATGTGGAACATCAAACATGGCATAAATTTGTCTGTCTGCACAACTCATTTTAAAAAATGGGGTTTCGTCAGTTATGCTTAACAATTTGTACGCCTTTCTATTGTTTGATCCTTGATCACATACTACAGCTTGCACAACAAATCCAATATGATCTAACAGTTTAATGTTTTCATTAATTAATTTTACCAAATGTTCACCAGATATTCCTTTGGCCGAAGTATAGTATGATAAAACATATTTGTATTTAGAAAATAATCCACGGACCATAAACACCAACACATATTTTGCCACCTCAGGTTTTCTTTCAGTTCCATCATCTGTGTATCCTTGAATTAAATCATTTTTTATGTCATACTCCAAATCTCGTCGGATGTTCAATTCATCGAACATCAAAACTGCGTAACGATTTTCAATTGATAAATTCGCAATTTTTTTTTTTAAATTTTCGACAACATTTTCATTTAGTCCGGGTGCAAGGTTTTTAATTGGCATCCAATTTATAATTGAACTCTTAGATGGTAAATTTAATTTTAAATTGTCTCGAAGAAATCTATAACATGCTGGAGATATAAAATATACGTTTTGGGCTATGTTACGCTGTTCTTGAAGATATTTAGAGGTTTTTGAATTTCGACATAAAATCATTTTTGCAAAATATTTTGCAGCCAAACTTAAATTTGATTCATCAATCTGTTTCCGCGTGTGTTGTGATTGTAGTTTTTTATTAGGAATTAATTTTCTTTTATTTTGAAATTGTAGGTAAATTAAAGTTTTTCGATTTTTTATGTATTTAGTTTTCAATATGTCGTAATGTTTTTTTAATGATAAATATTTTTTTTTATATAATTCACTAATTTTAATATATTTTATACAGTTAGTGCAATCTGCTTCGACACTGCAAGATGTATTTGAATAATGTCTAGGAGATTTTATGTTCTCAAAGTCGAAAATACTCATTTCGGGCAATGCCTCACTGTCTTTATATCCATATGTTTTTATATTTTGATGAATTTTCAGGCAGATTTAAATCCGAAGATGAGTTACCGGCCATTGGCATTGAATCAACAACTACACTCTCATCCATCAATACCATATCAGGGTCACCTAAATATAATTTTGGGATAACATTTTTTTTTAATTTTCGTTTTCCTTTATCGGTCTCATCGAAGTGCTTTTCACAAATAATTAATTTTTTTTTTAAACTATCATGTGACAATGAGCATTTGTCAAACCAAATTTGAAAAAATGGAGAATTTTGTTCCGGGAAACCATAAAACTTTCTATAAGGATGGCTGCGTCGAGTGGCTTTACAATTCACAACAGCGCATGGGATTCCACTAACCATGTGGTTTTCTTTATCAAAAAACGCCATTATAGAAATGAGTGCATAAGACAAATATTAAACTAAAATAAGTTTTTACGTGACGAGAAAATAACTGTTTCTAAAAAATATGAACAACTGAAAAGGAACTTATTTTCTGTTACTCATTTATCGAAAAACTCGATTCGCACACTAAGCATTAAAAAACCGGAATTTTTTCATATGTATGTGTACAAAATATTATCATTTCGTATTTGTTCTTCAAACGTTTAATCATTTTTGTTTGTGTTTGTGCGAAGAATCCAAAGAAACCAACAAAACTATGGTGTTAAAAAAATCCTTAAAAGAGCGAAAAATAGAGCGTGGAAAGGGTAATAGAGAAAAAACAGTATTAAAATTTGTATATGTGTGTTCTCTTGTATACTATATGCAATATAAAGAATTTATACCAATACATTACCAGGGTCAGAATAATTTACAACAACAATGCCATAATAGAAAAACGTATATAGCTTTGTATATCTCTAATATAATAAAATCTCTGATTATATCCTAATGTGTGTATCGTATACCGAATAATTTTAACGATACCAATTTCCGTTGCTAATTGTGAGCGATCTTTTTCAAAGCTAAAACTGATTGAAAATTATCTGCGGTCGACGATGTCACAGGAAAGACTCTCTGGATTAGCGATCCTGTCAATTGAAAATGCAACTGCCAGAACTATTGATTTGAATGATATTATCGATGAATTTGCCAGCAAAAGGGCAAGAAAAATTATTTTATAATTTGTTATTCTACTTTACTATCTATTTTTCATTATTTTCGTATTGAATATAAAGTATCTTAATGTAAAACTAACTAAAATTATTGTGATTACGCAAATGAAGTAAACTGTGATTTTTGTGATAAAATTTATGTTTTTTATTTAAATATGAGGATTTTTTTTTTGTTGTAGGGCCCCCCATTTTTGTTTGCCCCGGGCCTCCAAATGTTACAGCACAGTCCTGAACTTTTGAACTTCTTCATTCCGGTTGGTGAAACCAATTTCTAATCGCCAATAAAAGCCAACTAAAATGTCGATATTAACAGTTACTATCATGCAAATTCTCGTTTATTTTTGTTATTGTAACTTCTATGATTGCAACCAAATTGTTTATTTTGATTTTTGTGGGGTGTGTGTATGATTATTATCAGAATTCTTAATACATATACAAAATTTCTAATCATCTTATTCACATTGATTTGAAACTGAACCTTAAGTTCTAGAATTTAAGTTCGTTATCAGTGACGTTCGACGAATACTTAAATAATTCGTACAAATAATTAAATCTTTGATTGTTTACTTTCAGGAAAAAATTAGTTACAACCCCACAGTATATTTATCAAGCACTGTACAAAGAAGAGCGAAATTCAGATGTGGCTGTTATGGCGCTTGGTAAAATATGGCATTTGCACAAAATATACTTAAGCCAAAGTCCTTATTTTGCCAGTATGTTCGGTGGATCGTGGAAAGAATCTACACAAGATTTTATAAAAATTGAAATAATCGATTCAAACATAAACATTGATTGTGAGTGTTTCCTTTGCCATAGTTTATCTTTTATAAATAATTTTTGTTATTTAATTCCAGCTCTTTCCATTTTATTTGGGTCACTGTATTTAGATGAAGTAGAAATAGGCCCCAACACAGTGGTATCTATATTAGCTACATCAGCATTATTCCAATTAGACGGATTGATGGATAAATGCACCGAGGCAATGATTGAAATGACAAATGCCGAAACAGTGGTATCCTTTTGTGAAGCTGCGTGTAAATACGGTAAGAAACAAGTCGAAAAAATCACATTTAATTGGCTGCTTGTGAATTTATTGAGTTTGTACTCAACAAATTTAAAATGGCTTAAAACAATAAGCGTTGATCTAATGCATGCACTCATCTCCAGTGCTGACCTATATGTCATACCAACCGAATTTTCACTTTACATTTTACTTAAACTTTGGATATTTATTCGTTTGAATCCTGATTTCGTTTTGAATAACAAATGTAATGTGAAAGATGTGCCTGCAAATTATTTTAGTAAACGTGAAGGCAATGAAATATTTTTGGAAACACCCGAGGGCCGAGAATATGAAAAAGTATATCGTGTTCTTCGAATACAACACTTGTTAAATCATCATTTGGATTTAATATCGCTGATTGAAGATCGAATAATACCCAGATCATGGATTAATCAACCACTATTTAATCAATGGACTTCGATATTAAAAATTGATGAATCAATTGATAAGGGGCCAATTGAATGCGACGAAGAGACATTTAATATAAATTGTTTGCGATGCGGCCGAACACTACAGGAGAAGGGTTTTCAAAAATGGCGATGGAATGGTTTTAATTTTGGATTGGATCTAGTTTTGGTCATCGACAACCGAAGATTAAGTATTAAACGTAATCATCGAATAGAAAATGAACGACTATTGAGTTTACAAGTTAAACGAAGATTTTGTATTCGAGTCTCAATGGTTTCGTTGAACGAATTCCGACAAATTAAATATACACAAACGACGGGAATCAAATCAGTGTCATTGGATAAAAATGAACAGTATCACTTGCTAGCGATGGATAATGAATTAGTTTATCCACTATTGATTTCTGTTAATCTTCTAGTCATTACACCAAACAACAAAATTGAAACTATTAAATCAAATCTTCAAATATTAGATGATCACAATATGATATCGTCAGTAACATCGTTTCGGCCGACAGACCAACAAAATATCGAAAATAATACAAGGAGAAGAAGTAGTACAAATATCGTTAGTTCCAGCAGTAACTAGTCCAATTAATTAATTTATTTCTAAACAATTAATTTTATTTACTTAATATTTAAGTAATTTGTTAATACGTGCATTTATTTTAATAATTACTATAAGAACATTATTGCGTCTCAGTCTCACAAATATTTGGATCTAATAATTACAATATTTAGTTCGGCGGCTAAATTAAAATTTCATTTTAAGCTTTGAATGTAAACATTCAAAATTTTTCGTTGCTTTTCAAATTTTCTGTTCCAAAACATACATACATATCATATTATATTTTTTATATTTATAATAAATTTGTTGCATTTAAAAAAAATCAATTTGGTTATCTTATTATTTGGAGACCCAAGAAACGAAGTCGGATGAAAATTCGACTACAAAGCAAAATGCATACTGTATGCTAAGAGAAAACTGAAATTATTGATAAGATATGCAAACATCGATAGATGCAAGTTTAACAAATAATTTATATTCAAAATGATTACAAAGTACAAAATTAAAATTCCATGCTTTCACCGGCAGGCGCCCGTTCCTGTTTTTGTTTAGATTCTATTTTCCGTAAAAACTCTTCAAACACCATAACACCTTTTAACATTTTGGTTTTCTTGTAATCTTTAATTTTGGACTTATGGTTTGTATTGTTGTCGTCCACCAGCGTGGCATCAAACTGATTGATTTCTTCGATCAGAACACTAAAATCAAAACAACAAACAACATTATTTGAAAGCTGCACGATTCACCTCTAGACTGTATGTAATACTTACTCGATTGTTGGCACTGTGGTTGGATCAAATTTATGCGCCAAATTTGGATTGAATGGTACACAAACTTTACCGGTTTTTGGATGAACACAGAATGGTGCCTTTAACAAATGGTTAAGTCCTTTTGTTACGTTGATATCGAGACGCGGATATAGTAGCGATAATTGAATTTCTTCTATCAAAAATTTTAATTTTCGACCCACTGAACCAGTCCGATGGGCTGATTGAATGTGCCGCTCGAATTTCGCCCAAATCTCTTTGGATGAATTTTTTGACTGCACTTTTGCTATCTGCTCACTTATATCCCGTTTCAGTATTTCGTCCGGAACAAATGATAATAATTTCTTAAGGCCTTTAGGTGTGGCAAATAAATTTTGGTCTTGCAATATCACTTCCTCGAAATACGGTTCAATCAATTTTAACGATCGCTTGATACTGTGATGCATTTTATTGATAATATGCACAGTTGGTGTTGAGCCTACGCCTCCAGACGACATAATATTAATGTATTCGGCTAGACAAGATCGTGACTTAGAATCTAAAGCGCGAGCTGTTTGATCACACACCCAACAATGGATACCACGACGACCGCTGAATACCCAAAGAATGAGTTCAAAACCGAAATCTTCTCTTAACGTGACATCAATAACTTTACACGCAATCGCCATAAATTTCCAGCAAAGGGTACACACATCAGCTCCACTACAACATGTACGAACATTATCATAATCCGTCATATCAATATCAAACACTAATTCCTTTTCCACTGGTTTTAATGTTGGAATCACTAGATGCTGTTTGGGGCATGCATCCATTACAGGCCCAATATCTATCTTCTCCGGTGCTTTGGCGTACAATTCCTTTTCAAAATCATTTTGATCATCAAACGATAAATAGCGTAAATATATATCATCTGCTAGAGTGAATGAAAATTCCCGTTTTCGAAAGTACTCCTTATTTACTTCACCGTAAGACAGCCACTTATAAAATTGATTGTGAGGAAATAATCGTTTGTAGTAAAGCGGTAGCATGTAGGCCAAACCAACTTGACTGAATACTGGTGCATTTTTTTCTTTCACTTCCGGAGGATTTTCACTTTGTGTGGTCGACATTGTTTATGCCGGGCAAAATTTTAAATTGGGACGATTTTAAAACACAAAATATGGACATACAAACAAATTAAACGAATGACAAGTAAAAAGGCGGGAAAAATACCACAACAATTTGGTTAAACAGCACTTTTTTCTTAAAAATATTTTATATACAGCGGAATCATTATGACTCAACATTTAGGGGTATTTGATCGAATACAATTTTACCAGAGTACGAAATATTTACATACATCTAACGATATTTTACTTTCTTATGTGTCTTATACAAGTTCCAAATGGGATTAAATTGATTGGCTGTGTCCAGAAAAGAGCCCCTACTTAATTTATGTATTTCAGCTTTTAAAGCAATGAAAATTGCATCGCTCACTTCATCTAATATTTTACTATAATGTTGCTTGCTGATATGGTACATTGCTGCCATACGCCTAATTATTGTACCGAATGGAAAATATCTGTAAACAACAGGCAGCTTGCTTGTAGTTTATTATTCTGTGGAGAAAGGTCAAAGTTCTGAAAGTGCAAGAACTTAACAATAAGCCCTACTCGCGTGATTTCTGCAAATGATTTAGTCTTAGGTAAACTTCAACTACCAATCGGAATCGGAACGGACACCCCGATATTAACTCGATACTAGGAATGATCGTTTTTTTAAAGCTATTCTCCATATAAATACCGTGGGGATGTGCATCGAGAGACAATCTTGGCAAGAATTCGCAACGGCCACGCAGAAATTAAATAAACAGAGCTTCCTATCAATTAGAAAAAAGAGTGCTTGAAACGGGAACTACTGCGCTGTAACTGGAAGGTTATTATTTTGATGTAGATGACGATCTGAATATTCGCTTCGTTTCCGCTTCGTGATACCGAATTGTCCGATCCAAGCAGACTCAACATCAACGAATACCTCGTCAAGAATAAGGAATCCACCGAGCTCCGTACTCAATGTCAGTCCATGGTGCAAATCAGGGATTCTATCATAAACCACAAATGTGTGATAAAGCAAACTTAGTGGCTCTGCAGTTATGTTCACTAATAAAGAGCCTCGACGAGAGTGGCAAGTTAATTCTATCTTAACTTAGAGCATAATTTTTTGTCGCTTTCTTAACATATACATATAAGCTTCCATTTACGACAGACTTCATATACAAAAAATTCTACCTTGAGGAATGTTAATTAAGGTAATCATGATAGGTAGTATTCTTTCATCGGGTCAGTAAAAACCTGACTGTCTATCTCGCTACAAAATCTACCGCAAGCTTCTGTGTTCCTAATGCTTCCTAAAATATCTCGCATAAAACTGCAAGTAAGCATCGTCTCGAACTTGGATCTCATTTTGCCTCTATAAGGTTCTTGCAATATCAACACCAAAAAATCAGAAGGTTCAGACGGGATTCTCGCAATTGTCCTCCAAAACTTCTGCAAACAACAATTTGGGTGATAAAGGATGATGAGTAGATATAGAAATAGAAAGTTTCTTTATTCGAGCTAGTTGAGATAGCTTTAGAAAAAGCATAGGTAATTGAATGTCGTCGTACTACTTTGGTCACCGGAATAGGAATTGGTATAAAAATATAAATGCAAATTATGCTCAAAATAAAAACCGAAAATAATTTTCTTTTTACTTTTATCAATTGACATTAAAAATTAAATAAAAAAACAGTAAAAATTTTCAAAATTATTACTGGAATATGTAATTCTTTACTAACAAAAACTTGGTTTGAAACTATTCATTCCGGAATGAAAATACGCGGCATTGTTGTAAAATTCCTAAAGTACGAAGGCAAATGTCCAGTTTAAAAACTGCGGTAAATATGATTTTGCAGAGTGAAAATTTGGTTTATTTTCAAAATAACTATAATGTAGTAAGATAAAATTAGAAATTAGTTATACGTATATCTTACAAAATACATAATCACAAATTCACAACTGTAATTTTTTTAAAAACAGTTCCAATATTTATCACTTGGAGGTCGTATTGAAATAATCCATCTTTAAACAGGCGGCCATATTAAGTACTACTAGAAAAAATATAGAAACGAAAACTGAATGCAACTAAATTCAAAAAGTGCCGCCATCAAAATATAGAAATAAAAACTGGATGCAAATTATTATAAATGTCAAAACATAAATAATAAACATAATAAAGTGACATAATAAAATTTTAAATTTATTTAAAGCTAATTTTTTAAACTTTTTATTACTTCTTTGTGTTCTTGCGGTTAATGAACATTTCATAAATACCCTGTGCAAAATTCTGAAACATTGTCCAAAGCTTAATACAAACTGGAAAATGGTTTGGTAAGTAATAAAATCGGTACGTTACTAGTCGTAAACTCGTGCTTCAATATTGTTTGTTTTTCTATTTCGTAGTGTTAATACGTAAAATTTTTTTAGCCGACAATTTTGCGGTGCCAAGCCATCTATCTATCTGTAAACAGAAAGACGCTCGCCATTAAAAAAAAATCGACACCATTTCATTCACCTCATATCAGCACAGTTAGAACGTGCTCGAGCTAGGTCGGTGAGCCTTATGATTATTGATTTTAATTTTGAAAAATATACAGAACCTGGTAAATGCTCTATACAAGATATTTTAGTATACAAACTTAATGAAATGAAAGCATCCGTTTAAACTTTACAGGTACCTTTGTTAAAAAAAAATATAAAGAGCCAATTTTCATTCGGCAAGCATTATTTCACTTCATCATGCTATTTTCCATCGACGAGGAGCAAACTACTCATACTCACAATTACTTGTTTGTTCTCGCAGTCAATTAGTGGGGTCTGTATTAAAAAAGTTGACAAGCGAGTACAAATCCCATTTATAAATCGCTATTTTAATGCGATCTCAAGGAGCCTTCCTTTTCCAGCCAAATTACTCAATTGTAAAAAAACTACGCCCTCCTTAGATCGACAGTACTACCGTTTTCGATTGACCAAAAAATACTAAGCTCAATGTACAAGATATTATTATAATCCGTCTCACCCTGAAAAATGTTTTCTTGGTGCATGTTAAACGATCAGAGCCAATAAAACTTCATCCAATCGCTGAATGATACACGGGAATAAATGCTTAAACTGTATATTACTTTGGAAGAAGAAATATGTACAAATTTACGTTTTTATAGCGTTTGGATTGTTATGGTAAAACGTTCTTCGAAGACCGGCGCAACAAAATTTTGGGCTTGACTGCTTTGACCTAAAAACAAATAAGCATGTTTATTTTCCCAATAATTTTCGAAATGATAAATGTAGGTTATTCGTAAAGTTTGCGTGTAAATCCAAAAAAACGTTGCTGCTATAATAAATCTTCCTTATCATACTTATATAATATAAAATACTTTTATTTACTTAAGTATAACCAAAAGAAAATTAACATTTATCATGCAATCATTAAACAAATAATGCACGAAAATATACTAACATAATATGGATACAAAATGTAGTTCGCCGATTGACTCGATAATTGGCTGATTTGAATAAATTTATGGATAGGTGTTAAATATGGATACAGGCACTAAGTACAGTGCATCACAGTGCTGTTACATATTACAATAATTTCATATGATTTCAGTTTGGGTGTCTGCTAAAAATTATCTCATTTCTAAATTAGACTTTCTTCGTCACAATACTCCGCGCACACATGCTGTCTGTCTATAATGTATGTACTACCAAAAAGCATACAAATATAAATTTTATGATGTCATGCCTCCAATATTTCGCAATTTCAATTACATACATTTCTGTGTTGTTTCGTTGTAAATGTAAAAATAAAAACAACAAACTACAAATATTTTCTTCTCTGTTTTTGTTATAGGAGATATTAGGAGAATAACAAGCAAGCAGCTGAATTGTAAAGTTAACAGAACACAATAGTAAGTTAGCTCCATTTCAACAGGCAAGACACGACTGTTTGCATCACAAAATAATTAATAAGCAATGGGAAGTTTTATGAGCGCCATACAAAGGCCAATTGGTTTGGCGGCCGAAAATATAACCGAAATGATTAGAAATCGAAAACGGAAACGTGAAGAAGATTTTTTAGATTCTAATGATGAGAATAGTGATCTGGAATTGAGTATGAATACTCCGAAAAAGTAAGTTTCTTTTGTTGTTATTGTTATTAATTATTATTGTAAAATTTATTTCAAGATATAGTGTGTAGGTGTTTATTTTTTATTTTATTTTTATTTATTTATATTTCATTGGAATTAAACAATTATATAAACTATGATTGTATGTTAATTTCGGCATTAGTTTTCATGTACTCTTTAGTTATTTTATACTTGTGTTGTGTTTAATACAAAACAATTTTTTTTGGTACACATTTCGTAATCGACAATTTTTTTTTTATCATCACAAATTGTGGTAGTGTAGGGGTTTTCTCAGCTGTGTTGTCTATTATGTTCATCGTTTATTTATCATAGAGGAAATTAATGTTTGATAAATGAATGAACTCATACCTATCTACATAATGTTGAGTCATAATGTTTAGAATGGATTCCTCTTTAAATTTTAAAACGTTTTTCAATCATTTGAGATAACTTATTACGTTTTCTATTGGATCTCTCTAATACTCTGATTAATTTCATTTAGAGGCAGTAAATCAAAACCTGCTAAAATTCTGCAGGTTTTGCAGTAAATACAAAGTGAAAACAAGATTAATTTTGTTTTTATATTTGTTATTCGATTCGATCTGGCCAAAAAATCTATAACTTTAGAATATAAACAACAGAATTATAGATGATTTTGCATCTGACCATAGAAAAGTAATCTGACCATTTACAAATACATATTTAGTTGTATTGATTATTCAAGGGAATTTTGCAACTTTAATATTTTAATTTAATTGTGTTTATGCAAATTGACGTTAATTAATAATTTTACATTTTATAATTTTCTAAATATCAAGTGATCGTTGTTTGTTATTAGTTTAGAAAAAGGTGCAACTATAGTCTCCAATTCTAATTAAAAAAAATTCACCACAATTGATCGGGAGATTTCCATTGAGAATCAGCAAGTTGAAGGACAATTTTGACGAGAGGAACTATTTTCGAGAAAAGATAGCAAGGAAAATAGGAAAAGAATTATAATAGACCGAAAATCAGACGCAAAGCGATGGTGGCGTTTGCTACTATTGGGAGAATTAGTGACTGATAATAATAGATCTTATCGTTCAAATATAGGGTACGAATGTTACACTTGAGCCTCCAAACATTTATGATGGTTTGATACTGGTAAAGGTTTTGTTAACGCATCAGTGATTATTTATATACATAGATCTTGGCGAATATGAACATTTTAAATGCAAAATGATCGCACTTTTACTATCGCAGTTGATCTTTACTTGTTTTGTATCATTATGATTAGAAAAAAATTCCCCTTGTAAGAGTTTTAGCCAAACGGTGATCCAAAAAATGAAGTACACAACTGAACACACTTCAACTTTTCTCTATTCTATTATTCCACAACATGCATTTTTGGCTTAGTTCAATCATCTTTTCAAATGTGCACCGGTGAAAGGTGGTTTATTCCTTTTTATAAATCCTTGTAAATAAACTTCCTTGAATTAAACTCAGCACCAGAAATTCACAATCTGGAGGGTAGTTTTGTACATAATATAGACGATAAACAAAAGAGAACTTTATGAAATGATAGGATAGGGAAAAGTTGAAGTGTGTTCAATTAGTAAGCATGTGTTCGAGATGACATTTTTTGTAAAGCATTATGTTTGAATTTAAAGTGTATACTTGATTTTTTGAATCACTGTCGCATATTATGATGCTGCTGCTAAGTATGGCCTTCGTTGCCGACACCGCCTATTGTTGCTGGTCTTTTTTAACACTGTGAGATTAGGGCATTATACAATGTAAAAACATAGCCACTAGAGGAACATATTCCACTCATATCAGCCGTCCAATCTGAATCATAATGACCTACTCGTATTAACCCCTATTATTATTAATGAGTCGATCAACAATCGTCTCGTTTCGTTTTTTATTATGAACGAATAAAGAATCGACACATTAGTGTTACCACATAACGACATAAAAACGACAATCCTTGATAACATTTTTTCGAAAATTCTTGTATAATACTGATCATGCCTTTTATGTATCTCTTAATTATTAATTATTTTTAGGGCATTCCAGTGTGATATGTATACCTGGACTATTGTTAAAACGAGTGACCTTATTTACCGCATAACATAATCAGGTCGACACTAAACTCCCAACTGTACCCTCTTTTTTATTACGTGACAGTTGCATCCCTAAGACATACCGCTTATAACCCGCGGGTTATATGAAAAAAAGTGTAAATTTAGGGGTGCGGGTTATACAGTAAGTGCGGGTTATACATAAGAAAAAATTTTATTTTCATTAATTTTCAATTTATTATTTTTAACATTTTTTTATATTTAAAATCCAAGAAAATCTTCCTCAGACTCGAAACCCAAAAAGTCGTCGTCGGATTCAATTAAAAAAGTTTCAAAAATTTCTGGATATTCGTTGAGTCTCAAGAGGTATCTTCTCACTGTCGGAATTGTCCGAATCGGACGAGTCAATATCATCATCTTGGCCATAATTGTGTAATTTTGCCTTCCGAAATCCGTTTTTGATGCAAACCGTAGTTACTTTACTCCAACTTTTGGAAACCCAATTGCATACATCTTCATAGGATGCATGCCTCATTTTTTTGGTTTTGGTAAATGTATGAATTCCGCTGACCATCCATTGTTCCCATTCCGTTCTAATATGATTTTTGAATGACTTGTTCATCGACAAGTCAAGTGGTTGTAATATTTTGGTCAGTCCACCAGGTAGCACTGCCAATTGTGAGTGATGCTTTATTTTTCTTTGATTCCTTCAGTCAGATGTGACCGATGGGAATCGAACATTAATATCGATTTTGCTTTGAAAAATGCACCTTTTCTCCGTCGCCAAACCTTCTCTATCCACTGACCCATAATTTCCTCATACATCCAACCCTTTTCCGTTGCCGTTACTATGATTCCTTTTGGGAAATTGCCTTTTGGAATTGTCTTTCTTTTAAAAATTACCATTGGATCACATTTACCTCCGTCAGATGTACAGCATAATACAACAGTAAAGTTCATTTTTTCTGCCCCGGTAGTCGTCAATAAAATATCTTGTGTCCCTTTGACATCTACTGTCCTGGTGGATGGCATGTCAAAGCTGACGGGCACTTCATCCATATTACCAAATTGTGTTAAATCCACCTTTTCTTTTAACTTGGAAATAAATTCTTGGAAAGCAACAACTTTTTCCTCCCAACCAATTGGTAGTGGCTGACCTACAGAAGTAACTGCCCGGACCGATAACCCATGTCTGCCCATAAAGCGGTAGCACCATGCTGCACTACCTTTAAAATTCTGGATTCCATTTGCAACTGCCATTTGTTTATCCTTCAATCGAATATCAACTGTCGATACTTTTCTCTTTTCTTTCCGCATTGTCAACACCCATTCTTTCAATTCAATTTCTAATTTTGGCCAATGTGGTTGACTATAACTCCGACATCGTTTTTTTCGTGGCATCGCTTGCAAGATGGTTTTCATTTTTCGCCAATCATGCGTTTCGCCATTTCATTTTTCGCCATCCTAACCATGCTTTCATCCACATCGTACTCCCGACCCGCGGCTCTGTGGCCCTTCTTCTCGGCAAATTTTACGACGTTCAATTTAAACAATGATGTGTACGAATTGCGAGTTTTTTTGGGAGGCATATTAAATGCTTTTTAATAATTTTCAAATAAAATAATTTCAATTTTTAATTAAGAAAATAACCACACACTTTAAACTTTATAAGGCTTATGAACGATTTATAAAAGACTGGGATTCCCATAATAAATACACATTTACCGTTGTAGCCGTGGTTTTAGACTCTTTTTCTAGGAATTACATAGTTTTTATGTTTCCGACAGATAGTGTTTTCTCAGTTAACGATTCGAAAAGTAGAGACAACCCTATTTATTAACGAAAGGAAAAAGTCAAAACTTGCTCTAACGTAGCGGCTGAAAATTGCGGGTTATACAAAGGATGCGGGTTATACGCCGAAAATTAGGGTACTTTGCTTCACTAATATGTTTCATGGTGTTTCATGGTGGATTAATAAGATAGGTTTTTACCCTAGGGTATTTATTTCTGAGCTCCTTAATCAATTGAATCACTATCGCATCACGTCTATCTGATCAATATCCAAAACGTGGAATCCGAAAATGAAGTAACCATCTAAATTATCTGCTTCTCCAAACATGCTACCACCATTAGATTCACTCTGAATATTCTTATATCGATTTCCACTACTCATCCTAATTTCTTCATTGTCTGAGAACTGAAAATAACAATTACAATTATTTGATCACATTTTTGGCATTGTGCAAAACGGTATTTCCGGCGGTTTTTACTTTTATTTCGTCGGGAATCGAACGTAGCCAATGCTTTGATCGGACACTTTAAAATTGTACCTAAAATGAAATTTCTCATAGTTTAAGCCTTATGTACGCTATACAGTCAGAGATCAGTGAAAGTAGACCATAAACTTCCCAGGAAAAAAAATGTTGCAAAATCGTGTTAGGAAGAGTAATAAAACAACTCGTGCCTTAGAATGGAAAATATAAAAAATACAATATTTATTCGAAAAATAACTAGGATAATCGTTAATTTGTTGTTGCTCGGACGATGGATGCCAAGCGACTTCGTTCATTTATAAAATTGAAGCGCACACTTAAGATCAACGCATGCTCAGTCGCAAAAACTTGAAAAACCAAAAATCATAAGAAACTACAGATAAAATTCGCTATGGCGCTCACAATATGATCTACATTTTTCAACATTCTCCCACCTTTTTAAATTGCTTTAATTGACGATTTCGGTAATTTAACAAACGTCCATATCGATAATGATTTATTTTAACATGTCATTCGATGTAGCGTTTCGGCATCTTGACTGCCCGCCCTCGTCGTGTCTGCAGTACCTGCTGCACTTCGGACCACTGATATCAAAACTTGGCGTCACATACCAGGCAATAAAAATCCGGCCGATCTGCCGTCACGAGGGTGTACAACCAGAGAGCTCATAAATTCCAGATGGTGGGAGGGACCAGACTGGCTAAAAGATTCTCCTGATCACTGGCCAGCTGATCGTTTTGAGATTAACGAGGATGAAGTTAACGCAGAGTTGAAGAAAAACGCAGAGAAAACTACGCCCGAAAATTTCATTCATGAGGCTACGGTACTCAGTTGTGCTAATGTGATTATCAGAGAATCTGATCCACCGTGGTATTTCCTCAGAATGTCAAGTTATTTAAAAACCGTCCGAATGATTGCTTGGATTTTTCGATATGCGCGAAATTGCAAAGTAAATCCAGAATGCCGCCAAAAGGGTGAAATCAGCGCGAGAGAATTTATTGATGCAGAATCGCGAATTTTGAAAATCAGCCAAGACGAGGCGTTTGAAGGAATAAACGATTCAAGATTAAAGACCCTCGAAGTCTATAAAGAAGAAAGCACCGGATTAATCAGAACGAAATCACTGATTTCAAATCGCGATGTCAGTTTTGGCTTCAGATTTCCGATAGTTTTAAGCCATAATCATGAATTGGTCAAACTGCTTTTTACGCATACACACCTGAAAAATAATCACACGGGCATCAATACAATGTTACAAATTTTGAAAATTTTTGGATTACTTCAAGTCGGCGTGCTGTAAAAAATCTCATACAAAAGTGTGTTACCTGTCGCCGTTTTGCAGGAAAAACATTAAAAGCACCGCCTACGAGTTTGCCCGCAAGGAGAGTCAGAGATGCAAAAGTTTTTGAAATCACGGGAGTAGACTATACAGGGCCTCTCTTTCTACGAGAAGGTCAAAAGTGCTACATCTGTTTATTTACCTGTGCAGTATACCGTGCCATTCATCTTGAGCTAGTTACGACATTGTCAGCTGACGGATTTCTCGAAGCTTTGCGCAGATTCATACATCGTAGAGGAAGACCGAGCTACATTTACAGCGATAACGGTACCAATTTTTTCAAGGCTAATCGTTTACTGCAACACGTCAATTGGGAGAAAATTTCGAGTTATTGTGCGACCGAAAAAATTGAGTGGGTTTTTAATCCTCCATCCGCCCCATGATGGGGTGGGTGGTGGGAGAGAATGGTACGTCTTGTAAAAGATCTTCTGAAAAGAACCCTTGGCATTACAAGTCTCAGTTACGAGGAATTGAACACCACACTCTGCGAATGCGAATCGGTCATTAATTCTCGTCCCATCACCTATTCACCGGAAGATAAAAACAACATTTGTGTCATAAGCCCAGACTTGTTTTTGAAATAAATTCACGTAGACGGCGTACCAGATATAGAAGAAATTGAAAAAAACATCGCTATCCCGCAAGTTACGTTATCGGCAGCGACTACGCGAGGAAATCAAAGATCGTTTTCGCACAGAGTACCTCGGTCAACTTTCCAGAAGAACAAAAGTCAATAAAGATCTCTGTAAAACTTTGAAGGTCGGTGACTTATTCTTCATTTCAACTGCTAACTAAGTCGCCATTCCTCAACAAAACATCCGTCAAATATTTGGGGCCGCATCTTGATAGAACGTGGACTTGAAGAAAGCATAATATAAAACTACGTAAAATGTACTGGCTGATTGAAATTCAACTGTTGGGACGTAAGGAATTCAACTGTTGGGTTCTACAAGCGCAAATGTAGATTTTCTGCAAACTCTGCAAGCAAAAATATTTCGCAGTATTACAAAAGCACCATGGCGTATCAGAAATATCAACATCCATAAAGACTTAGCAATTAAAATGGTTAAAAATCTATAAAAGCATTCAGTCTGAAGTGCTCTTCGAAATTGGAGTTATACCCCAACGAACTAGCAAGGCAACTTCTAAAGCAACCGAAATACAAAGCAGATCTTATAGTAGATCTAATCTATTTATAAATATAATCTAACAAATTGTTAAGCTAATAAAAATGGTTAGTTGCGTTTAAAAAAGCTCCAAGAATAAAGCCATAAGAATACCAAAAAAAATTATGATGAGGTCCAGTGATGCACTTTACGGATGGATGAATCATATAACCCACATTTTGATAAACTTAAGTCACAGATAACCAATTCAAATACAGAACCGCTTAAGTCCATTTCATAATTCTTTAAAGTATTATAGTTCCGAATTTTTTGCCTAAATACCTAAAAGTGTGAACTACTCTTCGCTAATATTTAATTATTTTCTTTTTTTACTTTCAGGAAAAAATTAGTTACAACCCCACAATATATTTACCAAGCATTGTTTAAAGAAGAACGAAATTCAGACGTATCTGTTATGGCGCTTGGTAAAATATGGCGCTTGCACAAAATATACTTAAGCCAGAGTCCCTATTTTGCTAGTATGTTTTGTGGATCGTGGAAGGAATCTAGTCAAAATTTTATAAAAATCGAAATAGATGATTCAAATATAACGGTTGATTGTAAGTGTTTTATATCTATAATATTGTATACCGTTATAATTTATATTAATTTTTTTTTTGTATTATTTCAGCTCTTTCCGTTGTATTTGGATCATTATATTTGGATGAAGTGGACTTAGACCCGAATACGGTTGTGTCAATTTTAGCATTATCAGCCTTATTCCAATTAGATGGATTGATGGATAAATGTACCGAAGTGATGATTGAAATGACCAATGCCGAAACAGCTGTAATCTATTATGAAGCTGCCTGCAAATATGGTAAAGCAGAAGTGCAAAAATTCACTTTTAAATGGTTGCTGGTGAATTTAATGAGTTTGTATTCAAAAAATTTAAAATGGCTTAAGTCAATAAGCATAGATTTGATGTTTGCGCTAATCTCGAGTCCTGACCTATACGTAATTCCAACCGAATTTTCCCTTTACATTTTACTTAAACTTTGGGTATTTATCCGATTGAATCCCGATTTCGATTGGAATAATAAAAATAATATAAAAGATGTGCCCGCAAATTATTTTAGTAAACGTGAGGGTAACGTAATATTTTTAGAAACGTCCGAGGGTCGAGAATATGAAAAAGTTTATCGGATGCTAAGAATACAACATTTGCTAAATCATCATTTGGATTTAATAACGCTGGTTGAAGATCGAATAATACCTAGGTCATGGCTTAATAAACCACTATTTAATCAATGGAGTTCAATGTTAAAAATTGATGAGGCAATTGATAAGGGGCCAAAAGAATGTGATGAAGAAACATTTAATAAAAATTGTTTGCGATGCGGCCGAACGCTACAGGAGGAGGGTTTTCAAAAATGGCGATGGAATGGTTTTAACTTTGGTTTGGATCTGGTACTTATTACGGACACCCGGATTTTAAGTATTAAACGAAATCATAGAACGGAAAATGAACGACTATTGAGTTTACAAATGAAACGAAAATTTTTCGTACGTGTTACAATTGCGTCACTGAACGAATTCCGACAAGTTAAATTCACCCAAACAACCGGACTTAAATCACTGTCATTGGATAAAAATGAACAGTATCATTTGTTGGTTATGGATAAGGAATTAGTTTATCCACTATTGATATCTGTCAATTTACTAGTCATTACACCAAATAATGATATTGAAACTATTGAATCAAATAATCAAATATTAGATGATCCCAGTATGTTACCGGCACCGTCAGCACCATCCGTATCAACACCATCAATTTCATCTAGTGGCCAACAATCCGAAAACAATACGAGTGGTAGTAGTAGTAGTAGTAGAAATTGTAGAATAAGCGGTAGAAATATGACCTTAAGTTCCAGCGGCACATTATCGATTAGTCCGAAAATTAATTAATTTATTTATACACAAATAATTTTATTTACTTAATATTTAAGTAATTGGTTTAAAAGTGCATACGTATTTTTAATATTTATTTTACGAACATTGTGATGTGTTGACGTAATTAGGGATGCATTGGTCTAGTCTTCGTGATTCATAAATAGTAAAGAAGTACAAAACTACAGAACTCACTCGATTTTTATATTTAATCATTTAAATTAAGAATATTTTGTTTAGAATAATTTCTTGCTATGAAATTAAAAAAAAAAAAAAAAATTATAGTGTTAAGTTTCTAATATTATATTCGTAATTAATAATCATTATTAATGTGATTAACCATTTTTTTTAGTTAATTTAATTTTTAATACAATTGAATTAAATTAGTTTCGTGGCCTTACGAAATGCTAAATATAACAAAATCATTCTAACAATTTAATCAAAAACCATAAATAGGTTAGGTGCAGGTGGATTTACCTTTAGAGTTTATTATAATGTTTGTGGCGTGAGTGTGTGAAAAGCGGATGAAACATGATTTTATGAGTGAAACATTTACGTACATTTTATAAATTAGAAATACTCTGAGTGCTTAAATAAAATTGAATAGTTTGAATGCATATTGAAAAGTCTTACGTAAATATTGTAATATATTTTTATTAAATTTGTAATAAAATTGAATTAAATTATTTGTTAGTTGAAAGCTTTGTTTTTCTATAACTGGGCTCAAGGCATTGCCACGCTGTATTTATCTTTAAAATTAAATCAAATTCCCTCGCATTTTTTATTTAGATCAAATACGAATTTTAACTAATGAATTCGTATCCCATTCAAAAATTGCATCCAAGCATTATATAAAGCTTACAACTCTTACCAAGTTGAAAATGGTAAATTGTTTAGCCAATCTTGTTACATACGGATGTGAGCTTTACTGTTTCAAATAATTACAAACGATGTATTTATGCTTATAAACTATTAATCATGATGGTTCTCCGAGCTATAGTTTAATCGACTACAAATTTACATATCACCTTCTTTAAGTTGTACATCTATTTATCTAGGCACTAGTTGTCACATTTCAAAAATTCCGTAATACATTGTAGTTGTAGGTCGTCATGTCTCAACACCTTGAACGATTGTTTAGGTTGCCCAATCATATCATATAGATAGAACACATCAAAGAACTGATAAAAGTCCGTCACAAATTTTCCGTTTTGTTTATTATTTTTTTAAAAATGTATATTTGTCAGGTATTCATGTGCCGTAACTGCTTTCAACTTCAGCAAATGCTCATACTGCACCTTCGTGGCCGCTAGAACTAGCTAAAATGTGAGGGCTGTGGGTATCCTATAGCGGTTAGCGTTGGGTTCAAAGCTCAGCCTTTATAACCTTATTGTTACGAAACCTCAACTTGAGTCTCGGATATTTTTTGGATTCACAACAACGATATAAGGCCAACGTTTTTAAATTTGGAAAATGTAGCGTCTCGACTTCTTAACGCTGCAGGAAACAACTCCGATTCTATGCATGTCAGCAATCGAATGTATATACTCAGGTTGCATGTATGTCACTTTAACATCACATTGATGAGCGTTGATGCCCCCACCGAGAAGAAGCTTGATCAAAACAAAGACGTTTTCTACGAGCATACCGCAACATAACGTTAAAATCGTTTTAGGCGATTTCAAAGTTCAAAGTTTCAGTGCTGATAATATATATCGTAGCACTATTGGGCCGAACTCTTGCACCCTGCCTCAAACAATAATGGGACATGCAACAACGGGCTAGTTTTACTCTACAGCTTGGTGGTCGCAGTAAATATGGCGCATTCAAAAGACATTTTTCCAACATCACACGATCTAACATCGGACCGTTTTCAGCGTATCACTAGTTGGAACACCAAGATCCCCGGAAAATCAAGTTGACGTTCATGAGGCTTTATTAGAAACCTTGGAGGCACCCGGTGTCAGTGCTTGCCTATTGCCTTCTGTGAAAGACTAACAATACTAGGGGAGAGCTTATGGTTGTTGCTTCGTCATTCGTCGATTGAGCAGATTTCCGAAATAGAATTGCCGAATTGAAGACAGGGTTAATGAAAACAGTTAATGAACTGAGTGGGAACTACTGGACTATTAAACCACCAAACCTGGTCGGATCATCTCGATACCAGCATTTACTAATTCATCTCCAATCATAAAGCCTTTTTGGATCATGACTCGATCACTCGACCCGCTTACTAATTCATTAAGACTGAAAATTACCTTGTCTAAAGACTTTGCTGTTGGAAGTCGAGTCGAGTAGAAGTATTCACTCTACAGAGAAATACTAAATACAGTTTATTGTAGCCGTCTTTATTTCGGTGCAATCAAAAACTTTTGCAAAAAATTTCAAAGGATTTTGGTAAATTTTGTTTGAGTTTCCTCTGTAGTTTGAATAGTACCTTCAAAATAGAATTTCACAGTTCGGTCGGTCAAAAATCTGCGTTCTTGTCTGCGTTCTGTCTTTTATCTAAGTTAACTTCCTTATATTTTGGTCATTGCAGAAAAGGACGAGGAGGAGCATATTTCATTTGTTTTAATAAATGACATTCTTATGAAACTTCCAATGTCAGAACATCTCCCGGGAACCTCCGGATCAGCGAAAAAATTTAAATTTTCCCCCGAATTATCTAAATATAATATTAGATAATTACAATTATGACATTATAAAAATAATATCTTAGGAACTATGAGTTTGTTGTGTGTTTTATTTACAAGATTACAATAATTACGAACTGTGATAAATGTGCTCCTTCTATTGAGGGAAGTGTCTCGCATTGGGATACCTTCGCCTATTTTTAGAATAAATTGAAAAAAATATATTAGGAACGGGCAGCGCAAACATTCTAAGTTCCAATCTCTTTAGATAATGTTTAGCTACCTACATACATAGACTAACTGTATAGCTAGTTTTGGGAACTTTTCTATCATCAATATTTGAGCCAATTTTCAGAACTACGAAGAATTACTGTTTATATATTTTCGTATGGTAAACAATTGTGTTCCATTGTTTTATTAGAAAGGTGCATTTTGGTTCAATCCTGATCCTAGAATAGTTTAGATTTGTATGTACATATACATATCACATTTTATGTTGGTAATGGTAGGTAACTATTTAGTTTAATTAAAAACAAGATTTACTTCATTCAAATTAACAAAAAAAAATGAAATATTGTGTCACGAAAGATTTTAATATGATGATAATTCTAGATAAATCCTAAATTCAAATTACAACATAAATTTTATTTCTTAAACGTCAAATCATCGGGTAGTTCAGTTTAAAATTTGTCCGCTAGATGGAATCTATGATGCCCCAAAATTGTATGCACTTTTTGTTAAATCTTTTTATAATTCGCTAAGTCGCTGATTCTATTTGATACTTAAAATGTAAAATGATTTTAAGCAAATCATACTTACCTGGTGTAGAGCTTACCATGATCCACAAGGTGGTTGCTCCAGAGCGAGGCCCTTCCATTGCACTTCGGCGGGGTTGACCTTTGCGATTATTCCTAATGTGAATAACTCGTGCACAAAATTTTTGGTAGCCGGGACTGCGTACGCGCGGTCCCGATTTTAATTAAAGAAAAGTTGAATGATTGATGGTAGAAAGAATGTCAGACCAGCAATGATATATGATTCCATGATAATAATCGTGGCAAATTGGCTTTGGCCAAGATTGGCAAGGTATGTTTGACAATGACAAGTAAAAACTGAACACCCACGGGAACGTCTGTAAAACTGTAACGTTATTTTGAGTTAATTTGAATATTTTGTTGCGAAATGCGAATTGATTTTGGTTTATAAGAATATTTTTGGGTTTATGGAAATGTATCAATGGACGACGTCCACGACTGTACGTACATGGCGAACAGGCCGTTTGGTCTTGGAACGTTGGAACATACGCTGATCATCAGGAATGAAATTTACATAAATCCCAAAGTACTAAAATGTTGAGCAACAGAGGACTAAATTACGCTTTAAAGTACTTTTTAATTTTTTTGATGTGTTAACATATTTCAGCGATAGAAGTTGGCACAGATAATTTGTTTAGAATTACGGGCTTCCCACATCAAGCACGAATTACGAAGGCGAGTAAACATTTTTTTTAGACTTATGATATTAAAATCACTTACATATACAGTTAGTCACTCTCAAAGTTGGTCGATGCAAAAATCGAATTTAATTGTTTAAAATATTAGATTTAAAAAAAATATTTTTAAATTCTGCGACGTTTTTCATTTTGTTTAATTTATTCGTAACACATATGCAAGAAAAGTACCGTAATAAATAAACACAAATACGAACTACGCAGTTTTTAAACAATTTTTTCATTTATTTACGTCACTTTCATTGTTGGCCGATACGTTATACACACACATTCACGTAAAATTACTCAAACAAAGAACAATATCTTTCTTTGTTTTAAACATTAGTCTGTTTTAAATTATTCGTCAGTAAGGACCTTATAGAGAATAATTTTGTAAATTGTGCCAAATTTTTCTAAAATGTCTAACAAAGGAAAACGTACTTATTTTGATAAGCGACAATTAGTTGTTTTCCATCATACTAAAGGAAAATCACATAAAGAAATTGCAGAGATATTAAATATGTGTAAAAGTACTGTAGGGAATATAATTCGTCGGTTCAAAAATGAAGATCGCATTGATTTTATACCGCCAAAACCTCGAGAAAAAAAGCTTACCGCCCGCGAAAAGCGTTGGATAGTAAACCAAATTAAGATACAGCCCAAATTAAGTGCACCAAAACTAACATCTATGGTTCTCGAGAAATTTGAGAAGACTGTTAATCCAGAAACCGTTAGAAGAACGCTCCGCGAAAATGGTTATCATGGTTGAGCAGCCAGAAAAAAACCATATATAAGCGATGTAAACAAGAAGAAAAAGTTCTGTTCGCTAAAGAGCATATTAATAAGGGTGACGATTTTTGGAAAGAGGTTATTTTCGCAGACGAGACTAAAATTAATTTATTTGGTAGCGATGGCCTGGTCAATGTGTGGAGAAAAGCGAATGAGGAGCTGAATATAAAAAATTTAAATTCTACCATAAAACACGGCGGCGGTTCTGTAATGATTTGGGGGTGTATGGGAGCAGCAGGTGTCGGTAATTTACAATTTATCGAAGGAATAATGAAAAAGGAGCAATATCTCAACCTTCTAAAAAATAATCTCAAACAAAGTGCTGAAAAATTAGGTATTCCCAGAAAATTTAAATTTTACCAAGACAACGACCCAAAACATACAGCGCATATTGTTCGCGAATATTAGATTTACAACTGCCCCAAAGTTATCCAGGCCCCTCCACAATCTCCCGATATTAACCCAATCGAAAATTTATGGAATTATTTGAAATCAAGGGTTCGAAAAAGGAATATAACCAGCAAATCAGAAATTAAAAAAATAATAGAGGAAGAATGGAATAAAATTGGGCCTAGCTACACACAAAAATTGATTAGTTCAATGAAAAATCGTTTACCATGTGTTATTGAATGTAAAGGAAATCCAACTAAATATTAATTTCTTTTAATTATATAAATTGAACTAAATTATTATTAATTATTATTAATTGCGTCATTATCGACCAACTATGAAAGTGATTGAATTATTAGCAGAATTTTTGTTAACTATTTTTTTTTTAAATTTCATTATTAAAATATGTAAATAACTGTATTTTCGGTTTTATGAAATAATAAATAAACCTAAAATATTTATCTTTTGTCTTTTTTTTGCATTTTTCTTGTAGAAAATGAAACATATTTAAGGAATTTCTTATCGACCAACTTTTAAAGTGACTAACTGTATAAAATTTTTGCCTATTTATAATATTACTGTAATATTTTCAATCAAATTAAATTTAATTAATTCCGAAAATTACTTCAAAATTAGAGAAAAACGGAATTCGCTCGTAGTATGGCATTTTGGTGGTTCTGGAATGGCAACTCTCTAGCGTGCCCACTTATGCGAAGCCCTTTAGCGGCTCGGGGATGGCAACTCCCTATCGAGCACAATTAGGCGAAGCCCGCTTTCGCTATTCGTTAGTGTGTTTTTTGATTAATAACACATATATTTTTTATTGCTGTTTATAGTAATACCAGTACTTTAGCTTTTAAACTTTTATTTTTATTTGGTTTACTAAAACAGAGAGGAGATACAATTTGCACCAAGAAACTCAAGTCGTAATCGTAAGTAATGTTATTGTTTTTTTCTGACTTCTCTTTTTTTGAAAAAAACAAAAACCCTTTATTGTTGCTTGCTACGTTTTTTAGGAATCTAAACATGGTGCGAATATTTTGTACTTAATTATTCTTAAAGGTGCATTTTTATAATTTGACAATTTTACTTTCGATCGACGCCACAGCATTTTACATTTGAATTTCATTTTTCTCTAACTCTTTTTCTCTAATTTGTTGCTGTTAATCAATCTCTCGGCATTATTCCGTTCAATGTAGATGATCTATTGTAAAAGTTCAGCGTTGTTATACGTCAATCATCCCGGGCCATTCTAATAATGATACAGCTGTCACTATTGAATTTACGAGTGCTCCAATTCAACCGCCGCAAGCGGAGTTTATTGTTGGCTCTTGCAACGATACCGATGATACTATCAAAGCTGTTCCGGATAGGAAGTTTATTTATGCCTCAAAATTCGGTAACATACCACTGGAACCGGCTGCTTTACGGAAATTTCTAAGTATGGTAAGCTGGTAATCTCTGACGATAAGATTGAGTGTCGGGTGCCCTTGTGTCAGTTGGCCTTGACGTTAGTCGGCTCAATTTCATTTCGTTCAAAATTGCCGTTGATTTAGTCCATTTCAGCAAACTCTTTCAACTACACATATGGCCTGCCGGAGCAATTGGTTCGAGAGTTTGTACCTCGTCCAAAAAACTTCAGACTGGCGCTTGTGGAATAATACCGTGATCTACCAATGTTAATAGTAAAGTTTTCTATCGACCTAAACTCCATAATATTATGCCCACCATTTCATCAAGTAATTCCAGCAACAATAATCTACACGTAATTATTTTGTCTTATAACTAGGACATCGTTATTTTTACGGAGACATTATGCTACACCGTTTTTCGTAGTGATCGCGATTCAAATATTAGTAGAGAGATCACTGGTAGTGGTGTGATCGTCGCCGTCAATTGTGACTACGGTGAGTCAATTTGGGAGTCTATATACCATTTGGTAGTACTTTAGACTTTTACCAAGGATTTATTGAATTTATTGCCAATAATGTTCAAGCACTATTTAATAAAACTGATCAGGTGTTGATTGTGGGCGACTTTAATCTGCCAAAAACCTCTTGGTGCTGGATCGATGACCAGTTTATGGGATCATCCGTTGATATCACTTCTAGCTGTGTTAGAAAGTTTTGCGATTTTGGAACGCGTCAATTCAATACTATTTTTAACGAGTTTGAACGTATTTGGGACTTAGTTTTTCCATCTTGCGAATTCATCAACATATGGTAGAATCTTGTCCGGAAGTAGCGGAACATCACACGCCACTTTTAATTAAATTTTAATTTTTAGATTATGATTTTTGTAATTTTATTGAGAGCGATTTTAAATTTGATTTTAGGAATGCTGATCTGGTGTCGCTAAACAACTTTTTTGATAATGTTGTTTGGACAGCTTTATTTCACTTATTGTCCATTTCGGTTGCTGTTTCAAAGTCTTATAGTATTATGACGAATGGTTTTGTATTATTCATTCCAAAGGTTGTTGTGGGTTCGATGTATACAGAAAATTACCGCTTAAAAAGTAGCAGTTCAATCACCGCTTAAAAAACCTCACAAATCGTAAGTCTAGAACATTTAAGAACTATAAGCGTTCTGGGGATATTAACGACAAATCTAGATATCGTGATTTATGCAAAGTGTTTAAGTACCTCACCGGTTTTCTTTACAAAATGTATGTTTTCCAGAATATCCAAAGTGAAATTTTGATTAATCCTAAACGGTTTTTTGCATTTATAAATCAAAAAGAAATTCACGTGGCTATCCGAGGTCCTCATAAAGTCCTTTCATTAGGCGTAATGGGAGGGAACTTTATGAGCCTCTAAAGATTTGGGATCCGTAACCGTTCTATCACACCCATTTCGAGAGAATCGAAATTATTCAAAAATAATTTTTGAATTATGCATTATGTCGTTTACCTAACTTGAACCATGGTTTTGTTACAAACTTTAGAAAGCAGACGCTTGCCCACCAAAATTACAACGAAAACGCATTATTATGTTAGTTTGCCGTCGCTTTTCGGTCGTTTCGGCGATTAGATTTGAATTTAGTCGAAATTCGAAGAGTTGGCCAATGAAAAAAGAATTGGTTCTTTCTAAGGTGCAGTCTAACAGTCTAACGTTTACAGAAAAAATTTAATATAAATATTTTTTGAAAGACTTTTTATTTTCAAAAGTACTTTTTATTTTCAAAAGAACCGAAAAAAGTACTAAAGGATCAACTTTTTCATCCCTGATGTGTATGATTTGATTGTTTGAATTTAGAAGCCGGAAAATCATTCACGGACTCACGCTCACGGTCAGAGCCAGCCATGATGAAGATGAAATGAATCCATAATAATAATTATGGCGAATTGGCAAGGTATGTTGGTTTGACAAGTAAAAACTGAAAGCCGTGGAGCGGACGTCGTTCTGAGTTAATTTGGACAAGAATTGATTTTGGTTTTAAGAATATTTTTGGGTTTTGAAAATGTTTCAATGACGGGAAAAATACAACCCGAACCAAACAAATATAACTCGAAGTGAAGTCATAAAGAGGAAACATGGCGAACAGGTGTCGATTGGTCTTGGGTTGGATTGGAACTTGGACATATCTCTGTAAATATTTATATTAGCGATTTCAATCCCGTTCAGCGATGGAACATGTTTACATGGATTGGATTTGGAAATGACATAAACGTAAATGAAATCCCAAATTATTACACTAACCCAGTCATGTGTGTGTAGTATTTGAAGAATTGTAGTAGAAGGGCCGGCCTTGCTTTTTTTATTTTGGTGATTTTACTCCATGAAAAGCAATGCATTTTTGAATGTGAAATGTGGGTCTTTTCCTCCTCTTAGACATAGACACTCTCCCATTGAAATTTGCTGCCCCATTCCACTCCACGGCCACGGCTAATTTGTAGAATGCAATAAACTATTTTTAATTCACTTTTTATTCCTGTATTTCGCTTTTCGTTTAGTTATTAAGTGTACTGGCGAAAATTGATACTGGTGTGGGTGTCTGATGATCAGAATGTTTTTCTCAAAACTTTTCTATCTAGAAATAAGAAGAAACTTATATGTCGCCTTCATCGTTCATCCTAGTATAATAGAATTTACAGATAGCGTAAAATGATAAATGAGCGGAAAGCTGAATATTCTTGCAACGGAAACTAATTGTTGACCTCTTAACCGAAAAACAGAGACATAACCGTCTATAATTTATTTCGTGCAAGGTTGTTGTCTACGAGGAACATTTCCCAGATGGTATTTTAATTTAGCCATTCGTTAATAACAACGTGTCATAAAATGCTCAGAACATTCCAAATCCAATGTTAATAAATATGTAAAAGCTGATAAATACAATCGGATGCTTGTGCTAAATACTCCAGTCAACCAAGTGCGTTCAAAGGCTCCAGCTATATATTCATCTAATTATGTTATGATTGTGGCGTAATTATTTTAACCCATTGCCGCAAACGACGGCTTTAACGGTCCAATATGCGATTATATGTAGGCTGGTTAAATAATGTCGGACTTAATTCTGAAGATTACTTTCCTTCAAGCTATTCAGTATTCCAATGTGATTGTGGCTTTAAGGAGCGGCTTCGAATGTGGCCAGATTGAATCAATTGCTGTGGTACCGATTTAGTTATTGTCAAGCGGTAAGTGCGGTTTGTTCTGGTTGTTGGAGCTTATATTCCTTTTGATAGTGTACCAAATTTATTTATAAAGGAGAATCTGATGTCTAAGTTACAGGATCATTTTTTGTGGGCGGGTCTTTTTAGTTAATCAAAAATATTGCACCTTGTTTTTTCATCATTGACATATTGCATCCTGACTCCGATTTTAATTAAATTTTATTTTATAGATTATTGTAAAAAACACATTTTTGAAAATCGGAATTAATTCAAAATAAAAGAGAAACATACGTTTTTTTTATAACTACATATTACCATCTAAAAGTATTACTATTTATTTAATTCATTTTTGATCAGTTTTAGAAAATAAATTTATCATTTTGTAATTACAACAGTCTTTGGTAAAATTTAATTTTACTTTTGTTTTTTGTTAATTTTTATTTTTTATTATACGATCCATCTTTAGTAATTTAATAGTAGTTTGTTTCTAAATTTATCTCAACATTTTTTTGTTTTTTATTTTAAAATAATTTTGTTCAATTGATATTATTAATTTAAAAAATAAATTGACAAATTTGTGTAGTAAAAAAAAGAAAAGTTTTACATTTTTATTTCGTATTTAAGAGCAAAAACATAATTTAGTATAATTGGTTTTATCACATATTTTATATAAAAAAATATTTTTTTGTTTTAATTTAATTAATAAATAATTAAATTTGTTTAAATTTTTTATTTTTTTGGTTGGTTGTTTATTGAGTGTGTGTGGGTGTTGGATGTAAGTTTAACAAGAGATCGCTTACAACTTGAGTTGCAATTAAAATATGTACCTAGGTACATATTATTCAGAATACATTAGGTGTACATCTTTGAGAAAAGTCTGTTTTAAATTATTTGCATTTTATACCCGTATTTCTAAAACAGCGACTAGAAATTCTTCTCGACTTTATTTAGAAAAATTTATACAGTGATACTCTCTGCTTGTATACATATTAATTGCTTATTAGTCGGAAGTTAACAATGTATGTCTTCGTTCGTCGTATATTCCTTTTGCATAGTTTATCTGAAAAATTATTAAATGAAAAGTTAGTTCTGCTTTAAAATCTTAGACCAATTAAACAGAATGTTCCGTTTAAGTGACCCAAATACCGTAAATATCGCGAAAATAAATCCGAATTTCGAAATAACCTATCAAAGCGAATTTTATCAGTTTAATACAAACGTAAGTTGGAAAATAAACGATGGGTCATAAGAGTTTCACCATGTGAATAGTAAATAAAAAATTATTGCGTTGGAATGATTTTGATTTCTTTATTGAATCATGCTTATTGATCGATAGTAATTATGTGTGAAAGATAATATTGGGCAAATGTTTACCACAACGTAATTGCTCCTTTTTATGATCCGAATTGGATGTGCACGATATGTCATTTCAACAAGACGATACTAACGCAATAATGGCTTTATTGCACTTCTTTGGGATTATCTCAAATGTAAGGTCTATGCCAATAAGCCAGCAACAATTCAAGAGATAAAGAGATTGATATGTGTCGGCGAAGCCGTGGTGAACATTTGGCCGGTAATATGTTTCACACATAGTTGTTATCGGAATCAAAATCATTCCAACGCAATAATTTTTTATTTACTATTCACATGGTGAAACTCTTATTGGCCCACCCTTTTTAGAAGGAAGATATAAAAAAATGTTTTAAACCATGTTTAATTTTTTGCGGCAAGTAAGATACCACAACATAAAATATGTTTGGATCAACAAAAACAAAAAAATAATAATTTGACCTTGATAGAATATTTCAAGGTCATCAAAAACTAGTTATGTTTTTCTTGGAACTTTATTTGTGGAATAGTTAAAAATGGACTATATGTCAAATTCTGAAGTCATGCCAAAAATCTGGAACTAAATTAATTTAAACAAAATCGAACCACCGGTCACATACTCTGGACAAAATTGCTGATTTGATTTTTTTGTTTCTAAATTTGAGAGTTGATTTTAAATTTAAGGATTAAAATAAATTTTTGGAGTTGAACGAATTTTTAATAATAATTCTTAGATATGGAAAATTTGTTCAATTTAAAAAAAAATCGAATCAGCAATTAATTTAAAAATTTTACTTTCAGCATGTTTCAAAACCCCCAAAAAAAAAAATTCGAATCTACTTACATGTCGAGAAGCTTTTTGCGCCATTTCATCGGTTTGACAACGAACTCGAGGTCGTTTCACAGTCCCAGCACTCGGTGCAGTCGATTTTATATTCAAACACAATTCAATATAGTGTTGCAAACGTTTTGGTTGATATTCATCGACTACAGAGACAGGATGGCATGAGAGTAATTCAGATAAATTGTACGATATGATGATGGTTGTTGTTTCCTCGGTACGAGAGAATACGTAAAAATTATCCGATGAAACAAGCAGACGCAAACATGATTCATAGCTTTGATACAGACATGGTTCGTATGCAATTAGAACTTCATTAAAATTACGTTTATTTATCAAAAATAAATGCTGCTGCCCCTTACTCTGCGTAACTGAATACGGTGGTATTAAACCACCCGGAGCCCCGGTCACACATCGTGGCAATCGTTTTCGTTCTGGTAATATCCGATTTGAACTTTTACTTGTCTCTCGTACAGCATTTGCTGTTTCCGACGCTAAATCTAGCATCCCAATCACTGGCTTTGTTACCGTACCCAGCACACCTTTTCCAAATCCCGAGAAAAATCCATACAATCCGTCGGACTGTACACCAACATAAGTATGCTTATATATACTTGTAACACCGCCTAATAAACCAAAACCGAGACCCTTAAATCCGGCAACTAAATGTTCCCCCGTCGAATTTGATCCACTCGGCACTTCTAATATTCGTTGTCTCAGTTCTGTATCCTCTTCGTCGAGTACGACACGACCCAATCCATCTGATAAGGTTTCAGTTAATTTGGCGGTCGAATTCGAAAGTCCATGGGTAACATTTTTCACCAACGATTTAACCGAACCCTCAAATAACAAACCCGATACACCTTCAGACAAATCGTTTGCAAATCCTAATGGATTTCCCAAGAAATCAACACTTCCTAATATTGATGCGGCCTGCCATTTAAGCTCTTTTTTGTACTGTGATTTAATTGCACGCCAATACACTTCCAATGTTTCAAAATGATGTTTGTACGTGAATTGCTTGAACTCAATGAGCGCATCCTCAAATTTGATTAACGTCAGCCCAAGCGATTTCTTGATGTCGCCTAAACGGGGCGAAAGTTTTGAAGCGGTTATCACGCTCAATCGTATTTGTGTCGGACTTATTCGTAAATCACCAAAATAGTAGCGTTTTGCATTCGCCGCCAACAATTTAGTTGCCAAATTTTGTGCTTCAAAATCCGACTCATCGGTTAATGATGTCGGATTTGCAATATTATTGCCCATCCCAACGAAATCGGCTAAACGCAGAATCAATCGTTCTTCTAGATATATAGACACTGGCCGAATTGAAAGAATAAAATGCTCGTATATTACAGCGTTTGTGTTTGGACCCGGTAACATTTTTACATTTAATTGTATTACCGGTAATCGCAAGCGTGTTGGTGAATCATTACTACTTTTTATTGGGAATACTGTGACCGGACAAGGTGTCTCAAATAATTGGTTATCAATTTGCATATCACCAATGCTTAGATCAAGCGAGCGCATAGATGGTGTTGAAATTAATTCCGAGGTTATATTTTCCAGTGTGACGAAACATATTTCGTCTCGCGGTCGATTTGAAATGACCGACACACCAAAACCTCTAATCAATTTTAAATTAATATTAAATTCATTTATTCCTTTATTGTCAGGTACATCGGTTTCATTAAATGATGCTAAAGAACTCGAGCTTGCGCTATTTTTATAATGCTCACGTATATTTGATGCATGCTTCCAGCTAGGATCGATCTGCAGATATGAATTTGGAAATTTTACATCCTTAATTTGAATGGTTTTGATTGGCCCATCCATGGCGATAGTTACAGATAAAACACCCGAACCAGGGCGTAATTTTTGACGTTCAACTGCTTGTTCGATTGGGACTAGTGATCTTGTGATAACATGCGAATCAGATACAATCATGCCAAGCACGGCTTCTGAACCAGGTCTTAAACCAAAAAATCCACCACTAGCTTGCACACACATACTCGCGTGTTCACACATGAGACGGCCTTCTTCAGTGAAATGCCAGGTTTGAGTTGATCTTCGCTGTTTATTTGCTGGGCGCACGACTAAATTTATCGATTGTTTGACTTGTGGCGGTTTTTCAATATCTAAAACATATCGAATGATTGCCGAATTGGATTTGCCATATTCTCTCGGCGGTGACGAACCCTCGTGCTCTAGTTGCTTATCATTGTTCATTCGCCACAATTGTGACCTATCACCGGGTTGTTTTCGCACTAGTACAACTCTGGAATCTGAATTAACACCTAGCACTAATTGTTGGCTATCAATATCAAAATCTGAAGTGATTTCACCGTCTTGAGTGAAGGTACCAGTAAATGCGATGTAAATGAAATTTTCATATGTCAAATTATATGCCATTTGGCCCAATTCCTTGAGATAATAGGTTTGTGTTACATTTCCGGGCGCTTCAAATTTCAAAACGTTCGGCCCGTTTGGCTCATCCAAAGCATATGCGATTGAAGAATGCGGTTTAACTGTCGTAGTTTTACTACGACTGTCCATAGAACTTCTAGGATCAGGTTGGTAGAATTTTATTGGCACTTCAGAATAATTATCGATCCGAATTGGTGGCGGAAGTACTTGTGCGTTTCCAAACAAAAGAAAATATGTTGCACCTTGCATTATAATTTCCAGCCTTAGAAAGTACATTTGGCCATGCACATCTCTAATATTAATGTAGTAACTTTGAGCTTCGTTGATTGGAACACCGCCCGACCATAAACAACCGCTAATTTCTGGAAGGCGGACACATAATTCTTGTTCCTGATCTAAACGTGGCCAATGGAATGGTAAGTGGCAGCCAGATATTGCATCAATAATGGTAGATTTGGCCGTTGTACTTCCATTCGATTTTGCATAGCATTTTTGGGCGAATTGTAATCGATACGAACTTCGATTGTAGAGTTGGAATCGGGGTGAAAATGTGACCACGCTTGTGCGAGAATATCGCCCTCGACCCCGCCTAACTTCAATACCAACTATAAATGTTTCATTTGTACTTCCCGATCGTAATTGCCGATGCAGAATATCTTTATGAAGATTAAATAAATTAAACGGTTGACACCATGGTGGGTTATTGCCAAATCGTTTGCCCAAACGAACAATTAAACTTCTCGAACCATCCGAATCGGCAAATGAGAATAAAAATGGTGAGACCAATCGAGCTTGCTCATTTTCATGAAATTGTCCAGAACTGTCATGCGAAACGCCTTCTTGGCGATACACAAGCGGAAGTCCCGTTCGATTTATCAACCAATATTGTACATAAATGGTGATTTGAATCCCACTTTCTTTCGAAATTTGTATTGACGCTTTTAAATTTAACAATCGATTGTTCGTATCAAATAGACGAAGGTCGGTTTCAAAGAATCCAATATATCCGGTCACTAGTGACACCCTTCCAGAGATGGGGTAACTATCTAGTGTAATATTAATGTCAAGCTGTTCGTTATCCAAATCCACTTCATGAATATTTGCGGTTTCGGACTGTGTAATTCGTCCCTGAGCCCCCTTTTCGATTTTGTATAGTAAATCGCATGGCAATAAATTGTGCACCCGAACCGGTGGCCACAATGTAATCGAATGTCCTGGGATATGTTCTTTTTTTGGATATCCTTCTTTTTTAGAACTTATAACAATTCGATATTTTTTATCACCATTTCCGGGACATGCTCGTATTTCTTGGCGCACTTCATTGTCATCGTCATCTTTCCAGTAAATTTTTCCGGCCGTAAACTGGAAATTATTGAAGAAAGATGAATTATTCGACTGCAAATATTTACAGTATTCATCCCCGTTTAAATTAATCGCCTGTGAAATGGGTGGCGATTGATTTAATGCAACACCTTGATTTTTGTACTCATCATATTTCACCTGGCTAATGATTGGCTTGAAGTACATGTACGCATGCACATGACTCAATGGAACATAGTAAAGTTCGTTCGATGCGACAATAGTGGTTATTAATTGTGGCCATTTGCGGAATTTTAAATATTCTGAATCGTGTTCCAATTTCAGTAGAACCGGATTATTTAACCGATTGTATAGTCGTAGCGCTGATCGTACCGTTATCAATTTTTGTGCCGATCCCTGTAATGTTATTTCGAATACAATCCGCGACGATGGTAATCCACCATAACGTTCATGACGTGCATGTCTAAATGAAATGCCGACGCGATCCACGGAAATTGGACCAACTTCCATCCATCCCTCGACTCGAACACCAATTTGATGTAGTTTTAGTTTGTGGGTGTCGTGATGTCGAAGTTTCGTTTGGGGCCCGAAAGTAAATGGAAGTGTTGTGCCGGGCTCGACACAATTCCATGTATTGTCGTGCAACGTTAAAACATCTGTTCGTGTACCGATGCCACCAGGGGGCGTCACCAATTTCGTAAAATACAATTTAAGCCCCGTCTCATTTTTGATGGCAAACGGAACGAAAGGGGTTCGTCGACGAATTTCTGTGGGCATTTTATTGGTCGAATCACTGCTATAATAATCTTGTATCCAATTATCCTTTACCAATTGGAAAAGTTCTATTATTGTCGTCGTTACATTTAGCTTTAATAATTCGTCACTCGAAATTTTTAGCTGCAGCCGATTTAAAGACGTGCCCAATTGTCCCAGACTATAATTCCAGTCGGCTACGCATTTCCATGGTTCGATTAATGGTTCCCAACCACTAAGCGCTCGATTAAAATAGTCACTGGCAAATACACCTTTTAAACATCCAGCCTTGAAACTGCTTCGTTCTGTACTAATAAAATCACTCAACTCTTGTCTTAAACTTAAATTTGAGAGTGACACTTCTAACAATGGAACATCCGCGTCTTTACAATCGTCGATGACACACAATGATATACAATTGCCTTGCACTTCCACGGCGAAAACTTTTAATGGATTCGGTTTTGGCGAAACTTTAATCGGGCTCGCGTTTTGGGTCAACCAAATTGCAGCGTCGCTTAATTGGTTTTGACAAGCTTCTAACGCACGCACACAGTCGGCACTTGAAAATCCGAGTGCAACAAGTGAATCAACCGACGATTGATTAACTCGAATCACGTTTTTCAATTCTTTATTTGATTTTGCCATTTTGGTTTGTTTCGGTAGCGATTCTAGCATTCTCGTAAACATTTTGACGTCATTATAGCTGAGACGTATAAATAGCTGCTTCTGTAATTGTATATCTAGAACACCGTTTTTAACATCAAAATTTATTGTGACCGGATCAATAATCGAAAGAGCTGTTTCATCCTCTGAACCTAGTATGCACGAGAATACCTCAAGATGATTTAAATTTATCGAAATTACTTTGTTAATCTCGTGCGGACGATACGATACTACGGTGGTACTTTTTAATATTATTGCGTTCGTATCATGTTTGTAAGGTTTCTCGACAAATACCAATTCGGAATCGGTTACATTAAGTATAAGCTCGATTTGTTCTGCCGGTTGGACTGACTGTAAACTCTGCTGGTGTTCGCGCGTCATTATTTTATTTATTTCATTGGATCTACTCTTTTTGATCGTGCCAATATGACTTGGAGGGTATTCTTCGGACTGCGACAAAAAATCCAACACAATTTCCAACCAATCCAGGATCGCCATCAATCTCATATTATTCAATAGGACTATATATTTAACCTGATCCTTTCGCCTTCGGCTATGTATCTCAGCTTGAACATTATATTCTTTCTTTTCTGTATCCTTGTAAATTGGTTTCAAGATGTTTGTAAATACATTTTTCTGTTTGTAATGTTCATCACCTTCGGTCATATTATTGTTGTTGACACTAAAATTGCGAGAATCGTTTATTAAAATTTCTTGAGATACTAAATCGATGTCTTGTGATCCATCACTGAACGAGTCGATTTTTAAAAATGATTTAATGAAATGTATACAAGCCAAATTTGTATTGTTCAAATATTTTTGTTCGTCCGGTAATTGGAGTTTTACACTGACGTCTTGTAGTTCGAGTGTTATGGATAGATTATTCCATTTACGGTTGGCATCGGTAGTATTTATATTTTCGTTATGCTCATCGAAATCGAATGAGTTTAGTAAGTTTAGGTCGGACACGTAAACATCGTCTATACATTCGCCTAAATTGTACGACAAGAAACCTCTAACCAATTTATACTGTGGCAAGCTTAAGTCGGCTTCGAGTTTCGATAGTGTTCCGTACACACTTATATCAGGAATATTATGACTCTTCCACGTATCCATATTACGTTCGACTCGCAATTTTAGATGGCATTTATTGTTGAGTAGACTTCTACCATTTTTCACAACGACATATCCACCCATATCGAGTGTAACGTCATAATCATTGGTATCATCAAACACACCATTATCGTTTTTCGTCACACGCAATCCGGTAAACAAATCGGTATTCACAAGATCGACCATCATCACATCGAGGATTTCATTAAAATCGTTCACAGCATCGGATTTAACACTAATTATGGATTTTTCATTAGAATAATGGAAACTGTTTTCGAGAGAAAATTCCCCTAAATCGGCGACAATGATTTGATTACTTTTTGAACTCATTGGTAGTAGGATAATCGGTGATCCAGCTTTAATGATAATGCATAATTGTGTTGGTTTTTGATAAAGATCGTAACGTGATTCGGTTGGTTTAATTTTTCGCAAAACCGGCTAAAATAGTAAATAGAAAGCAAATTATTTTATTTCAGGAGAGCGATTCATCATCAATCACTTACCGCTTGTAGCTGTGAGAATTCCGTGAAAAATTCTTGTATTTCGGCAACAAATCGTTTAGTATGAACATATCGAACTGATGACATTTGTATCTTTAGTTTTGCGTCATTTGCCAATGATCGGCTATTAAGACGAGGTCCATCTCTGCAAGAAAATACGTGAAAACTTATTACTTTCAATCTTAAAAACGAAAGAAAAAAAAAATTTACCTCATATACACAAAATTTAGCGCTTCACTACCACTTGTGACGAATTTTTCCCGATATATACTACCATGAGAGGTTAAATCGTACAGCGACACAGAACCGAGTCGACCTTCTACCGTCTTTGTCTCCTCTTTCTTCGAAACAATAAAATGTGCATTCGATACATTCGCTTTGGCCATTTCATAGTCACCCCGTACCAAAACCAACGTCAACGATCTTATTGATATTTCCAATTCTGAATTACCACGTTTAAAATCCGTTTTATCCGCATCAGTTGCCGCTGCACTTTGATTTGTCACATGGACACTATCAGTGTCATCATCATCCGAAAGAAGGCCGAAAAAATTTAATACAACCAACCAACTTTTGACCGAAACAATTAAATTCAAACAATTGAAATCGATCGAACTGGACTGTCGAAGTCCATTGTATTGCGTTAGAAATGTTGGACAATCGGGATCAACAAGCAGCGAAGAATATATCACTAAATTATCTTGTCTTGTTTTTGGTTGTGGAGAGGGTGGTGGTGTACCCGGATATAGTGCCGATTGCTGTACATTACGATATGTTTGATTGAAAAATGAAAATCGATTTTCCAAATTGTCCGGCAATGAACTACCATGTTCGCTGTTGAATCGTGGCACACCGGCAAAATTAGGACATGAATGCGATAGGAATACATTACCACCACCGGATAAATTATCTGGTGATGACGACGTAACCATAGATCGATTTTTTGACTCCACGGGACACAACAAATCCTCCATCAATATTGAACGTAGCGATATCTGAACATTTGTTTCGTATTGATTGTTTTTCTCGAAATTTACATTGAAATCTCGAAACGATATTTCAATAAGAGCCTCGTTAATTTCATTCTGTAGCTGGATTACGAAAATCGGTAGTTCAAATGACACCTTCGGCTCTAAACTTGATTTGGATTCACTCAAACTGGGGCCATAATTTAAACGTCGTTTAAAACTTTTATCAAACTCAAATGAATCTATATCGTCTTCATCTACTTTATCAATTAAATCTTCGCTGTTATGATCTCGTCCGTCGGTTGGTGGTTTCACCAAATCACTCGGCACTTTAAAAATATTATCGATTGTTTCGAGTAATTGTTCAAATTGACGCCGTGACATGGACAGGCGTAACGGCTTTATTACACTTCCTGTAACCAAAAGTGTATCTTTCGGTTCGACACTCTCTATATATAAATTGTTTGCGTTGTCGGTGATGCGAGTCACTTCTAATCGGATGGCCGTGTCATGAACAATAGCAACCGCATCTTCTTGACATGAGTAAAATTCTTCGGCACGGGGAAGCGCGGACAATCGAATTCTTTTACGGTGACTTGTGTCCAATGAATACAGATTCATATTTCGAATATCGATCATGTAGGTGTCAAGTGGTTCTTCACTTGTGTGACTAGCTTCAATCCCAAATGAATCATCATGGTCTAATTTATCCGTCAATGTTATTGAATTATTATCGTCTTCTTCAGTTAACTGCTCGGTTATCCCGTCGATATCATCAAACGGGAATATTTCCTCATTTATCGGAATCATTGGCCGATCGATGTGTATTTTTTCGTCAATAATACTGGATAGATCCTGCCGTGATGATGATTTATTATTATTTACAGATATTTTGCCAAGATGAGCTACTAATACGTGCGGGCTACAACTTGATCGGGGTAATACCAGCACCGGCGTATCTAATACAACATCTAGCTTTATGGTAACCTTCGTTTTAGATTTTGACGATTTTTTATGATCGTGTCGAAGGTTTAAGTGGTGACTAGATGCATAGGGATGAAATGATTTATAGGGTGAATGTAACTCAGTTTGGCGAGATGTAGCCGCATTTAAATCGGTACGTGGTTGCACCAAACCAAGTGCCATATCTGTTGCCTTTTCACGAATCGATTTTGCCAAATTTTTAATGTACTGTTTAAATTCGGTGGCGCACCAACTTAGTTCCTGCATGAAACGGGCACAATGCGTATACCAGACCGATGCCATGCGAATTTTAATATTTACAGAAGCGTTCAAGTTGCGCGATATTGAGAACGACAGCGCTTTCTCGGTTTTATGTTGCTCAAGTAGATACATTTCCTGGGTCAATGAACTTAACAAATCTTGCTCGATATTTGGTGGCTCCGTCAGTGGATCTTTCCCAACTGATAAAATTCTTTGGTGATTTATTCCTTCTGGAGTCAAATCTAATACTTGGAGGCCACCTAAAGAACCTTCAACGGTAATTTCGTTCCCTAGCGTAGCATGAATACGGGCTTCACTCATTGTGAATGTGCCTACCTTTCGACCCACCATGTAATTATCCCGCATCAATGCCCGTAATACTAAGACATTTAAACGATGGAAATCGAATGTAATTTCAGTACGAATTGGTACATTTTCATCTTTTTTCGGGCTCCCGTCATTATTTATTTTGGTAATTTCTTGTTTTGTAGAAAAATTATCACTTGAAGCACCCGTTGTAGGATTTCCGGAATTATTTTTAGGTGTTTTCTTCTTTGGGAATACACGATTTGTGAAACCTATTAATTCAACAATCGTTTCTTGATTAGCTGGAAATATACGTATGAAAACATTAAAACTGTTTCGACACCTTACTATATATAAAGCTTACCAATGATATCCAAATTATTGAACTGAATATTTGCAACATGCAGTCGATCTGCATCATTCTCTGGTGTAATGATGGTTACGTCAATTATGATTAGGGCATCTTTATCCGACAGGGAGGCATTCCAAATAGGAGAAACAGCTTTTTATTTTTATAAATTAAAGAAATCAAAATATTTATTATTTACAGAATGACGGGTGCACCAAATTATTAAACAAAAAAAAATTGAGCATGAAATGAACAGAACATAAAACTCACCTCTTTGCAGATTATTTAACGCTTTCGAGATGGAATGTGGACTTGTCGGTCGACGAGGTACTAATAAAGGATCAGGCGATGCAGGTGAACTAGGTGAACATGGTTCACTTTGTTTTAAGCTTCCAGATACACTATCCATTCCAACGTGTCGATGACTTGCCATCAATAACTCAAAATCAGCACCAAATGATTGAATTGCGTCCACAAGCAATAATCCATGTACCGACAATGTAATACTTATATCGCTTGGTTGATAACGTAGGCCGGCTTTAACTCCGGTCACCTGTAACTCGGCTATACTTCTACCGCGCGATTGTACTTCGAGCGCCATTTGATCAATATTAAATTGAAGCAATATTAATTTTGAAGTGTCCTTCGGAATTTCAAATTCAGGCTCAGACGATCCATCTGAAATATCGTCCTCGGTTGGTTCAACATTTTCAACAGTGGTTGGTGATCTGTACGGTGATTGGCTATCATTGCTCGTAACTAAATTTAAAACATTTGTGATGGCCGCAATTTTTTGCTCATTCACGTGAACTACTAATTTTGGTAATGTTCCGGCCATTGTTAAACTTGGATATTGTGGATCAGATGTATACACAATACGGCGTTCAACTTGTAACGAAATGTTAAATCGATCGAGTACATGTAGGGCTGATGTCCCTTTTGCACTCGCAAATGATAAACGTTCACGTCCTTTGCACACAATCACTTGTAACTCAGTCAAATCTAAATTGTAGCGTTCATAAATTTTATCATGAATAGCGCCTTCATTTAGTGTACCATCCGTACAATTTGACAAGTCGAGTAATTCTGAACATGCTGTTCGAAGCGTTGGTGAATCGGTTATACTTGGTGACCCAGGCGGGGTAGAACACGGCGTCGCAAACATTTCATCCTCTTCACTGGCGTCTGTCTGGGTCATTTCTGACAAGTCAAAACTCTTCTTGCGCATCGACTGTAAATCACCGTTTGTTAATTGCAACCGTCCAAAATCGACAACCACAACACAATCATTTTTATTTGTTAAATTTTCGGCGAAAATAATTTGTGGTGCCGAAATATCAATTTCAAGGGTCCAAGTTTTTCGTTCGCTCAAATTAATTCCCTCCATTATCGTTTCCCAATTTTTCATGAATTTCATTTTCGTTTCATTTTTCATTGCCTCAATTTTACGTCGTGCCGCGGTTATTTGATGTGGTTTACAGATAAAATCTACAATCCATTTAAATGCTTCCGTATTGTAAACGATATCTAATGACTGTGATTTGATAAATAGTCGATAATCAGTATTGTATGATAACGGCTTTTGTTCGTAGTGTAGTATAAAGAGGGGTTCGGCAACCGCATTTGGTTGAACATCTTTAGATTTTTGTGATTTTTGTTGCATTTTTAGAAGCTTTGTTGTTCGCTCGATTTTCGGATCTGGTTCATTGCTGAATTGTGGCTTTATTAGTTCAGAAAAGTCGGTATTTGGTGTTAAACAGTCTTTTAGTAGGACGGCACCGAGAGATAATCCGATGAAATGGGATGCCGATCTCGGTCTTGATTCAATATTAAGTAATAAATTTTCAAACAGTAGCTGAATCATTGATGTCTTGTCTGTGTTAATAGTTCCAGTGCAAATATCCAGTGTTCCTTTTTTTAGGGTAAAATCAAATTTGCCAAATACAGAGTCGCGTTTTAAAAGGGAATTTGTATCCACCGTATCATTGGCGAGAGCGTTTAAAATTTCATCTTCGAATTGGGTCTCTTTTGAAATTTCCTCAGTCAATTTAGGTTCTTGTGATCCATTTGATTTTTGTTCTTGAACTGGCACTACTTCAGTCGGTGCTGCTTTCGATGCTGAACTGTACCACCATTGAGGGAACCACTGTGACAGTGTTCCTCCTTGTTTTGGGTTGGGTTTAGTTATTTCTGTCTCGCACACTGGCACACATCGATAACAGTATTCACGCAAATGAACAATAGCCTCGTAATATCGTTCCCGTTCAACTTTATCTTTCATATCCTTGTCCTCTATGGATAAAGTTTCACTGGGATTTAGAATGACTCGTGTATAAATATCGATATACTTTTTGTCTTCAAGTATTTTACTCCGATCAAATTTAAACTTTTTGAAGAAGAATCCGTTACATTTTAGGGCATAATCCCACCAAGCTTTCGGATTTTCTTTAACCAAAGTGCGGGGCCGCAATAACCTAAATCGTCGAAATTTGGCAATATCATCTAATCCTTTTATGCATTCCACCATTTGGTTGTACTGCCACTGAATTGATTAAAAATTCATTGAAGTCATTATAAAAGAAAACAAAAAATTATTTAATCGCAGGTGACATACTTACATCGATCAGAGATAAGGAAACTTCATTTAAAACTAAATCACAAACTAATCGCGGCCTTGACCTAGTCCGTAACGGAGTTTCGCTACGATCTCGTTTCAATTTCGCTTGTGCGCATACCGGGCTTATTAAATAATGATGACTCCATTGATTTTTATTTTTTAATATTGCTTCGGCCAAATCACTCGAACTGGTGTTACCAAATGTTTCGGAATTTGTAAGGGGATCCCAATAAAAACTTAAATTTTGTAGCTCGACTAATTTAAATGCGGCCGAATGTTGGCTCCAATTTGTTGTGAAACCAGCGATCCAATTTGGATCACAACTTTGTGCCGATAGTGATTCAATGGTAACGCCACAAGCAAAACGATGATCTTGTACGGTAAGCGTATCTTCGTAACGTATATGGACATCGTTAATTTTTAATTGTAAATTTTCAACTATATTGGTAACCAATGAGGTGCCATAGCTCATCCAACCGGAATATGATGATGCATAGTAACCCCCCTCGATAGCAGCCTCTTTTTGTGCACGCCATTTAGCCTCTAATCTATCTAATCGTGTTAATTTAAAATCTAAATCTGCTTGCTCTTCAATATCGGGATCCCACTGGAATTAAAATATTACAATGATTACGTCAATCTACACTAAGTACATAAATAGTTGTATTGTTTTAATTATAGAATGACGATGACAACTAACTAATATTTCCGGTTTCATTTCGTTAAGATAATTATCTTACGTTCTTACAAAAATAGAATTCGCTCAATTTATTATATTTACCTCATTCAAATTGACCGGACCAACGACAACATAAACCTTTTCGATTAATATACACCAAGGTGCGGTCCGAAATTGACGGACAGGAACTTGTAATTTTATTTTACCGATTGACCCGCTTAACGCTTGTAGTGGCAATCCTAAATTACGTAATGCATCGCGACGTAAAGGTAAGTTTTCTAATTCTACTTCACCTGTAAATAAACAAAAAATAATTCCAAAGGTTAGTTCGCACAATAAATACCGTCAATGTAATAAAACTTAACATTTTTTCGATTAGATGTCTCAGCTAAAATACTTATCAATGTAATTCAATACTTAGTTGACTAAACATAAAATTTACAGATAACCAACCGTTTTTTACAAATGCATAACTGTGTGAGTAAGTTATTAATTTTTAGAAAACAAAACAATTTTTAACTCTAAATTGTAAATATTGAAATAGAAACTTGATTCCAAGTTGCAAATTGAAAATCTTGATTTAACAATTTTGTTATCTCAGCTATAGACAGACGATAGGGTATTGTATACAAATTTTTGGAATTAAAGTTTTACATTACTCAAATCGCCAAAAATAGCAAAAATTACAAAGATCGTAACAATAAATTTGTTAGATTAGATTTGTTACAGAGCATTCACGATGAAAAACATTTTACATTTGACTTATAGGTTAAGTTGGAAATTCATACAAACCTACAAGTCAAAAGTATAAAGTTTTTTTTCATTGTGAATGCTCTATTAGAATTATAGTTAAATTTATTGATGGTTAATGCCCGTATTCGCCAAAGTTTAATTAACATTAATCGATTAGCATATTTCCTATTATATAAAACAAAATAGTAAAATACTAATTTGAATTTCTCTTTAAACCACAATTAACTTGAGGGTAATCTCTTTGACTAATAACTCGATTTGTTTTTTTTTTCAATCAGTTAGTTGTCTCTCGGTATGGGATCCCATCATGATCTTTCAGTTTTTTTCTGTGAACTGTTATTCTCCACCTACGATTGGCAGGTCGCTACAGGCAGATGTGATGAATAGTGACTACACGATACCGATTGTGTGCTTTGAAAAAGGTTTCCGGACTCTTCTCCCCTCAAGGGAATCCTGGGGAAACAGGTCAATAACAGAAACTGGAAGTATACAATTCTACACTGACGGCTCCAAGCTAGACGGCAAAGTCGGAGGAGGAGTCTATTGTGACAAATTAAATGTGAAAATATCCGTTCGTCTTCCTGATCACTGCAGTGTGACCTGGCAGAGGTGGTAGCGATTGAGGAAGCGCTGGCTTGGTTGAAGCATAATGTCATATCCACAAGGGATGTAACAATATATGTGGACAGTCAGGCGGCAATCAAGCCGCTGGAATCAGTTTCTCTGACGTCCGTGGTGGCATTGAAGTGCCGCTCATCTCTTAACGAGATGAGTGAGCATATTTCAATATCCAGATAGTCTGGGTCCCCGGGAACTGCAGGGCGGATGAACTGGCAAGGCAAGGTACAACTCTCCAATTGAAACCGGAAAGAGCAAATCTGGGGAGGCCCATAGCAGCGTTGTATAGGGCGCTTAGAAATGAGGCGATAGCCTCGGCACAGAAGAGGTGGACTAACATCATAACATGTTATGTAGCGCGGCAAGTCTTGCCGAAACTGGACTTGAAGCGGTCCAAAGCACTACTATCCCTCCGTAGCCCTGACTTAAGTATAGTCGTGGGGGTGCTCACAGGACACTGCCTCATTGGGGAGCATGCAAGGAGGCTTGGGTCAATAGCAAATGACTTCTGTAGAAGCTGTATGGACGAGGATGAGGATGAGGAAGACTCTGAGTCACTTCCTCTGCTCATGCCCGGCGCTAGCTTACAGGAGGCATAAACATCTGGGCAAGTATACCTAGTTTGGACGGCCTTATGGATCTCGAGAACTGCAATTTGCGAAATATCGTACGCTACATAAGTAGCTCAAAATGGTTCCAATGAAGGTGTAAGGGGAGTAGGATCCCTTGGTATCACAACGGACCGTCATCGGTCTAAGTGCGCGTTTTGGCAGCCACTCTAACCTAACCTAACCTAATCTCCACCTAAACCTAATAGTTTCAGCTTTAGAGACTTTTCTAGTATAGATAATTCCCGCCTTTACTTAGTTTGTAACTCGGTTACTTGGGCGGATATTTTTTGACTTAGTAGTGCAACTAGCCAAATAGAATTTTTCAACTCGTATATTAGTTTGGTGTTTGATAGTTCCGTTCCGCTTAAACAGGTTACTTTCAAAGCGAAATCTCTACCTTGGTTGTTAGTAAATATCGTTTACGGAAAAGGTATTCAAATAGTCAGTGTCTCATTTATATTATAAGGTTTTCTGGGGTAATGTTCGTAATTTTGGCCTAGGCAGATGCTAGAGTAGTTCTAGTATGCTCTAGTTTCAACTCGGATAGTAGCACGTCGTTTTCGTTTTAAAATATTTCTCTCGAAGATTTACAATCTGCTATTTGGAAGGTTAAATCGAAATCTTTTCGTCTGTGTAACGTCAATTTAAAATTCGTTCAGCGAGTTTTCACTTTAGTCTCAAAATACTTGTTACGTATCTTAAAATTTGTTCTCCGCCCTATTCCTATCCAAATCAGTGGAAGTTAAGTAAAATAATCCCATCCCAAAGATCAGTAATTCTTCAGAACTGTCCCATTTTCGGCCAATTAGCATTTTAAGTTCTTTCTCTAAAGCTTTCGAGATACACAGTTGTTAAAAATCAAATTCCATAGCAATAGTTAAATTAGTTTTTTCCAATCTGGGTTTAGAAAATTTCATAGCACTTCTACTCCGTTGTTAAATGTAAGTGTTGATATTAGGCGTAATATGATGACATAATGGGTGATTTGGCGTCTACTGGAGAGGGGGATCAAAGTTGAGTAGAGTAATCTACCAGCTCCGTAACCTTTCGGTAGGGTGCACATTACGCGAGCTGTTCTGGTCATGTTTTAGGCAGCTGGCGTGATGGGTACAATTGTGGAAGGGGTAACCTGGTCACAATTCGCAAGTGTACGTACTGCCTCCTCGTGGCAATCACTAGTAACTGAGGCCCTTTGGTACTTCTGACCATTTGGCACAGGCTAAAGTACGGCGCTAAAGGAGATAACCTTGACAAAAAACCCTAATCTAAGGTGGAACAGCATATGCCGATGGATGAATGGCTGATAGGTTAATCAGTCCAAAGTATGCGGACTCTGGATACCAGGCGCCCTCCAGTTTTATTTAGCCTTCCTGTGGTAAAGCTGGGTGTCCCACAGGCGACTTTCTTTTCCCAGCAACTCGTGGGAACAAAATGTTTAAACATAGTGAAAATAATAAGGATGATGACGCTCCTAAAGCGTCATGCACCAGCGATAGTTCCGCGGTGGTGTTCGAGGACCTCGGCCCTCTTTCCGTTGTGGGACTCTCGATGAGTGGTCTATCGGATGGGGAGCTCAATTCGGGGATTGAGAAATTAGTTCTCAACTCCGACATGGACACCTCAGGAGATGAGAACTCGGCCCCCGTAAGTGGGGGTATCGCCTCTGTGAAAGCAGGGGGAGCAAAGTCGTCGGGGAGGACCCGAAAGGAACTGTCAGCACCACTGACAAACCTTCCGCGGCTCCTCGCGTGAAAATGTGTGGGGCCGCGAAGAAGCGGTACAGGAGGCTTCTTGCTCAGGGCAAACCGCCCGGAAGCGAGACAAGGCTTCTGGCGATGCGGCCACAAAGGGAGTCTTGTGCTCCCGCAGAGGCCCCACCGTCAAAGAGGATCCGCTCGGATGAGGGTACTCCACCGGCACAAAAAAAGCCAGGGGAGAAGAATCTGTCCCGACGGTCTCGGGTTCTGCGGTCCGGTCAGGACTTACCTTCAGGCAGGCTGTGGAGTCGGAGATCGTTGGGATCTTGCCCACTGGTTTTCCAGAGGTTGTCCTCACTGGAGAGCAGCTTAAGGCTGTCCAGGAGGGCATCCTAGATAAGGTGCTAGAGCAAGAGGCCAAGGAGCTTAAACCTAAGTTCCTTGGCAGTCAGCTTCGGCCTGGTTGGCTGGTACTAACCTGTGCTGACCGGGCCACTGTTCAGTGGCTCAGGGAGGCCATAGGCAGTATCAAGCCATGGGAGGGTGCGCAGCTGATCGTGGCCGAGGCGGAAAACCTGCCTCGAGCCAGGATTGTGTTCGGCACCTTCCCAAATAGTGCTGAATTGCCCACGGAGAAGCTTTTTGGTTTTATAAAAAGCCAAAATGAGGGCATGCAGGCGATCAGCTGGAGAGTGATTAGGAGAGAGGCGAAAGGCTCTTCGGCCTTTTTCACGTTCTCTATGGACCACTCTTCAGTTGAGAAGTTCAAGCGGGTTGGCTTTAAGGTCAACTATAAGTTTGGGACTGTACAATTGCATCCCAAGGGTGGTCAGAGTGGAGCTAAACCGGCTTCTGTCGGCGGGACCCAAGTGGTGAAGCCTGTAGAAGCTACGGTAGCGGCACCTGTAGCTAAGACCACCGGGGTGACCGCCCTCTCCAGGAGACAGGTCAGGAGAAGGCGGGAAAGGGAGAGGAAGGCGTCAGGGGTTCCGCGGGGGAAGGCCTCACAAGGGCTCCCCCCCGTGCAAGCCACTGGTTAGGCCTGGAGGCTCTCAGGCAGCGGGGGCCAGCAGAACGGCGATGGAGGACACTGGTCAGCAATCGGCCGGACAAAAAAAGCATGCGGGTGGTGGCGGTGCTGAAAAGGAGGCTGAGCAGGGCCTTCAGAAGGGGCCTTCGGTAAATTGAAGGCACACATCGCCTGCCTGCAGATAAACCTGCATCATGCAAAGGCGTCTTCGGACGTCCTTTGTCGTAGGTTTATCTGCCAAAACATTGGCATGGCTCTAATCCAGGAGCCATGGGTGATTGGTAACCAGATTAGAGGTATACCAAATCAAGTGGGTAAGTTAATTTATCATAATGGAACTCAGAGTCCAAGAGCGGCTGTGTTGGCCAGTTCGCAAATTAATTTTATTCCCATTTCAGGGTTCATCTCCAGGGACTTGGTTGCAGTAATGGTGGAGGTTCTGGGTGAAAGAGGCAAACAGGAGGCTATAATGGCCTCCGCCTACTTTCCTGGAGACTCAGAGTTAATACCTCCACTTGACGTTAGGAAGCTCATAGCTCATTGCAAACGCAATGGGCTGGCCTACCTGATAGAATGCGATGCAAACGCGCACCACACGGTGTGGGGTAGCACGGACATCAATAACAGGGGTGAGTACCTTTTTGAATTTCTGATCTCAAATAATGTAGACATTGTCAATAGGGGAAGGAAACCTACTTTTATAAATGCGATTAGGCAAGAGGTCCTAGATCTGACACTTGCTAGTCCGCATTTTAGCGACTTGGTCAAAAACTGGCATGTGTCTGAAGAGACCTCATTATCGGATCACTTGCACATCAGATTCGATTTGGCGGCTGAGACCATGCAGCGGCAGGAAATCAGAATTCCAAAACTTACCGACTGGGACTCTAGAGTCTCACTCGAATCAGAAATGCCCTCGGTTGTGGGGAACATAGAGTCTCCAGAGGGTTTGGAGATCTGTTCAAACCAGCTGCATAATTCTATACACTTGGCTTACGAGAACAGCTGCCCAGTTAAGCGAAGAGAGTCCACAAAGATGGTCCCTTGGTGGAACGGGACGCTGGGTAAACTGAGGAAAAAGTCGAGAAGATTATTCAACAAGGCTAAACACACCGGTAAATGGGGCGAGTATAAGATGGCCTTGACGGAATATAATCTCGAACTAAGGAGATCCAAAAGGGCTACCTGGAGAAATTTCTGTGAGGGAATCCATGAATTGCCCTCTGCAGCTCGTCTCCAGAAAGTCCTTTCCAGGGATCATTCAAATGGTTTAGGACTTCTCCAGAAGCAAGATGGGGGGGTTCACTGAAAACCGGAAGGAAACCTTAGAGGTACTGTTAGAGACCCACTTTCCGGATTCAGTAGTGGTAGGAGCCCAAGAGGACTCGCATGATCCTTCAAGTGAGGTGGCCTATTCGCCTCAGAGTAGGATCTGGAGTCTCTCTGGGAAAATTTTCACACCCAGCAAGGTGCGATGGGCTATTGGGTCTTTGAAACCTTTCAAATCCGCTGGAGGGGATAGTATCTTTCCAGCTTTACTTCAAAAAGGTATTGAGGAAATACTCCCCAGCTTGATCCAGATGTTTCGGGCAAGTTATGCTTTTAATTATATTCCGAAACTGTGGAGGAAAGTAAATGTGGTCTTTATACCAAAGGGCGGGGGTCGTCCAGACATCCAGGCCAGGACATATCGGCCAATTAGCCTCACATCGTTTCTTTTGAAGACGATGGAAAAAATCTTGGACTATCAAATAAGAAGTGAGCTCCTTGGAAAGAATCCGCTGCATCGGGACCAGTTTGCGTATCAAACTGGTAAATCCACGGTTATGGCCCTTAGCGGGCTAGTCACGAGGATTGAAAAAGCAGTGACATATAAAGAAATTGCCCTTTGTGCCTTTGTGGACATTGAGGGGGCGTTTGATAATACCTCCTATGGATCTATAGAGAGGGCAGCAATGGGAAAAAGGGTTCCACTTTCTACAATTAGGTGGATCCGTTCCATGCTGGAACATCGTGAGATTACTGCCAGACTAGGTGGCGAATCAGTAACCATCAAGGCCGTAAAGGGCTGTCCCCAAGGAGGCGTACTATCTCCTCTTTTGTGGTCATTGGTTATTGACAGACTACTGGTCCTTCTGAGTAGCCATGGGTTTGATGTCCAGGGCTATGCGGATGATGTGGCTATCATAATCAGAGGCAAGTTTGATGAGGTCATTTCTGATCGCATGCAAAATGCACTCAATATAATATGGCAGTGGTGTTACCAGGAAGGTCTCAGTGTCAATCCAAGCAAAACTGTCATTGTTCCTTTTACGAGAACGACAAAGCTTGCGCTTACAGCTCCCTCGTTAAACGGTACTACTGTGCCTTTTTCCAGCGACGTTAAATATCTAGGGGTTATCCTAGATCAATGACTGAACTGGAACCAACATTTGTTGAAAGTTCAAAATAGAGCCATCAAGGCTCTCTGGGCCTGTCAAAGACTCTATGGGTGTACTTGGGGACTACAACCAAAAATGATCTACAGGTCATTTCTTACAATCATTAGGCCTATGGTCACCTACGCATCGGTTGTATGGTGGCCTAAAACTGAGCAGAAGACAACGCAAACCTTATTGAATAAGGTTCAGCGTGTAGCCTGCATCGGTGTTACGGGCTCAATGAAGTCATGTCCAACCGCGGGGGTGGGGACACTTCTAGGACTGACACCGTTACACCTGCATATTAAAAAGGATGCTGCAAATATGGCCCTGAAAATGCAGGCGGAAGGAAATATCAAACCAGGCAATATGGTGGGTCATTTGGAAATCCTTAAGGAATTTCAGACAGACCCTACCATAGGAATGCCTTCCGACTGTATGCCAGCTAAACTGGACTTCCACAAACCATTCTGTGTTAGGTTACCTGACCGGGATGTGTGGAGGGCAGGTGGACCATCATTTGAGCTAGGGTCCATGGTATGGTTTACAGATGGATCAAAAACGGAAGACGAGGCGGGGATAGGAATACACGGGAGTGGCACTACCCTCTCGAAGTCCTTGGGTACCAATGCTACCGTTTTTCAAGCAGAAGTACATGCTATAGAACTTTGCGCTAGGATAGGCATAGCAAAAGGCCTAAACGATGCAAAGATTTATATTGTATCAGACAGCCAATCAGCCTTAAAAGCTCTTAGGTCTTGTACCGTTGAGTCAAGGCTGGTATGGGATTGTCTGAAGGTTATTAAACATCTGGCAGGCTCAAATAAGGTAACACTTATGTGGGTGCCAGGTCATACTGGAACCGAAGGAAACGAGGCAGCTGATGGCCTCGCCCGTGAGGGTTCTGCCTCTCCATTTTTTGGACCAGAAGCCTTCTGCGGTGTCACTAAGGGACACCTTAGAGCAGCGGTAAAACGCTGGGAGGATGTTCAAAAGTTCTCCTACTGGCGCAGAATTCCAGGTTTACGGCAGGCGAAGAAATTTATATCACCTTCGTCTGTCAGGATTAAGGAGTGTCTTGAACTTAGGAAACCTGAGTTGAGGCTGCTTACTGGCTTCCTCACAGGTCATATCCCCTTAAGGTATCACCTTAAGAAGATGGGCCTAAGTACGACAGATGGATGCCGCTTCTGCGGTCTGGAAGCGGAATCAGCGGAACATGTTCTGTGCCATTGCCCAGCCATTTTCCAGCAAAGACTGCAACATCTAGGAGGGAGAACAATGAGCCCGGATAGTATGTATCTTGTACCGGCCAGTAGTATTGTCAGATTCATTAAGAGCCTGAATATTGACTGGACGGATAATTCATTAAGAGCCTGAATATTGACTGGACGGATAATTAAGTAGGGTCCAGCACAATAGATCTTTTAGGTCGCGGTGCGAGGTGGCTTATCGCCCACATGGCCCTCCAGTAAATAATAATAATAATCCAGGCATTTCACGTATGAAAATGTTAAGTAGATCGGTGTGTTGGTGGCCTGGCATATATGTTGATGTGGAGCGTATAGTGAGGGGATGTAACATTTGTCAAAGTGAAAGAAGAAAGAGAGCGAAACATAATCAAAATTGGTATAGGTTACATGCCGATTTTTTTCATTTATATGGAAGAACTTTTCTGATCATTATTGATTCGACGTCGAAATGGATTAATGTTTATTTAATGAGCTCAACAACAGCAAATGATGTCATACAGAAGCAGCGACAGATGTTTGCTATATTTGGATTGCCACAGGAGCTAGTAACAGATAATGGTCCACCTTTCGGTTCTATACAATTTACAAACAATTTTTTTAAGGAGAGGGAGATGTTATAATCTTGCACTGTATTTGTGTATCATACCTCGCATTGTATTTGCTAACATATTCTATTTGTATAATAATAAAGCGAGGAACGCTCTCTCTTATTCTGGTTGCTGAACTATCAACATCGTTGTCATTATAATTTATTTTGGAACACAATAGCTAGATGATTTTGATTTACCAACGCCAGCACAACGAGTAATAGAGCCAGAAATTGAAACAGAATCAGAGAACGACTCGAGCTAATGCCGGACGGGTCCCATAACACTGTGATAATTACGACATCTAGCTATCTAGCTTTAAATCTTTTAATTTTTGTTGTTGTTTGTTTGTTATTTCCCAAGTTTTGAACTTTGTTTTTTAATGTGGGGGAGTATTGTGATGTTGCAGCACTGAATTGCAGCGTTATGAATTGACAACATGGATAAGTGGCGAATACGAAAAAGAGATCTACGGGGACATAGGAGGAAAACAGTAGACGGACAGGGTAGGAAAAAATACAAATAATAAAACCGGAGGTTTAATTGAATAATCCACTGATCGGTAAATCAAGGAATACAACACTTCCAGTCAGGATAACGTCAGTTTAAATTTAATCAAACGAGTTTTTCCTTTAGACTCTAGTAAATCCTTGTTAAACGTCATATGAAAAATTTAAATTTGAAGAAACTTTTTTTGGATGTCCAACGAAGATATTTAATTACGGACAGAGGGACTGCTTTTACATCCGAAGAATACCAAGACTATTATAATGACTAAGGGATTAACCACTACACTGCCACAACTTTTAAACCTTGGATTTAATTGTCTATGACAATCTCGTCGATTAATCTGCCCCTCCTCAAAAACGAATAAAGTAATTAACAAGAAAATCATTCAAAAACCCATGAATATGAGTAATCAATTCAAAACTTTCTTATGATAAATTGAGGTGACATAAGAGCCATCATCAATTTCGCTTTTGATTGTGTTGCGTGTCACAAAATAGGAAACATTGAAACAAACTCTCGATTGATTACGAAAGGAATGAATCGTGCCAGCAACCTTGGCAAAATCCACATCACATCAAATAAGGGCATTTTCCGCATTATTTCTCTAAAAAAAGCGAACTTTGTGACCAAACTAATAAACAAACTTATTACGATTTCTAAAAACACACAAAATAGTCTATAAATAAAAACGTCCCAACACACTCAACAGAAATTTACAATGGTTGTTTTGTTATATAACAAGAGGTGTAGGTAATATTTTAAGCAACACAATGGTTCACGATTGATAAAAAAAAAGTATTTCACATATGTAATTTGTGTATTAATTTAATCTTACCTGATAGCAAAGCTACAGTCAATTGGGCTGTGTTCAAGTTTCCTACATATTTGCCTAAATAATTATTTAGCACCCATGCAATTAATTCCCTTAACATTTTATATAAAATAACTAAGTAAATAGTTATTTATGTTTCGTGTTTATATTAATATTTATTATAATATGCAACTAATTTATATTTAAGTTAAACAAAACTTCTATTATTATTTTTCACTTCAAAACTGTACAACCAAAAAGCTCCTCTTCATCGGGGCCCCCTTCACTTTATCATTTATTCGATTTCGATTTCACCGCACTCAAATTTACTTCTCTTATTTTGCTTTTAATAATAAAATATCAACCAAAAATAGATTTCAATTCATTATTATTAATAATAAAAGGAAAATTCGAATAAAATTAAAACATTTTCATTTTTTTTCCCCAAAACCAAAAAGACAAAACAAAACTTTAAATAAAAAAAAAGAAAACAAATTTCACTTCACTTTTTTTTCTTCTCTTTTTTGACATTTACATCATTTTTTTTATTTTAGGTTAGGTAACTACTAAATTCTTGTTATCACTAAATCACTGGTTTTTATTTATTATGTATATTACAAAAAAAAAACACGATATGTTAAATAATTTAATTTGATTCACGTAACTAAAATTGATATTAATTTAACTACTTTAAAGTTTTAATTTATATTTAAATTAAATTTTTATTTTGTTCGATAAATTACATTTCATGACATAATGGTTAGAAAAACAAAAACAGACTGAATGGAAATGTCAAAATTACAGAATTGGGAATTTTTGTTATTCAGCACATTTTTGCTGAATATACTGTAAAATTTGGTTTCTTGGGCCCAATGAACAATTGAGAGCTTATTAAGTTGTTGCTGATTGGGTTATGTTATTTAAGTTAGCGCAAGAAGCGGTTTGTCGTCTTCCATTCACCAAATAAAATTAATTTGTGACGCAATCGATTGATTTTTCTGCTGTCAAGTTATACGATTCACCCAATAAAATCAATCAGTAGAGCAAAATTTTTGCTTGGTTATTAATCTCGATTTTTTGTCAGATTTACCCCTCATTTACTAATACCAACAACAAATACTGTCATTTCGCTGTCATTTTCATTAGAACTGTCATTTTGTTGCTATGCCAACTCAAATATTATGTTCAAAAATATTTTTTAAGAAGTCAAAAATAGACACACACATAAAAATAACCGGGCAATTTGATTTTCTTGTTCGATTCACGGATTGATTTTTGAAAGAGGTGGTAAAAGCGAATCAAAAACGACATTAGGTTTCCGTCACTCCGGTGCAGTGTGCTCTAGAGTGAAAAAGGGCTAGAGACATTATGTATATTGTGTTAGATAGAGGAGGACAAAAAGAGGTTAGCAACATACAATAACCAAATAAATTATAATAACTATAAGGGAAATGAGGTTATGTTTCTATAGTAAAGTTGCCTACCCACATCTTTTCGTTAAAAAAATATTTGGGGTTCTCTTGTCAGACGTCGCGCCAGTAGTTTTAACGAAATTTTTTGTTGTTGTTGTTTTCAATTAAATGTCAAAGAGTCATATTGTTATGAATGAAAATTTGTTTTCTAGCTTTTATGTTTTGTAATCAGTTTTGTTTGATTAACAGTGTCATGTTTTAAAGAAATATTTTGAATATTTCTTTAAAACGTGACACTGTTAATCAAACAAAACTTAAAAGTTACAACACGAATTTTCATTTTTAAAGTTCAAACTCAACGCAAACGGTATAAATATAATACTTAAGTGTAATTTTGGGTGACATTGAAATATTGTTACGCCAAAGCCGCCACCAAAAGAAGTACCACATATACTTTCTCCTATGCAGTCTCCTTTATATCCCCCAGAAAAAATTGAAGAAGTTATTTGTGTTTTATTAAATTTTAAAGGTGTTCCCATTATTTATTAACCACAACCCTTAGATTCACCAGCTGAATTTGCTTCCGTTGAATATTTTGATACTAAAGAACGTTAGAAAGAAAGAAAGAAAAATGTCGAACCGAATAAAACTAATGATAAACTAAGTAACGCTATGACACTATTAAAAGCTCGGCGAGAAGGCAAGCAGAAACGCGAAGAAGAAGAGGCAAAACGGCAGACCGAGAAAGAATGCGAAGGAGAGAAACTCGATGATGTGGATGTGGGCAGTGGCAAATCTATGGTTAAATTGAAAAGCCGTTTCTTCAGTATTCCCCACGTTTCTTCTCGTCGATGTACTACCACCGTGCGTATTTAGAATTCGATTCAATTCCACTTTATTCCCGTTAGTGTTTACATAGGGAATCTGTCGAAGAACCTTTTATGCATCTTTGTTTCTTGAATTGAATAAATCCATAGCCTAAAGAATTAAATTGGTTAGGGTTCTCGATGTTTTTTTCTGGGCGGTTTTTAGCTCAGGTTTGTCCTTCCTTTACTCCGAGTACCAATCGAACCTCAGCACTCGATCCTCCATTTGTTGTATCTAGGATATCCTTTTTACTTGTCTCGTAATTCATGGCTACCGCATCAGAAATTGCATGTTGTTTTATTTATGTTGTGTTTTGATTACTAATGTCAATTACCTTGAAACGTTTTCTTGACACACGATCATCAATAAAAAATCTTAATTATAATCTATTCTTAATCTTAATTAATAAAAAATTCTTATTTACGATGTTTTAACAAATTAAAATTGTGATTTGAGGAACATAACCTCAATTTTATAGAAATGCACATAGTAATCACAACACAACACAAATAACAAATAAAACAACTTTGTTATACGTAATCCAATTAAGATGTATACTAATAATTACGTATAGCAATAATAATAGAATTTAACAAAACCATAAGTACATTGTATACATTTTGTGACAGATATTTCGTTAAAATAAAATAAACAATTCGTTAAATATAAAAACAAAAAATCCGAATTTTCGTTAAGTAGCTAGTACTGCCGCCCTGGTGATACAACACGAAATCTCAGATGTTGGTGCGCGAATTCTAACCTAGCTTCCCTTGTAGAATTATAATTTATTTGACAATAACTGTTTCTGAACTTTGAATGATTTTTGTCGTTGTGTTTCGTTTTCTAGTTATATCTGGACAACCGATGAATGAATTTTAATGGGACAGAAACCGACACATGTGGTTCAAGGTGTCCTTTACAAAAATATTTTAATTTGTGAAAATCGCCAGCACTAAAGTGAAAAAAAAAAATGTATAAATCATTTTTTTTTTACATTCGTATTTATATTTTGGTAACGGCAATATTTTGGTCTGGTATGAAAAGTACTTAAACGCTTTTAAGGCATAAAAATTCAGCATGCTGAAATAGTTAGTTGTCACTTTTGTTAGGTTATCCAATTTTGCCATATTCAAAAGCGTTAAAAATCGCCTACTTTATGCTACTACTTTTCTGTAAGATTACCCTCTATAGAAAGACGCGATTTGTAAAAAACGATACAATTATAGTACGTAAACGATACAGGTTTAAGGTTATGACAGAGCATTCATAATGAAAAAACTTTTTACTTTTGACGTACAGGTTTGTTTGAATTTCAAACATAATGGACAAAATTTTGCGTTATTTTACTTTACGAATACATCGGGAAAATCAGGTAAGGAGTATATATTTTGGAAATTTCTGAATGTAGGATTGTGCATCTATAGTTTTTAAGAGGGAAAGCCAAATTTCACCAAAAAATTTCCTCATTTTCCGGCAAAATTTCCACTTTTAGTTGAAAAAATTTTGTATTATTTTAGTCAAAATTAGGATTGTATCTTAACAATTTTTCGACAGTGCAATGAAAATTCTGAAATTTTTCCACATTTTTTTTTACTTAGTTTCAAATTATAAATACAATTTGAAACAGGAAGAATAAGCTGGGATTTGGGGGCGTCAACTCATATCCTCTAAGGTATACAACGAATTAAAATGAAATTAAAAAAATTGTTATATTTACAAAAGGTTTTTGTTTTAACATTTATGGTACTATCAGAAGAAGCGATAAGGGCGAAAAAAAACTCTTTGATCTGTGTCTGCAAGGTTGACGAAGTAATTATAATTAATAAAAATAAATAAAATAAAAATTATTTAGTTAAATTATTTTTTAAATTATATTTGTTAATTACAACATCTTAGCTTATTTAAAAAAAAAAAATACAAATAAAAAAGTGGAAATTTTCCTGGAAAATGAAGTAATTTTCCGGGGAAATTTGGCTTCCCCCTCCTAAAAACTACAGATGCACAATCCTACATTGAAAAATTTTCAAAATATATACTCCTTACCTGATTTTCCCGATGTATACGTAAAGTAAAATAATGCCAAATTTTTTGTTCGTTATGTTGGAAATTCGTACATACCTGTAACTCTAAAGTAAAAAGTTTTTTCATTATGAATGCACTGTGACAAAACGGTATAATTTGAAGCCCGATACAACACAATCGGTAACAATCTGACAATAGGTAACTGCTGGCTTCATCGGCAGATCAGTTAATTGCTAATTTTATTTTAATACAATAAAATAATTTTACTTTGTTTAAATAAATAAAACAGTTCTCATATTATAAAAAAAACTAAAAAACGCTTTTCATTTTTGCTAATCTATAATATATAACGCAATCGATTCGAAAAATACGACGTTTATCGCAAAATTTGTTCTACTTACGATACGTAAATAATTCTAATTATCATGGTTCGTAGAAGCCGTAAACGAAGTTTTGCATGAACAACGAACATCACTTTCATATTGGAAACAAATCGCTTTGTTTAGAGGGTACTTGTTGAAACCTGTCAAAAATCTATCGTTTGTTTTTGTTCAATCAAATGTTTTTTGGTTGAATGAATTGAATGATAGAGACGTGCAAAATTCAACACAATATGAAAAGAGAATAAAAAACGTTTAAAACTATAAAATGCCCAAAATTGTTAAATGCTGTGTCCAATATTGCGGCAATCGGAGGCAAATTGTGCAACACTCAAAAAGCAAACTTAAAATGAACTTAAGCACTTTTATTAGGTAAGTCCATAAATTTTTAATTGTTTGATGAATATTTTGAGCTTATGTACTAATAGGTTTTAAAATTAATGGTTGGTGTAGTGTGTAGTGTTAATGTGCATTTAAGACTAATATGTGCGAGCATTTTTAATAAGATGCTTGTTACTTTTCTTAAAAAAAAAAAAAAAAAAAAATTAGAATCAATCAGCTTAGTTACATAAAAGTGAAATTTTTGTTGTTTCGATGATTACTATTCGACGGTTCGGTCGAGCCAAAATGGAAAACTATCATGATATTTCACGTGAAACTCATTTCCTGTTAACTTCACTTCGTTAAATATTACGCTAAACCAGCTGGAGTGTGTTCATAAGAGCGCTACAGACGATCCGATTGTCGGACCGATTTGGTTGGATTGGATGTAAAATCGGATAGTGTGTATGCGTGTCGGTCCGATAAAACTTAATTTTATCGGACCAACACGCATACACACTATCCGATTTTACATCCAATCCAACCAAATCGGTCCGACAATCGAATCGTCTGTAGCGCTCTATAAACTTTACATTGTAACGATATTGTAACAATGACAGCCAGAAAGGTAGTATTTAGCAGGGTAGAAAATTATAATGTAAGTTTATGAACGCTTTGTGGTTACCATATTGTTACAATGTAGAGTTTATGAACACACTCTGTTGGGTTGCGCAGAAAATAAAAGATTTTATATACACCAAGAATGAAACACGTTTAGTTTTATTAATGATCAAACCGGAAGTCGGTTAAACAAAAAAACTACTTTCATTTTACAATTGACAATACAAAACAAATAGTGTTGCCAGCATATAAATTTAAGTTTTCTTTTCAACACACTCCAGTTGTATTCTGAAAAAAATTAAAAAAACTTGATGGGTAACACGTGATGTTCCTTAACGTGAACGTTTCTCTTTTGTCAAATTCCTATTCCGATAAAAAAACGTTCACGAACATCGAAAAATATAAGGGCTCATTACGAATATTTTCGTATTTGCGTATTTTGTAATTTCGTAAATTTGACGTCTCTTCTGAGGCCCTATTATCGAATTCCACATTCATTTTCCACATGCGAACATCTGTTAAAATTCATCAAAAGTTCGGAAATTGTAATTCGTTTATAAAACACATGGGACATGGACATTTTCGTATATGGGGAATTTCTTCCACCTGCTTGTACCCATTTGGAAATATTCCCTTAGTACCGAAAAAAATCCATTTTTATGGTTTAAATTATTTCCCCTAAAAAGCAAGAAACGTCAAAAGGTTCTTCTTTCATCCGGTCTACACGAACATCGGTATATGTCAATCCCAGTTGCGTTGGATTTTCTCCACAACCTTTGCTAGGTATTCCTCCGATGTAACATTGAATCTTTCGCGTGGTTCTTGTTTTATTTATACGGAGTATCTGATATATATCTTAAAATACCACTGATTCGAAATTTCCTTGATCCGTATGAATTTCTATCCTCACTCCAAATCTGCTAATCCAGTTGTGACATCGGCCACATGCTCCACCGTAATATTCCTTCAGGATGTCCGCAATCGGGCTCTTTCGGTACCACCAGGCTATCCCATTGAACCCAATAAGCCTTAACAATGAAAGTTTTGTCTGCGATCTCATTCCAAGTGGGCCGGTGTTCTTTAATTGCTCTTTTCTGATCGTTTCGTCGAACCACTCCTCGTCAGGCAGTACTTGTGTAAGCATAATTGTATCTTGATTTTCGACATCGGTATTTCTGTAGGCGCTTCCCTTGGAGATGTATGGGGTATGCGAGTAAGCAACCTTACGTATAGGGTAAGTGAGGATTGGCGCGATGCATAATCGTTTCCTTAGTTCCACGAATGCTTCTTCCTGTGAAATATTGCTATATTTCCAAAGTTCAATAATTCCCAATTTTTAATTCCCCAATTCCCAAAAGTGTTATCCAATGGGAAAAACACTATTTCAAATTTTGCAGCCGCCATTATTTAAAAATTTTATTTTCTACTTATAAAATAAAAACTTTACCGATAATACGTTGTAAATAAAATATTGAAAATACACAAAACAAACAGTTTCTTCTAATTGCCAAAAAAAAAAATTTGGGGAAAATAAACTTCAAAACTTACATAAAATGGAATTAATTTTTCCCTACATTAAAAATTCCCAATCGCCAGAATACACTTTTGGAAAAAATAATTTCAAACTGCTATAGAATACTGTTAAAATAGTTCAATTCCCAATTCGCAGGGAATAGCCAGAATAGGGCCACAGGTCTTCCTTCCATTCGAATGGCTTGTTCTTACTGATTAACTCGTGTAAACTCTTTGCGACATTGGCAGATCCTGGTATGAATTGTCCATAATAGGTGCACAATCGGAAAAAGCTCCGTAATTCATGTTCATTTTTAGTGCTTGGCCAGTCCTTTGCTGGTGCGATCTGTTCTTCGTCGGTGCGAATTCCACTGGTCGATATCTTGTGGTTTAACCAACAACGATCCAAAAGGTCTGCCAAGTTCTTTATATGCTCATCGAAATTCTTGCCCATGAGGATGATGTGATCCAACTAAATAAGCGAACCGAGCAAACGGCGCAGTGGTTAAAGCTGCGGCGGTTGGATCGGGAGGTACCGGGTTCGAATCCCTATAGGGGCGGGATGCAAAAGGGATTTTTCATCATCTGATTACGATCGGTGATGAAGATGAACACATCTATGACCCCCTGTTGAGAGTGCAGAATCCATGGGCCGACCCACCCTTCATGTCAGCACTACAGGTTGGCATGAAGCAATGCAACGTGCAGGTGGTTTTCAAAGACGGATCTGTAGCCGCCCGTCCTCAATTTGGCTACTCCAGGCGTAAAGTAGGACGGTAAAAAAATAAATCAAGAACAAACAACAACAACAACTAAATAAGCGACGTTTTCCAATGTAATCCCTTTAGCATGCGCAAATCTTTACAGAGTGATGATACTTTCCATTCGATCAATGTCGCCTTTGGATATTAAGCTGTCACCGACTCTGCTCCCGAAGCGCGAATATTAGAGTCAGCGTCTGCCCCTTTAAGTTGACTCTTTTTAGTTTAACAGTTCCGTCGTTATTTTGCCCTCCTCCTTGGCCACTGTTCGCTCTTGGTCGTCGCTGCATAGGAGATGGTGATCTCCCCCCATTCCTTCTGTATCGCAGCAATCCCACGAGATGTGACCGGTCTTATTACATGTCCAACACCTGGTTTGGTGATGGCTTGCGAAGTCTCGTTTGCAACGTTTCTGGATTTCGAAAGCTGCCAATAAATAAATCATGTTTTAGCCTCTGCTTTGCTGAATTGATGACGGAAATTGCAATAGCGATTATCCTCCCTTTTGATAGCGACTTTTCAATTCCATTCGATAGATCTCCCGCTTGTGGTCACTGCCGTACTTCCTATCCAGCGTCTTCATAGTTTCGACATAACTTTAGCGTTCTTGTTCCAAAATAGTTTGTAAAGCCTCTGCTGCTTCAACTTTAAGGGCCAGTATTAAAGCCTAGTTTCACTGATTTTGATTGGTCGCCGTTTCAAACAGAAATTTGAAAATTCCGAAAGATGTTGTTCCGTCGAATGTTGATCTTTAACTGATCGAGGGAATGGCCTAAACCACTTGCATCGTTTTCCACTTGCCTTGACATGAGTTGGCTCCTTCTCGATACGTTGATCCTTTGGTTGTGATTTCTTTTCAACCTGTTGAACCTTCGTTTGCTACTTTTTTACTTCGCCATGTATGCTAGTAGATAATTCGAGGAACTTCTCGTCCATTCCCTATGTATTTGTGTCCATAATCGCTAGAAAAAATGAGCGTATGGTTTTTAGCCATACAGTAAACGATTCACTGTATAAACCCCTTTATGTGTCGACCATGCAAACATTTTTCGCACAGATTCTTCCAAGACCAATTAGTGGCACGTTCGAGGTAAGTCAAGGCTGGTAAATTTCTTCCCCCTTTCCTCTTGAAGTCTCTTGCATGGCTGAAATTATTCTTCTATTCTTGGTAAAGAATAATTAAAATCCTCTAAAAACTTATTAGTTGATTTTTAATAAGATTACCAATGGAGTTTAACGTGTTTTTTAATATGGTTACTACTCTGTCTTTTCAGTTCTACTTATCACTCCTACTTTCTCCAATATGTCTAGTTCATCCTCTAATTTCTATTTGTACGCATATGGAACTACTCTAGGTTTAATAAATATGGTGTGTCCCCCTGGTTTTAAGTTAAATCTAATTTCGTTTCCTTCCTTTTTGCCCAGTTTGTCATCAAAAACACTACTGTATTTAATCATTAGGAATTTCCCTTCTTTTTCAACACCAATTGAATTTATTGAGCTTTTAAAATCAAGTTTTCTAAATATGTCTTTACTCTTACCTAACAATGGGCGAACACCCATATTAAATGAGAACCAACATTTGTGCAGCTTATCCTCGTGCCTAATTTTCACTTCAGTATCGACTTCAATGTCATGAGGAATATACGTAAAATCGATGTGCGCATAATAAAATTAAATTCAAATAACCAAAAAGGGCAGTTTTTAATTATTTATTATTTGAGGAGAAGAAGGGTAAGATAAACGAAGTGAAGATACAGCCATTCGAAATTAATGGGTTCAGAGCCTTAGTAAACCGTTTCAACCAAGCTGGTTCTAGGGTATTACACATACCAGCTAAAAGGTCAAAAGGAGCTAACTGTTATCATAAGTGGATTTGGTAGCTTCGTAGATGTAAGCGAAATAAGCTCCACTCTTAGCGAAAAAGACTTTCATGCCAAATCTATTACGAATATTCCAAACCGCGAAAAGAAACCTCAACTTATGTTTCGCCTAGAACTAGAGTCAGATGAGGGAAAAGAGAGAGGGCACCTTATATATAACCTAAAATATTTTGCTCTATCGCAAAATGACGGTCGAGGAACCCAAGAAGAGGATCGGACCAGTTCAGTGCATCAAGTGCCAAGAATACGGCCAAATCAAAGCTTACTGCACCTTACACGATGTTTGCATACATGTGGTGAACTTCACGATTCGAAACAGTGCAACAAGGTGAAAAACGATCTTAAAGTAAGACGCTGTGGTAATAGAGGTTGCACAGTGTACTTGGATTTAAAGCGTAAAACCAATCCAACTCTAAGAACTTCAATTGCGGTCAACAAACCGGAAATTTGGGGACAAATGCAAGCAGTCTTGCGCAACATGGGATCTCCTATGCAAACATTCTGAAAAAGCCGCTTCGAAAGCAAAACTAATTTTTATTGAAGAAGTCTCAATTCATGTAACCGTAAACAAACTAACTGAAACAACCCAAAGTTCCATGATGATGATGAAGAATCAAATAAGCATGATGATGCAAAATATGAACAAACTAATGCAAATTGTCTTTCCCAGCACAAACATGAGCAATGGGGATGGAGATTGTCGATACCAAAAGGCAAACAACTTTACGCTATAGAGAAACCGTCTCTGGATTATTTATATGCTCGTCATCCAACTTACTGGCCCTTCGATCAAAAGATAGTTCCTGATTTAATTGACTTCTGTGTAACAAAAGGCATTCCACGGCATTGACTTCTGTGTAACTAAAGGCGACCGGTTGTCTTCCGATCACTCATCGGAGGGAGCCGGTAGGAGCCTTATTAACTGAGAAGAGTGCACCCGTCACAAGTAATTCTGAAAAAATTAATAAACTGTCACGGCTCGTCTGAACGCGGCTCAACCCAAAAGTGCTTGCACTTCTGTTTTTTTTATGGCATCATGTTCCCTAAGGTCTAATGAATAAGATAAAAGTTTTTTTGAAATCATCCACCGACCAGTTTTATTTTCGCGCCAAAATTCGAAAATTCTAACCAAAAAAATGATTTTTTGGTCTGAAAAAGTGAAATATCTTATGTTTTATGAAAAGTCTCAGGAAGAGAATGCAGTAGGCCGTTTACAAGAAAAGAATGCAGTAGGCAGGTTACAAGAAAAGCAGAAAATTTTTCTTCCTCGATCAGTTCATTTCAGTTTTCCATAATGTCGAAAATTTTTAATCCTCCAAAAGTTGCCCGCGCACTTTCACACGAAGAGAACCGGAGTAAAATTTGTTTGTTGTGCTTAAAAAAGAATAATGTCATATTCAAGATAGAAGCGCCTCGCTGCAATCGAATCTAGAAAAATTACTGAAACATCGTGTGGGTAATATCTTATGTGAAGAAAGACTGCCGAATGTTCTTTGTGCCGGATGCAAACGGACCGTCTACCGACAACTTCCCAGTGCCGATCCAGGAATCGTTCCCTACAAGACTGTCGAGCTACCTGATTATTCTAAGTTTTTGAGTGTAAGTTTAACTACGAGATCTAGGACTCAAAATCCCTGTCAGTGCTAATAAACGCTAATATTACGCTGAACAAACGCATCTGCCCCCCAGTGTTACTAAAGGATATAAATATTCCTCAACAAACCAAGGTCAAATACTTAGTTTTCCACATGGATATACGAGTAAGGCTGGCGTGGAAAAATCATATTGAAGCAAATCGCAACGAAATAAAACTGTCGTTTTCCAAAATGTATTGGCTGATGGGAAGAAAATCTCATTAGACAACAAAGTTGCTGTCATTAGACAACAAAGTTTTACTATACAAAGCGATAATCAGAACCATATGGACATATGGTATTCAGTTATGGGATCCACCAGCGCGTCATACAGAGAACTCCTTCATCAAATCCAAGCGATAATTGACGATTGGAGCCGTGATTTTAGAAAAAGAAGTTACTCAGCTTCAAAAAATTTCCACTATACCATATTTTAGTCGTTCTACGAGCGCTGGTGCCAATTTTTGACCTACCGATAGGTAGTGTATTTTCTATATTTCCAATCGTCAATACTTCGCAGTATTACCAATGCTAGACGACTTTAGAATTAAAACCATTAAAAGAACAATGAAGGAATTCAGTTCGAAATATTACTCAAAACTAGAAGTACATCCCAACGAATTGGCCAAGGATATACTAAAACAACCGCGATTTAGCCAATTGAGATAAACGGATCTACTCGGACTGACGAACCAGTAAATTTATTAAATTCTACCTTGATCAACAAGTTCCCGGAATAATCACCGTGTGGCGCTCCCATCGTTCCGATTTGAGTTCTGTTTTTTTGTTAAGTTGGTACATCTGTTGTTGATATTCCCTCTAAATCTTAGCGTCATAGCTTGACATTTGCAAAAGTTACGTAGTCAAGAGTACATCTATCTCTGTGTGTGTTGGCGATTATTTACAATTTTAAAAATTATTTACAAATTTAGACATGATTTGCGAGGCTGAATCCGATCCCACATTCATCAAAAGGATCATTACTGGAGACGAGACGTGGGTTTATGAGTACGACACGCAATCCAGACATCAGGCAAGTGAATGGCGTTCACCAAAAAAAAACCACGTCGTTTTCAGTCAAAAAAGAAGGCAATGCTCACGGTTTTCATGGATTACAACGGTGTAGTGCATCATGAATTTTTGCCAGAAGGCGAGACCGTAAACAAAGAGTATTATTTGGGCGTTATGAGACGTTTGCGTGAAGCAATTCGCCGAAAGAGATCAGAATTGTGGGCAGAAAACTCGTGGATTTTGCACCATGACAACGCAGCGTCGCACAGTGCCATCATTATTCGTAATGTTTTGACGAAAAATGCAACAAATAGCATCCAACAGCCACCGAATTCACCTGATTTGGCTCCCTGTGACTTCTTTCTGTTCAATCGAGTTAAAAAACCATTACGGGGAACGCGTTTCAGCAGCCGAGAGGAAATAATGGAAAAATCGCCAACACACAGAGATAGATGTACTCTTGACCACGTAACTTTTGCGAATGTCAAGTTATGACGCTAAGATTTAGAGGGAATATCAACAACAGATGTACCAACTTAACAATAAAAACAGAACTCAAATCGGAACGATGGGAGCGCCACACGGTGGTTATTCCGGGAACTTGTTGATCAAGGTAGTATTTAGGTTATACATACATATAAGTATAATCTAAATTAATTAAATGGTGAACACTAACAATAAGTATTAACATTGGTTAAGACTTAAAATATGTAATAATTTTAGCTTAAGATTTGATTACTTCTCGTTAGTTTCTTTTGTAGAAAGATTCAAGAATAAAGTCGTTGGCAGCATTTACATACACTTCACATTGATAACGACCCCATTATATATGTATATGCCTTTAACAATGGTGTATATTCAACATTTTACAGCTTTTGAATTTAATTTTATATAACGAGAGAAATTGCCGATCTCTTATCGATTTCAAATTTCATCTATCACTATCGACTCGCTCTCAAGGTCGCATCGAAAACCCTGCAAGAAATATTATTTATATTATTGCAACAAATATTATTAATATTAATTCTGTTTTCATTTTGGTTACTCCCATTCCCCTTTTCCATTGTTGAAGAACTCCAATGAGTTAATTTCCTCATGCTCCTTACACTTTCCCTGTAATGCTCCTTCTTTTTTTGAACATCTCTGCCAAATCACCTTTCTCTTTGCAAACCCTTCAGCTACAGTCATTATATTTAAAAATTTTTTTGTCGTGATTCCAATAACCGCAAGTGTTATTTATATTTCTAGTGTCTCGTCCGAGTTAGCTGCCCCTTTAGTTACGGCCATTTCAACAATAGTTGTATTGCTTTCACCAAAAATAAAAAAATTACAACAACAATCGTACTAGATAGACCAAAAAATGGTTTAGCTAACCCAAAAAAAATGAGTGGTTAAATAAATCTTAACCAAATTTTGGTTAATTTGTGCTGTTGCTTTGACCAGTCGTTAATCAAATAAAATATCTAACTCATTTTGGTTGAAAGCAATACACTTAATGTTTCTTGACTCATTTGGCTTGGTTTGCAGTATCGCCTACGTTCTTTAAAAATAATTTTCTGTCCAACAAATTGCTTCGCCAATATTTCTATGATTTCTTTATAACTTTTGCTTTTTGGAGCGGCAGGTGAAAACATATTGCGCAGTAATTTATATATAATCTTCTATGCTTAAAGGTGTTAATAAATGCGATACTCTTTTCTTTATCTTCAATGTTCAGACCGATAAACATAATTCGAATCGTTCCAGGAAAACTTCAGCAAACTTTCCTATTTTTCAAAATAGACTTTTTTTCTAGAATAATTCGCAGTAGCAGCAAAAGAAAAACAATAGTTAAAATAAACGTGTATATTCGATTAATTAAAAACAGAACTGAAATTAACGTTATTTCAATTTATATAACAGGGCCGCCACCTCTCACTACATATAAAGTCATTAAGGCTAGTGTTACGTGTCTTTATGGTCAGCCAACACGTTTGATAGGGATAGACTTCAGTGGCCTCTAGGGGGTTCTTTGCTGCCATATTAACTAAGACACCACAAAAAAAAATCGTGTTGAAAGGAAAAGAAACATTTGAAGAGAAAAAAAAATTTTACTTTGAAAGCTATATGATCCACCACGAAACTTTACTCATCACCAATAACAATAAAAAACGATTATTCCATTTTTTGAACTTTAAACTAACACTTAATTATATTTAAATAAAATATAAGAATACATAGAAATTTTTTTTTGAAACAGCTATGATGCTTTCTTTAAATATATTTTTTATGGTTAAGTGTGTTGTAAATAATTGTAACCTTATTGTAAAACTAAAAAAACTCACCCCTAAGTATCCATTGAGTACTCGATGGCTCCTTATGGTTTGTACCTTCTGAAAAAAATTGTTACTTGTTGCGATCACAACCACTCACTTTACCATAAAATATAATTACTTTAAGAAATTTAAATAATTAAGTAGCTATGTGTTAACTTAAGAATACAAAAGAAATTTAATAATTTAAACAGAAGATTTAAGAACCAAAAAAAAAACAATTGAAATAAATAATACACTTTACACTTGATCTTAAAATTACTGATCAAGGTCACACTAATGAAGATCTGTTGTTTCTGGATGCGTCAGTCGCTTTGTTGTTTTATCCAAGCCATATGATCAGGTATATTTGTATAAATAAACATTTACGATTTAACCAATTCAAAGTGGCTAATGAGGCCCTGTACAAACCAAGAATAAATATATAAGCCAAACCATCCCAGAAATAACCAGAGACAGAGAAAACTCACCCGCAAAACTATAGCACTATGTATATATCCAACAACGTTTTGATTTATTTCCCAGTTTCACCGTTGACTGGTCACACGGATCCCATCTTGATAAAGAAAATAATATTTCAACAAAGTACCAAACTCACTAAATTGCACAGCGATTTTTACCCGTTTAAGTAATAAAAGGACTTTTGTTAAATACTTTTGCCCTACTTTGGTAATATGGAAATAGGTAAAGTTTAAAAAAAAGCAATTACCAAAAAAAAAAACTGTTCCAGAAGAAAATATAAAACACAACAAAATAACCAATTTTATTTCCCAATAAATAACACTATAGCCGCAGTGGCCTCTCTGACATAACTAATTATTACTTTTCTAAATATTCTTGTCATACCTATTTGTTCCTATGTACAAGTAATTATATAAATTATTTGTAATCAGTTTGTATAGGTAATACTAATATTAATATATTAATTCCCCTACACTAGAAATTCGGAATAACATATTCCCTCACAAAAAAAAAAATATATGACTAAAACAATTCCCATTAGAGATAATATACAATACAATCAATTGGTCTGAACAAACATCACTAGTAGAAATCACAGATTTACAATTACATCTATTGATGAGGAATTCCCGCTTAAAAATAAAATAAAAAACAAGAATATGTTTCGCGAATGTATTATATAATACAATAACACTAACGATATCGGAATATATATTTGAATCACAAACGGCTACAGAATATGGGCTACGTGCCGTACCGTTGCTTGAACCACAATAATTTAATTTATTTACTCCAGTCGTAACACTAGTTTACATTTCCAACATTTTTTTGATAGAATTTTTCAAACTAATACTTATATGAAGAACTTCCTTTCATCAGACAATAACCAATTTTTAGTTTGATGGTTTTGAATTAATTTTCTTTATCCTCGTCGCCATTAATTAAAGCCAGATAAAAATGATACAATGTATTTCGTAAATAGTTAACGCTGTGTACATGCTACATTTCTGGTGAAAAAATGTACACCACGAAGTTAGCTGTATGAGTGACCATGTACACACCTTCAACAGAACCGAATAATTTATTCACGCTCAATTATTTACATTCCTCAGATTACTATATTCAAGTTACAATATTGTTTAACAAGTTATTCAAAATAAATAAATTAAAGTAATTATTTTTAAAGCAAAATATAAGACGTACGTCTTATTGATTCGAAAATCAAAGCCAACTTTGTTATTTTTCAAGGAAAAAAAAATTATACGTCTCCTGTGAGAACTTCATTGCATTTTATTTATACGGGTATTCATTTCACACAGATTTACTACGATACACGGTTTAAGTTTTGATGTACATATTCGACATTTTATGAAATTTTCGAAACAATTTCGCGGAACTAACAGTTATTTTTGCTCGTAAGATTCTTAACTTCGTATAATTACTGGTTCAAACCGCAATTTGTTTCCTAAAACAAAAAAAAAATGAATTTTTTATTGCGTAAAACTCAACAAAATATTGCGAAACCTACAATATGGAACCTGATTTTCTTTGGTCTATTAAAATTATCAGGATATTTTGCCTCCCCCTTCTTAAATGATTACCAAAAAATTTTTTACGAATTATGAATAACTAATTATGCATAGGAACTATACATCCACTTCTTTACTCATGTCACCAAAAATATTTAAAATTTTAATTATAACACTTTCATGTGCACCTGCAAATAAATTTAATTGCATTAAATATTTTTAATCACATCGACTAAATATGTACACTACATTTCATATTATTTCTAGAACATCAACGATTTAAATTTTCTGAAAAACAACACAAAAATTTGTACAACAAAGTATCACCTCAAGTGATAATTTATCACCGTTCACTTATTTCATCTAGGATTCATACCTATATAAAGCTCTTACACATACCATATTGTGATTCAATTATCGCTTTAATTTTTAAATCAATATTCGGCGTCTGCCTGCAATGGAATAAAATTTCTTTTTATCTCACATTTCATCATATAAATGACTATCATTCACAATCATCATCATCATCATCATCAAAATCACCGTCGTCATCGAATAAAAACAAAAATCACGATTTATTTTGAATCAAAGATATATAAAAAAAAGCAAAAAATCATTTATTAACGACGACACTATTAAAATAACGACGAGCTTTAATCGTTTTTTTGTTTTTATTTTTCGTCGTTCGTTAATTTTCTATTTTATTTCACAGTTTCGTTTAGAACGGCAATGTGTTCGGTTGTTTGATTGGGGAGAGAGAAAGAGAGCGAGATCAAGAAAGTAAAATTTTTTGTACGTCGATAACAAAAAAAAAAAAAAATTATTTAACAAAATTAATAAAAGAAAATTGTGTATGTTTTTTTTTTAAAGTGAGTTTAAATTATTAATTAAAAACGAAAGAAGTGTGGTTTATATAAGCAAAGAAAAAAAAAAAAAAATTAAAAATTTATAAAAGAAATAAATTTTACCGGCATTTTTTATTATTTTGAAAATTTGAAATTTTTTTTTATATGTTAGAAAATTGTTTCAAAATTTTTATTGAAATTATTTTTATTAAGAAATCTACAAAAGAAAAGTGTTGATGGAGTGCGAAATGTTTTTTCTGTGTGTGTTGTGTGTGCGTGTTTAATAAAGTTCTTTTGGCTTTTTTTTTTTTTATTTACATATTACAATTGAGATTTTAAAAGGTGATAGTGATAAGAAATTTATTATGACTTGATGTACTTCTTTATTGTTATAATCTTGTGCAGTCCACAATGAAAAATGAAAATATCGTTTAATACTTTTTTTTTATAATTTTCCGGTCTGTTATTACCAAATCATTTCTAAACTCATCACTTCTTCAGCGATGATTATAAATGCGCGTATTTTGCTCTTTTTTTTTTTTTTAAGTCATTCGAATTTTTATAAATTTGTGATTAATATTTTAAAACCACACAAATTTTTTGTTTTTTCAAATTGTGAAATATATTTCGACATTCTGTACGTACATATGTCTTTAATGTGTGTCTCAGGAATGACGTACATTGTGCAATTAGTCCAGAATCTTCGTTTTGTAACGCCTTCTGTTATGAAGCTGCTCGTGTATTATGGTTGTTCAGGCTTAAGTCAATTTTTTTATTTAGTGTAGTGATACTTTTCAGTCTTCTGTAAGAGACAAATTATTTTCAAACCCGTTAAAAATTATAATCAATTTCCAATTTGAAAGGCAGAAAAAATTGATTTTGCATATATTGATTTCTAATTGGAGAAACTATTGGAATGAGATAACCGTTTCAACAATTTCCTTTGCCAGTTTCTTGAATTTTGGTAAAAGTGCCAACTTTCAGGAATAAAAGATTTTCTGTATTTTCTGTAAACTCCAAAAATTTTCCTACAAATTGAGTTTATAAGGTTGAAAACTACTTTGAGGAAAATTGTTACAAATTCTTAGGTTAAACAATGGAGTCAAGTAAAACCCCTAGTATTTCGTAGTGTCCCAGTATATCTGAAATCAGAAAGGACTTGACAAGTGCAGCACTTTAATCCGAGATTAAATTCTTAACTAGAGTTTAACTTTCGATTTTGGGGTTTCAATCAAAATAAATTTTCTTTAACTAAGATTAATTTACCAAACCATTTTGCACTGGTTAAACTGACGAAAATTTTAATAATCTAGTTGGGGGAAATGAATATGTGTTGAAAACAAAAAACTTACCCAAATGTAATACGATCCATGTTACAATTCGAATTAGATCAACTTAATTTAGCCAGGCCAACTGAAATATCGGCCCTAATAGTCCCACTAATAGTTAACTGCTTCTCTCGAATTGTCGAAAATTCAAAATTCAGAATCGAAATTTTCCTTTAGTCTTAAATTCTAAAATTTCACAACATCAATCCTATATACCTTTTTTTGTTCTACGTAAGTTTCGAAATTATCATTAAATTAGAAAATTTAAATTTTAATCTTTCATGTTAAGTGAATAGAATAGGGGATATAAACCATTTTAATTTAAAAATATTCAAAATTTGTAAGTTTGTCGATTTCACAAAATTTTTGAAATATTTTGAAATTCTATCAGAAATTTAGTTGTTTGATCGAAATATTAAATTTCGTTACAATTTATGTATTTAAATTTTATTCCCTCGAATTTTGAACAATATTTAATTTTATATGGACATTTTTTTATTTTAGTGAACAAATTTTATAAAGAAAGGTACCAAAAATGTATGAAATTTGAGATATTTTGAAACATTTGAAAGTTCTAATTTCGATGTACAGTTTCATATAATAAGTTTTGGAAGCCGGACTTTTCTAACAAAATTTAGAATTTGACAGATTTTTTTGAAAGGATTGAATTAGATACATATTTACAAAAGTCGAGTTACAAATTCGAAATTTGTAATTTTGAAATCCTACTACCTAAAGTTGAAACTAGTCGAAATTTAGGATTATTGATTTTTAGAAATTAATTTATTGAAAAAATTGTAAATTTTGAATTTTGTAATTCTAGTTGCCGACCTAATTTTAGTGCACTATACACACATTATTTAGAACTTAAGAAATTTGAGAAACAGCTATTTATATGAACGTGACGCTTCATCGATTAAAGCAAATTTTATTTATTTCAAAATTTTTAAAGAAATATTTTTATTTTAATTTCAGTTTTTTTGAACAAAAATCCAATGTCAACAAAATAAAATTAGTTTTTACACCAATTATCCAATTTTTGGCCTATTTATCAATAGAAAAGGGAATAGAAATAATTTACAAACAAATTTTAGTTTACAATTTCAAATATTATCGATTAATCGATTAATCTAACCATACCCTATTGGTAATATTAAATTTAGAAATTTTATAAAATTTAGTAAAAAAAATATAAAATTTACAGAATTAAAAATTTATGCATTTTGAAAATTAGTTAACTAAATTTTAAAAAATCAGGTTAGAAATTCAAAAACATATTTGATGTATAGGAATATTAAAGTTTACAAAATTTATAAATTAAGATATTTCGGTTATATTAATTTAGTTAATAGGATTCAACATTTTCAGAATTTAGGAATTTTTATAGGCGACATTTATTTTGTTACATTATAAATTAAAGAATTTTGGTTTCCAGTGTTGTAGTTATTAAATTAAGTACATATTTAAAAATTATGAAAATAAAAAATTGAGAAAATTTGGAAATCTTGAAATTTAAAAATTCTTTAATTTAGTAAATTTAGCAAGATATCAAGGTAAAAATGTTGAATTTATAAACATAAACCCTAAATTTCTTAATAAAATTATTACTAAAAAAACTTAAATATGGAAATTCATAAAATTTAGAATTTTCAAAATTTAGTTTCGAATTTCTGAATTTGGAAAAAATTCCGAAATCAAATTTAGACACTTTGGATTGTGGAAATATTGGAGTTTGGACAATTTTGTAAATTTCAGAATTTAGACAATTTATGAATTAGAAATTAACAATTTTAGAAATTTATAATTATTGAATCAGAAATGGAAGAAGAAAAATTTAAATATTTGTATAATAAGAAAATTTGAATTTCCAAATTAAGAAATTTAGCTATTTAAAAATACAATTAAAAAATTTCGGATTTTAGATATTTAAGAAATTGGCAAATGAGTAAATGTTAGGAATACGGAAATTTATTAATTCTGGAATTTAGAAAAATTAAAGTAATTTAAGAACATTTTGAAATTTAGAAACCTAGAAAACTGTATATTTAAGATTACTTTTTGTAATTTAAATAATTTTGTAATTCTGGTACTCATAATATGGTTATTTTAGCAGAAGCCATTTAATTGACTTTAGAATAGTTGGCAATGAATATACCATCTTGAGGTGAAGAAAAATTTATAAATAAAGGTTGAAGTTGAAAATAAAAAAAAAGAATTAGAATAATGCCTAAATTAGAAAACTAAGAACATTAAATCAGTAGTAGTATTAAAATCAATTTCCAGTTATTTCGTTGAAGAATAATTAACTTAAATGTTGACTAAAATTAACTCTTATGGTTTAAATATTGTAACACATTTCAATCAAATATGTAATTCAGTTAAACTGAAAATAAATCATTAATTTAATTTTTGAATTATTCAACGTCAAACCTAAAGCTACAACATTGAGGAATATTGGAAAAGAATTCCAATTTTGCAATTCTTTAATGACAGTAATTTATCACGACATGATTGGAAAAGTTCGAGAAATTGACTAGACCCATATAAATGATTGTAATCAATAGATATCTGAAATTATTAAAATGAATAATATGTAGTACGTGTATGTGCTTTTACATGTAAGTACCAATTTATATCCTAAAGCAATCCTTTGACAGTCAGTTTGACTCCAGTGAGTTTCAAGCTCGGAAAAATCACAGTTGGCTTGCTTAATTGCTTCAAGATGTTCTTCAATTTCTGATTCAATTTCTGCCATATTTTTTAAGAAAAATACGCATTTAATTTTAATTGTACGCAGAATCAAGATTTAGGCCGTGCCCGAATACTGTGATAATACCGTGATAAATAATAATTTATGACATTTACTTGAGAAATTTTCCCCTCCGCAGATATTTTTTATTTTTACTGCCCGAATTCAATAATAATTTTTGCGTGATAATTTCCCCGCCAATTTTTTTAAACCAAATCAAGTGGATTAAAATTCCGAAGTAAGCAAAATTATTATACATTATTGTTGTAATGTAAAAATGCTTCGGGAATCAATACTAAATTAATACGAGTATTATCAAGCGATTACATTATACAACGCGATCCCACAATCCGATTATTAGTCAAATATTAAGTCAAGAAACATTTAAGGATTTCTGGGGTATGTTTGACAAAATTACAGATTTTTATCACGCAAAATGCATGGATGGTAACTTGAGTTAGAACTCATGGCTTTATTTTATTGCGGCTTGCCAGTGAGACAAATCGTAGAACGGTGGGAGCAATAATAGAAATGCATAGCTAAACAGTTTCAGAATCAATTATGTTCCAAGTTATTAAGTAGCCGAAGAGGTTGTACATCTGTTTTGAAAAATGTGGTCGGAGCTTACGATGGGACTCATGTTTTTCCTTCAAATTTATTTTGTTGGTTGCTATATCTAATCCCATTCAATACTAAAATATTTCACATGGATATGTCAAAATGTATCATAGGGAACGATTGTAATAATTCGAATGAGTGTGTTTTATGCCAAAAATTATTACGAGTGAATATTTAACATGGTATTCGGGCACGGCCTTAATAATTTTTTCTACAAACGCTGTAAAAAGTAGGCTTTTAATGTTTGTTTACATGAGCTAAAAATGTTGTTTTAAGGCACCAGTGTTAAAAGTGATTTTGTAAAAGTGCAAACTTTGTATTAATTTCTACTAATTTCTACTAATTACCGTTCTTGAGGAATCTGTGATTGATGGGTTTTTAATGTAGTTTTCAAGCAATTTTTTACCAACCATGGTATCTTCTAGAATAATTTCCAAAGTAACTGGCATTGAAGTACAACTACTGACAGAGGAATTACTTTTACTGCTATTTATTATTGACCTTCCTTCTAAAATGTATTCCACATCTGGCGTCATGGCTTTCCATAATTTAAGTTTTTGCTCGAATTTTATCATATGGTTCCAATATTTATCTTGTTTTTCCAGCATAACAATTTGAGATGATCTCTTTCCATATATCGCAGGGCATCTAAATCAATCGACTCGTCTAGAAAGATAAAAAAATATTACAAAATAATCTAAAACGATATCTTCTGCACATACCTAGGAACATTTCCAAGAGAAACTCAAATTTCCACTGTTGCAATATTTTTTTAATTCTTCTGTTTCTCTTCATATTATTGCCGGCCCAACGATAAGCGCGCTTTGATGTTCTTGCGAAGATGTATGAGAACACAGTGGCATTTTATAAACAACATTTTCAAGCGCTGGATTATTTATTGATGTCGTTGCAACTGGTTCCACAAGACTATTATTAGCTGACCAATCAGTTAATATATGGTGATGTATATGACTCAAAATCGGCTTGTTCGGTGCCCATGGTTTTATTTGTGTTCGTTTAAATTATCAATTACTTATGAATCGCTTATAAATTAGAGCTATAGAGGTATTTGAAATATAGATTTGTTCTTTTTCTATTTCAAATGCAAGCAAATGTTTGGTGTACCTTTTAATCAAAATTTCATTTAAACAAAATAACACCTTAAAACGATCAGTTGTAAGTATTGAAAGAATTTCATATAAGTGAACTTTATCTTCGGTTTTATTAGCTAAAAAATATTCAGATTTATATTTAGTTCCTTTATATTCAACTTCAGTATAAGCCGTAATGTTATCTGATGGAAATAAATTTGTTATTTTCTCATTTGAGAGTATATTATGTGTCTCTCATTAATTTTTAGATTTTCTGGTGTTGGCTCGAGCAGGAACTTAGAAAACTTTAGTTGAATTTTTTTAGCAAAACCAACTAAAATATTTGTTCTATTTGATGAAGATCGAGCATAAATTTTAAATTCGCGATGCTTTGCTTCATAGCGAAAACACTTCATAGTAAATCTATTAATTCAATTAAGCACAGTAAAAATTTCCAAACTGAATCGGTTGCTGGAACTAAATCACTAATAATGAGAGGTAAATAGAATACAAAACATTTCATTTCACTTGCACTCATTTGTAAATGGTTTCTGTCTATGTGGTGCATTTCAATTCGATTAGATAAATTGCCAATATTTATTTCACCATAATTGAATGTCATTTTTCGGTCATTCAGTTTTTTTAAGATGCAATATTTTTTTTCAATGAAATACTTTAAAATATGACATATTTTATATCGTGCACTAAGTCAACCGAGAAATTCTCAGTAACGTGAAAAGAGCGAATCTCATTAAAAATCGAATCCGCCAATATTCCACGTCTTTCATTACATTGTGATGTCAAGTAATGTTGATAATTTTCGGCATTACGTAAAGAACTAGGTAATTCCTCGTAAGTAGTTTGTGTTGAAATTTTAGAAAGATAACAAAATCGACAGAAAAAATTTGCAGCAAATGATTTTGCAAATTGTAAGGTGGTATTTACACCTAAATTATCGCCAATAATTAGACCAAGCACAAAATAAACTTTTCTGTAACCATTTTGAGTAAAAATATTAACTCCTTCATTTTCTAATTGTTTTAATTCTAATATAAGCCGCCTTACACTTAAATTTATACCATAAACTTGCAGAATTTCTAGAATTTCCTTTTTTATTGATACATCGTTAGTTAAATTCAACAATCGCGTCAACATATTAATTTTAACAGGTTTGAGAATTTTCTCGGTAATTAAATTTTGCACTATCTCAATATCTTTTAAAGCAAATCTTTTTGAACTATGCAGGGAGATACTCACATCTAATGCAACTTGACTAATTACACTTGCAATTGGCGGTAAATTAAGATTAGTGTGATTTAATTGGATATTTTTTATGTCGTTTGGTGAAACTTCACTGGATGTATTGGTAGTACTCTGGTTTGATATTGTAGATTAATAGTAATTAAACAACATTAGGTGATGACCAAAATTAGATTTAAAGCTCTTTTTTAAACCAAATGTTTTATTAACGAAAATACCAGAACAGCTACTTACGATTTTATTGAAATATTAAGATAAAAAAGCAGTTGCTTCAATTGTGAATAAAAAGAATGGGAAAATCTTCAATAGCTAGTGTTGCTTATTGCTAGAATTACAGCTTGGTATCATGCTTAACCACTAAGGTGGAAATGACGTGTCTCGCCCGCACACATTTTCAGTGCCAAACTCGACCGTCAACGACTCCTGCCTCATATTTAAATATTTAAAAACCTCGCTACGGTCGCCAATCGTCGATTAATTTACTAAGTAGTTAATTTTCGGTGACGAATGCAAATGCAATAAAAAGAAAGAGGAAGAGTGGAAGAGCCTGCGCAGTAGAAGTAAGGCTTCTAATATTAGTAGTAATAGCTCCCTGAATTGGAAAAATCATTTTAGAATCTTGTTTCCGTCGTTCATGTTCATGTTCATCCTAATTGGTCCTATTTCAGAACTTGGCCCAAAAATTCATTTTAGAATACCATTTCCCATTGTATATGTCACATTTCACCAACATCGGTTAAGAAATAGCCAAGTTTGTGCCCGCACGAAATTGCGTTAAAATTAAATAAGTTTTTTGAAAACATCGTAAGTTCTTTTGTCGTTTTAGCTCAATTCAGTTCAAGTACGTTAAGCTCACGCTCAAGCTACTCGTTCAATATTTTTAGGGTAGTGTATTGCCCTTTATTAAGGAAATTCTTTCCTATATATAGGACAAAAGGGACCATGAGAAATATCTCCCTGCTCCATTACCGAGCCACATCCAAACAATTTCGTTTTCACGATATTTCATAGTTAGCGTGACTTTCTCCTGGTCAACTCTATATCCGAAGACGTCTAAAGGCGTCTTGTACAGGCAAAATTTGAATTAATCTCGCTCCTAATCTCTATTTAACCAATTTACATGTTTCCTTGCTAAATAAAGCGTGCACCTCTGCCAGTTAATACATTGGAACGTAAAATGATTTGATCAGCATCTGCGTACTTTCTCATTTGATACATTTTTTGTGAATTGTGGAGGTTGACACAAAGATTCTGAACTTTTCTGTCAAACTTATTTGGCAGTAGGCTGAACAAAAATGGCCCTAAAAACTACCTTAAGGAACACCCGAAAACAAATCCATGTAATTAAATAATGAACCATTAATTTTTGCTGTTTGTTTTCTCTGTGATAAAAATGAATATAAAAGCTTTAATGGCAGCTGGCGGCATTGATTTTACAGCATAAGGCTTTGTTCAAGTAATACGTGGTCAAGGCTGTCAAATGCCTTGCTAAAATCTAAAAGCACAAAAACAGCAAATCGTTTTTCTTTATTTAAACTCTGAGAAATACCATTAATTACATTAACTAAAGCAGCATTTTGATTTTGAAATTATCTTAGTATCTATCTGAGAACCTTGCCACAAAGAAGAATTAGCTCTGATCGTTTGATCAACTGAAGGCAATGCTTGCAACATAAATTTTGCTTGAAATGTTTACTAAAGCATATTCGCCTATCAAGAAAACAATTAGACGTAAGAGTAAATATTCGAGATATCATGATATTCTCAACTACAATATTAAAACAAAAGGCTTTGAGAAGTTTTTTTGTTTTAGTATGTGAAACACAAATGTAAATTTTTTGCAAATATTATGACCTTTTTCGGTTGTCCTTGCGTTAAGCGTCGAATGCTAAGCGGCTTTGAGGAGTTCTCTAGTTTAGTTTCTGAATATTTATTAAGAAACAGACATTTTTGAAAAACGTTGTAATTTCTATAAATGTTTGAATTTCTATAAATCAACAAAACGGATGCTTGGGGGTGAGAGACCCCTTCCTCTAAGGTCTAAAACAAATGAAACCAACCCTAATAATTCTCTTTTCCGAGTTTTATCGAGTAGAGCCACTTCTTCTGATGAAAAATTACTGCAGGAATGTGTCACTCATTTTAGCAGATATTTCCGTTCAAACATGTCAAATTTTCAAACTTAATTTTTTCAGCTTCAGAAAGCTATTTTTTTTACTGTTAAAAATATTAGGGCAAGATAATCCCGCAGTCGATTGGACGCCAAATACGTTCAAACATGGCCTCTTAAGTCATTTTACTAAAAATCTTTTATCCGGTTGAAACGTTAGGTTCGGATCATATAGAAAAAAAAATTTACCAGGTTAAATTCAGTCGTGCAATAGGTCTTGAAATCAATATTCTCTTAATTTTTTTTTTGCTGTGCGAAAGTAGTATTGTACACTGTAAAAAATCAATTTCCTGGCAAATAGCTCATTCAATTCATTATCTTTCTTTTTTATTGTCTGATCTCATAACTAGCATTTTTTAGAGATTCATCGTCATTTATTATAAAAAAAGTTACGGTTATTTTATAAAATATTTTAAGAAATTTAACAACGTTTTTTAAAAAGGCAAAAAATGTTATTGCCTAAAATCTCTTCTTCCGGTTGAATAATAACGTCACTTACGAAAGACGGCAATTGATTGCTGACTTCGTACTCGTATCTTATCTGGCCAGGTTGTAGTTTTATTTTAAAGTTCAGGAGGTCTGATAAATGGCTGAAAATGATGTCAGACATTCCTCTAATTACTGACAATTGGCTCATCCCTGCTGCTAGAAACGTCTTACATTGAGATTTTCTTAAGATCTTCCTATTCCAAAAATATTAGCTTTGTGAAAATAAGTTGAAAATGTTTGAATTGACATATCTGCCAAAATTGGAAGTCATTTAGCAAGAAATTTTTATTTTAATTTTTTTGAGCTTTATAATAAAATGAACTTTGACAAAATGACGTAGGCAAAAAGCCAGCCATCTACTAGGCTATAAGACATTTTACCGATTCATGGTATTGAATTTTTCAATGCATATTTGTAAGAATAATTGTCAATTTCCTAATCAGGTGTGGTCAAAATGTGACCTAGTTTAAAACTAAACCAGTTTATACGATAATTCTTCTATACAGATTTCAATATGACGCTGTGTAATACTTTTTTCCAAAACAACAATAAACAAAAAGTCATAATAATTACATTTACCAGTCCATCAACATTGATCTGATTCTAATTTTATTTGAAATACTCGATCAACAAGAAACTTCAATTAAAGTTGCAAAAATAAAAATCCAATATGATTAAAACAGCAAAACAAAACAAAAAAAAAATGTCGTTAAATTTATTTTTATTTTTCATCTCTTAATTTCTAGGAAAAAACGATTAGTGAGTGAAATTACAAAAAAAAAGCAAAAACAAGAATTTATTATAAATTATTTATAAAAGAAAAGAATAAAAATATTTTTTAAACATGTCATTCGTCAAATTGGCGACACTACGTGATATATCGCGTAGTCAAAGTATATCAGATACAAGTAGCTGTGCATCAAATGCTAGCGAATGTAGTAATTTAACTGCATCGTCGGCAACCTCATCGTCGGAGGCGGCCACCTCAGCAAGTGAATCAAAAATAAAATCACAAACTGCATCCGAAACAGAAGCGTCTGAGAGTAGCGCCTCAAGTAATCTACTTAATCATCACAACACAAGTACTACAAATAATCATAATTGCAGTAATAATAAAATTAATCGTAATCACAGTGAAACAAGTAGTTTAAGCCATAATAGTAGTATTCACAATAATAATAATAGTCATACAAATCATAACAACAACAACAACAACAGCAACACCAATATTAATAACACAAACAGTAATAGTAATAATAGTAGTGCCATCAAAAAAATTATAACAACATCAATGACCGCCACGAATACTACATCGTCAACGGCAAATAAATTTCTTAATAATACTAACAAGCATAATTCAAATGCGACTACGACCACTACCGAATCATCATCGTTAAATTCGGGTGGTGAATCATCTGATCCATTGGAATCAGATTTTAGTGAAAATGATTTAGAAGAGGATATACCAAATGTTGATGATATTGAACATGATAGGAGTGATGTGAAACAACAGCTTGCGAATGCAAGTGCTGACAACGATGAGGATGACGATGACAAGGAGTACGAATTGGATGATTTTCAAATAATTAAAACTATTGGTAAGTAACAAATCCATAGTAAAAATATAAATTTTTTATTCCAATATTTTATGAATATATAAGTGTGTGGTGTATTTCCTCTTCCCCCCTACGCGTGCTTAAGAAAACAATGCGGCGCGAAGAATTAATATTTATTGTGATTATTGTATAATTATTGTAAACCGACATATTACTCTCTCAAAAAATAATAAAAAATAAAAATTTGATTAACAAAAAGTGTTAACAAAACGCGTGTAAAATTTTACTTTCTATTTTTTGAATGGAACTCGCGCGACTGTGATGAAAGTGAACAATATTTTTGTAAGCGGTGATTACGCGATGTCATGGTTAACCATTATTATTATTTTGTTTGTCAAGGTGAAGTTAAAATAAAAATTTATGTGCAGAGTCATTGGGCGGTTTATTAAATTTATTTATTTGTAATAATGTATACAGTTATTCAGGGAGCTTTATTTAAGGTGATCGACAAAGTGGAAATTTGATTAATGATTTATTTTATATAAATAAGTTGTCGATATAAAATTTGAGTAGAAAAGTTCAAATGTTACGTTTAGGTATATTGGGCGTGCAACGTCTTAATTAAGCGGAAATTAATATCTTTGTTGAAAGAAATTTTGAGTTCTATTGAGTTATCACAAAAAAACCGAAATTAGTACATAAATATGTGGAAATATTATCGTGGCTTAATTAAAGAGACGAATCAAAACTTACAATTGTCGCTTATGAAATGAATATTTATGAATTTACCACCTATGTATGTCACAAAAGAAAAGTAGAATAAAGAGTGAAAAATTAGTGAATGATGAGTGATTCTTTACTCATTATTCACTCGTTATTAACATATAATTCATGCATTACTCACTCACACATTATTCATTCTTTATTCTGTAATGAACGATGAAAGATGAATTCACTCATTTGTCAATGATTATTCTCTCATTTTTTTTTTGAGTAATCAGTGAATAATAAGTGAATAGCGATTGGGTTATGACTTATGACTGAATGTTAAATGAAAAGAATTAACCAATATTAAAATTAATATGTTTTCTACAGCCTCTATACTGTTGTATCGTCAGATTTATTTTGCTAGTCTGTGAATAAGCTTTAATTTGGTAGTCTTTGAATAAGTAATGATTAATGAGAGAATACTGGATGAATAAATAAAATGGGTGAGTAATGAATGAATATTGAGTCACAAACGTCCCGCATCCAACTCCCATCAGTGAATTACAGTGCAAACCTTGGATTTTGTCCTAATTCATAAATGCAGTATGTTTGATAATAAGCCATTATCGATAGATCAAAGATTAAAGGCTGTGCCCAGACAAACTTCACGCATGTAGCATCAGGATTAGTCTTTGCTCTGTACGAATCGCAACTAGTATGCTTAGCTGATGTTTTCTCAAAGGCAGAGCAAACTTAGTCAACTTCATCTCGAGCTCTCTATTAAATTTAGAAACATGGCAAATGTGATTTGTAAACAACTATTAACATTACCGTCAAGGGGAATCGCCATCCTTTCCCAAATACCGATTGCCTTTTGAAGTTTGTTTTCAAGGTGATATTTTCAGAAACGTTTACGAATAAACTCTCCAAAGTGGCATCATTACTCTACAATGAGTAAAGCCTAATACGGGACCAATGACAATGGTTTCTTCAATGCCAAGCCTTATCTAGGCTTTAGTAATCGTAGAAAAGAAATAACTGTCGAAAGGTACCTGCTTTATCGAAGAAAGTGCTCATGAGAAGCCCCTAAAAGTTTGTTGCTAGACAAATTGGGGTACAAATTCTGAAGTTTTATTAAATCCAAAATTTTAAAAATCTTCAAAATTGTATTTTTTATTAATTAAGATTTTAAAATTTAGAATTTTGGAAAATGCATTCAAATTTTCGGATTCCTATGCAAATTCTCCAATAAAATATTTAAATCTTGCAGAAGGTTGCTACCTGCTTTTTCTCCTCAAGTCGCAATGCCGCTTAAAAACTTGGTACTTCGATTTAACAATCTTTGATAATTTCTGAAAGTTTGAAAATACTAAAGTGAACTTTCAAAACAAGCTTAAATTTATTTGTTTTTATCAAAAGTAATTTTAAATTTTAGAGTAATTTAGATATTACAATAACATAAACAATTTATGGTAATTAGAGGTTTAAACCTCAAGTTCGTAAAAGCTTAACTCATATCTATATAAATTATAAAAGATTAAATTTTTTTTGTGCTTCAGAAAGCTTATTGTTTTAAAATTAGTTACGAAGCTTAATTATTTTGAGTCAGTTTTATTAAAAGCTAAACTAGGTTCAAAGTACTGTCAACTGTTTTATAAACTTTATTTGTGTTTAATAACAAAATAAGCTAATATTTCACTAAGATTAAAGCTTCTTTGAAATTTGAATAATTCCAAAAATTTTGAAGCTTTGCTAAGAAGTTTGAGTTATTGACCTTAACAATCTTTAAGCCTTAAAAAAGCCTTAAAATTGACGAAAAGCTTTAAAAATATTTTTTTGCCGCTTTACATTTATAACTTAGAATCATTTAAAATATTTGTAACGATTTAATTTGCTGCTAATAAATAAATTAACCAAAGTTTTACATTTCACTTTTTCGGAAAGCTCAGGATATTTATCCTAATATTAAGCATCACAGCTTTTATTCCATATAATCTGTATGCAGTGATACTTCATTTCAATGGACACAACGCAGGCACACTTTTTAATCTCATGCAAAACTGAAGTTTTTCCATGAAAACCTCCCTTAGTTAAGAAGACGCTTTATTAGAGTGGACACGGCCAGACGTTTCTGCGATGAAAGGGACATTAATTAGTTCTGGAATATGGCCAATTGGGAAGGAACTAGGCCATTTCTTATCAGATTTTTTTGCCCTTTCCCTCGTCCTTTTACAATCAAAAAACAAAAACGAAAAAATGGGTGTCTGCAGTTGTGCAAACAGAGGCTAAGGTCAATAATTCACTCGCTGCGCAGTTTGCACTGCAAATCGGTCAACAATTTAGTTTTGCAGCCAAAGCAGTGCATTCTAGCGGATTAAAATGCCGCAAATAAAGTTAGGTTGCGCAGTTTTGCAGTCAGATTAAAGAGGATCAAAAACTGCAAATGTCAATTTTTTTAAAAAATTCAGTTTTTTACAAAAAAAACACGATTTCTCCTAATCATTCGTAATGACAGGAGATTTATAAAAGTAGCTAAATGACAAATGCCTTATCAACTTCGGCAATCACGTTGCCGGTCGAATAAAAATGCAGCCCATATTTTTTGCATTCCGCCTGCTTTTCGATTTATTGTGCTGCTTAAACTGCGCAGCGACTGAATTCTTGGCCGCACCCATATCAAGAGGAAACGAATCCTAAACGCAAATTTAATCCTCTCCTTTAAAAAAAAAAACAAACGTTATATTCTCGACTGTACTAATGGTTAGACTGGATATTTTAGTGATTCCTAATTATTCGCCCAAACTGGTTATTTAAGATTTCTTCATCGAATTTTGAAACGGAAAACATTTTCATAGCGGCTTATTTAACGTGAGACACCGGAACAAATTTCTTGAATATTTAAATATTTAAGCATCTTAATTTTCTCATCTTCAAAATTAAATCTTTGTTTTATTTGGTTTGAGCGTGCTATGTAAAATTTAACCAATATTAATTTAAGTTTGCGTACCTTTTGTGCTTGTCCTATTATCCTTATCGTAACCTAACCTCAATAAATGGTACAAATCAATTCCCGAAGACCAAAAACACAATCAGAAATACAAGTTTTTTCTTCGCCGAAGAAGAAAGCAGCTACTGCTAAATATTTTGCTGTTGAAACATCAATAGTTTCATCTACCAGTAATGAAAATTAACAATTTTTCAATTTACCTGCAATAAGTGATCTCGAATATGATCTATTGTTCATAATCTCCGTCGCCTTAGTTTAGTCACATTTAATTATTTTAGCCAGTTGAGAATCCTGACAAGTTATTTGGATGAATACAGGCAAAGACTCCATCTGCTGGAAAGGCAAGTCAAGCAGCCGCACGTTTCCTTAGAGCATCTAAGGATTGATCGGTCGATATCGGGCTGTAAAGTTGGGTGAAAACATTTTAGATTCAAATTTATAGCGTGTGATTTACTGTTTTTCTCATGTCCCATAAGATGACACAAACGTTACTTAATGCTTTATCCTATACTTTCCTAAGCCAACAAAAGGTTAATTCCCATTCGGGCTTGTATTTTTGATTAAACATTTTCCTCTGGGAATAAGGTGTACCAACCTCAGAATGTTTGTATTATGTTATATAAAGAAATAATAATAAAGGACAAGGGAGTCGTTGATAATATCGAGTGTAAGACAGACGTTGTATTGTTTTAATTGAAAAACGTGTCTAGTGTTATAGTTCAGAAGTGGGATGAGCTAAAGCTTTATTAGTGATTGAATTTAAATATTAATTATTTAATTGAAAAACAGAAAATTATTAATATAAAATTACATTTATAAATTAATACAATTTATTGGCGATCGAATTAAATTGAATTTACTGAAAAAAAAAAGAAAATACAAAAATGGCTACTTTAATGGAAATTTTGTCATATACAGTGGCGGAGTTGCAAGACAAGTTGCAACAAAGTAATTTGAATAGTGAAGGTTCTAAAAAGGAATTACAACAGCGAACGCTGGAAACCATGATTGAATAGAATGTTGAACAGAAATTGGTGTTAGCTGAGTCGGAGCGGCAAAATACCAAGCGAAAAGAGGATGAACAATTTTCTCGTCAACAATCATCGTATAATATGATACGAGACAAAAATCGTGTGCGTGAGGATGATGAGGATAGTTTAGACGAATCAGAGATAACGAGACGGCGGTATGGTAGAATTAAGCTACGTAATGTGGTAGCACGATTTAAGGGAATTGAAGATGAATTGTTCGAGCTATTTGCCGAATCAATTCGAACAATAAAGAACAAGTACGAGGTTGATGAAGATGAGATGCGATTGCAACTTGCAGATTGCTTAGAGGACCGTGCTCGTAATTGGTTTTTATGTGACCCAAATAATTTAAAATTGAGTGTCGACGAAATACTGTCGGAGTTGAATGATTTATTCAACACCAGGAAAAGTAAATCCAAACAACGCAAGTTATTCGAGGAAAGAGTTTGGAAACATTCAGAAGATTTTTACGCCTATTACACCGACAAGATGATTTTGGCGGTACCATTGAAGTTCGAGGATGACGAATTGGTAGATGGTATTATCGATGGTATCCAAAATACTGGATTACAAAATCAAGCACGATTACAGTGCTACCAAAAGCCAAAACAGTTATTGTTGGCATTCATAAAAATTGTAAAACCGTCGAATACAACGGTGAGAGGTAAATTTGAACATTTCGATGATAAATCAAAGAGTGAAAAACAAGCCGGTAGTGGTTTCAAATCAGAACAACGTGAAGGTGGTAGTGTTAAGCAGTCAACTAGTCGGGGAATACGATGTTATAATTGCGGTGAGCGAAGATATTTTTCGAAAAAGTGTAAAAAACCGAATCGCGCGAACAATTCATGTTTTCGATGCGGAGAAATAGGACACAAATTAGGGGAATGTCAAAACAAAAGGAAAAAACACGTGAATAACATGAATGAGGGTGAAGAAATTGGGGTAACGCAAAACTGTCCCGTATTTGCGTATGAACATCCAATTCAAATGACGGCATTGATCGATTCTGGAAGCCCGGTAACTTTAGTTAAGGTGTGTAAAATAATGAAACCTGAATTAATTAATCCAATCGGAGATAAAAAAGATTTAACGGGTATTAATAATAGTAAAGTCAAGTGTATTGGTATTATAAATGTCAATATTTTAATATTTGGTAATTTATATAACATTGATTGTATTGTGGTTGAGAATAATACTATGATGGTAGAATTGTTGTTGGGAAGAGATTTTCTTCGAATCGCAAAAAGCTGAATTAAAAATTGAGGATCACAAAATTAATTTTGAAACAGAATTTTGTCAAGAGCTAATGCATATACTAGATAGATTTACTAGTAGATTTAATTGAAAATCCATTAGAAAATCAAATAAAAATAAATGATTCCCTAGATATTGATACGAAATCTGAAATATATCAAATGATAAATGATAACTATTTCAGTACCAAGAAACCAAATGTTCCTGAAGTCAAATTTGAAATGAACATCGAATTAGCGCACGATAAGCTAATTACAGCAGCACCAAGGCGATTGTCATATGCGGAACGAGATATTGTTGCTAAAATGTTGGTTGAATTATTGGAAAAGGGATTCATACGAGTCAGCGAATCTAAATATTGTTCGCCGATAGTGCTTATAAAAAAGAAAAATAAAGAAGAATATCGCTTATGTGTAGACTATCGAGCTCTCAATAAAATAACGGTGAAGAATAATTATTCCTTATCAATTATCGAGGATATCTTGGAATTTTTACATAACAAAAGATTTTTTACGTCACTGGGCCTGAAATCCGGATTCCATCACGTAACAATTGCTCCAGATTCGATACCATACACATCATTTGTCACCCCTTTTGGCCAGTATGAATATTTACGATTACCATTTGGATTAAAAAATGGGCCAGCAGAGTTCCAGAAATATGTCAATAAAATTTTTGCTAAATTGATTGCAGAACGTAAAGTGGTCATATATATCGATGACATTTTCATCGCAACGAAGGAGATTGGTGAACACTTGAAAATCTCGTACCAATTATTAAAATTGCTTTCCGCAAATTTATTGGAATTAAGATTAAATAAATGTGAGTTCCTGTATACACAAATTAATTACCTGGGATATTCTATTAATGAAAAGGGTATTCGTCCCAATGACCGTAACATCAGTGCTATTGAAGAGTATCCGGTGCCAAGAAACAACAAGGAGATCCAGAGTTTTTTGGGTTTATGCTCATACTTCCGGAAATTTATAGAAGGGTTTGCAATGATTGCCAAACTATTACAAGATTTGTTGCACAGGAATGCGGAATATATATTTGGACAGGATGAAATGAACTCATTTGAATCATTGAAGAGGAAATTAATTGAAAGCCCAATACTTGCGATATATTCCTAATGACCTAATGACAAGCCGGCCGTTTGAAGGTGTATTTGACATTACTAGCATGAAACCATTTATTTAATTGTCAGGATAACATTAATTGGTCGTTATTAATTATTAAAACCGAGATGGTTTCAGTCAGGTTGGCCGAATTGTTAGGTTAAACAACCCTGATTTATATTAAGGTGTACCAACCTCAGAATGTTTGTATTATGTTATATAAAGAAATAATAATAAAGGACAAGGGAGTCGTTGATAATATCGAGTGTAAGACAGACGTTTTATTGTTTTAATTGAAAAACGTGTCTAGTGTTATAACCTCTACGTCAAAAAACGGTTTTAAAATTAAGAGTGTCTGAAAACTGTATGAGTTTTTTGAGTTCTTGCTTTTATAAATGATTATTACGGTTGTTTGTAGTTACCGGAATATTACAAAAGATTGATATGATATAAAATCGAATCTGGAGATTTCGATTTTGAGATAATACGTAAAATAGCTTATATCACCTTAAGCCATTATGAATAATAAAGGAAGCAATTACTAAAATATTCATATTCAACAATAACAGAAAAACAGTGACTCGTGAATAGTTATATTCTCCATATTTGCGTTTTAAAATATCCGTAATTTTTTTGCTCATTCATAAATGATGCATCTTTCATATCTGAGGAATCTGTAATTTTAGCTATGTTCAGTACAGCGAACCACTAAAAGCCACATCTCAAACAAATTATTTGCTGTTTTCAGTCTAAGCCACAAGAGACTTTTTGTTGTCATAATTAATTCTTACTAATTTTAGATCAAATCACCCTTCCTTAGCTAACTAATGGCACATGTCACAATGCGGGAAATCTTTTTGATTTTGACTATTTGCAATACAGCGAACCACTAAAACCCAAATCTCCAAAAAAATTTCAGTAATTTTCATCCCTGAAAAACTTTGATTTTGGCACCTTTCAGTGCAGCAAACCACTAAAACTCATTTCTCACAAAAATTTCAGCAATTTTCAGTCTCAACCACAAAATACTTTTTATTGTCATAATCAAATCTGATTAATTTAAGACCAAAGTAAACTCTTTAAGCTTGTAATAACAGACTCAACCACAAGCGGCTTTTTATTGTCATAATTAAATCTTACTAATCAAAGCAACCTCAAAGCAATTTCGATTTTGTAAGGCTTTTTTTTAAGTCAAAATCATTAATTCCTTATTACCATAATGTTTTATAGTATAGTTGTTTGCAGTTCCTGTCTATCTGCAATCCCTCTTAAATTGCTTTTACCGACGCGACAGTTTGATCAAAAATGAGTGTGAAATTTATGCTAAAAAAAATAACAAAAAATTACACTGTTAAATTAGCTATTTTCCAATTGGAATTTAAATTATATGAAAATTTAAATTTTTTGTAATTTTGGATTTTTAGTATCACCAAACAGATTCTTTTCATCAGAAAACAGGTTCTTTTCATCCTTTTCAGATAGCTGGACCGTCTGTTTATATCGTTAACCAAAAGCATCCAATTGTGTTGAACATTACTATATTTCAGATAATTTAAAAGTTGACTGAATTTTGATGGTTTAAATAATTATTTAGCGCCGATCCTGGAAATGTCCCGAAGGCCCCGCACATTTCTTAGAATAGCTGAGCCATATAGCGGTCAATGTCACAAAGCCGATCCAATTATGATGAACTATAATATATTTCACAGTTTTTGGAATTTTTAATAATTTTTCATTATTTTAAAAGTTTTATATCGCCGACTGCAGAGATGTCCACAAGGTCTTGCCCATATTTACGGATAACTTGGCCATATGCTAGTCTACGTGGTCAACCTTATGCAATTGTGTTGAACTATACTATACTTCACAGAATTTAGAATTTTTAATAATTTTATTGGTTTTAAAAATTGTATCTCCGATCACAGAGATGTCCACAAGGTCTTGTCTATATTTTTGGATAACTTGACCATATGGTAGTCTACGTGGTCAACCTTATCCAATTGTGATGAACTATACTATACTTCACAGAATTTAGAATTTTTAATAATTTTATTGGTTTTATAAATTGTTGTATCTCTGATCACAGAGATGTCCACAAGGTCTGGCCTATATTTTTGGATAACTTGACCATATGCCAGTCTACGTGGACAATCTGGACAAAATTTTCATATAATTTAAATTCCAATTGGAAAATAGCCATTTAACAGTGTAATTTTTTGTATTTTTTTTAGCATAAACTTAACACTCATTTTGATCAATACTATTATAATGTTTTGTTGAATCATCAAATTTTATGTAGGTAACTGCAGCAGGGAACTTTCGAATTAAAGAATAAAACTTCTCATAACATTAGAACCTAATTTCTGCTAATAAGTGTTCATTGGGAAAAATTAATGCTAGTCCAGCAGCCGAGAAATGGGAAAATAATTTTCATATTTCGCCTTAGAGTCGGTAAAAAATCAACTTAGTATTTTCCATTAGTAAACATATTGAAGAAATTTGTGCTTTTCACAAAAATGTAACTTTGACTAATAAAAATAAAATTAGATCGATTTGAATTGTTCTAATCCAAACTCTGGTCTAGAATTGGTCTAGCAGTTTCATCCATTATATTTGGAATTTGCACCTCATCATCATGCGAAATTATCTTACTCATCTTCATGCGCAAAAAAGTCACGCGTCAACAAACCACATCACCGCCAAATGGAAAATTTATCAATCAAATAATGACTTGACTAAAAAAAACTCAAACGAAATCTTATTATGTCTTACATTGTATATACATAAATCGCGTCTATATAGAGAGAACAAACGAGTAAAAAAGAAAATTCATCTTTTCAACAAGTTGCATTAAATAAATATTATTTTTATCTAAAAATAAATTTACACAATTTATCTATTTTTGTAGATTTTCTATCATAATAATACTAACTATTGGCATACACAACAATATACATACAATCAAATTATGTTGTAAAACAATAAAATAAAATAATATTTTTCATTAGATGAAAATTTATTTTCCAAAAAATTTTAATCGTACACACTTTGTATTAAGCCAGTATATTTAATAAAAATCTGCCAACGCATTCTAAATTAATACTGTGTGACAAAAATAAAAAAAAAAGAAAATTTATTTTTAGTTTTCCATAAAATTAAGAGTGTTAACCCGATTAAAACTTTAATCATGTCTATATATAAAAAACGTCAGAAGCATTATAAATTACATAATTACTCGCCTTACACACAAATATGTTCAACAAGTGTCAATTTATTTATATGCCAATCACAACTCCTGAATGGGTTAATTAAATTAAATACCCAGACATTTAGTCTATAATATAATCTATATAAATTGGTAAAAACCATTCAATTTAATTAGATTTCGATGAAGAGATATCCTCACGCGACAAAATAACGATCAAACAAACAAATTTTCGTTATTTTTATCACATTTCTTCATTTCTGGGTCAAGGAAACATTTTTTTTTTTGTTTACAAAAATTTTTTTTAAAAACGAAAACAAAGGAAAATTATTTATTACCATTTATATCAGATTCTAATAAATTTTCACGGTTGTGTTTTGTTTTGGTGGAAAAATAAACTTTTTTTTTTTTTTTTTTTTTTGGTGAATAGCCCAATTTTCATTATTATTTGTACGTTTGTGTATATTTTGTATGTACAGTGTCAAGGTGGGAGTAAAGCTTACGCATCTAACAACATTATTTATACGAGTCGCTTTCATATGGTTGTTAATAAAAAATTAAAAAAATATCATTAAATTTTCCGAAATTGTTTTTTGTATAGTATGTAAGTACAAAAAAAAAAAAAGAAGAAAAACAAAGGATGTCGGAAAAATTATATAAAATAAATAAGAAGAAAGTAAATTAATTAATGTATTTTTCTTTATGCATTTTAAATTGAAACAAGACAATTTTTTTTTTGTCTAGAAGTGAGTGTTGGCAAAAATTTAATTTTCATTATTTATTTTTATTTTTTTTTTTTTTTTTGTGAAGAGGCCATAAATAATTTAATGTTTCATTATCAAACCACAAAGCACGTTGTTTAAATAAAAACATAAAATTATGTCAATGACGTGCTTAGCTGTGATAATTTATTTGATTTGTGGATAAGGGAAGCCATAATAATTAAAGAAAATCGAAACCATAGAAATAAAATGTTTGGATAGACATTAAATTTTTTTTTTTTGAACAAACTTCTTATTTTTTAGATTTGACGTAAATTGTCACTGTAAATTGGGCTGTAATTTGGAACTTCTCATACCATTATGAATTTAGAAAACGTCATTAGTGCTGATTGGAAAAAATTAGTGCTGGCTATTTTGGCTTAGTTCGCCTGAAAGACGGCAAATATTCATGAACGAAGTTTGTTCATATTCATTTGAAAGCAGAAAGGTTTCAGCAATTAATTTAAAATTTTCCGTTAGTAAATATATTGTAAAATTTTTGATTTTTACAAAAATATAAATTTCGATACTTTTTATTCATAAAACGATAGAAAATGAAAAATCAATCAATACGCCTAAATGACACGGTATCATATCATCCAAGACGCATTATTCATTCAAAATGTTTTAGACACAAATGCGCATTTAACGAAGACATATCTCAAAAAACTACATGCACATAGTTTTTATGTTCATTTTGAACTAGTTATTTGATGTCAATTTTGCTTTTAATTAATCATAATTATCGATTTATTAATGAAGAGTTGTTCAATTTCAATCAATTTAAAGATTACAATGAAAAGTCAAGTCAAAAATGCGCATTTTAAATACCAAATATGTGAAAATGAATCACTTTAAATTATGGTGTTATGATACTGACTTGAAAAAAGTGCTGTAAAGTGCTATAAAAAAAGTAAAGCGAAACAGAGATAGCCAATGGAGACAGCACTATGATTATTTTTTAGAAATGTCATGAAATCAAATAAAGATAAATAGGATTTTTAAAGTTTTTTTCACTCTCTAAAATTTTGCGAAACTGTACGACGAGGCACTCTTAGAATTGTTCTATATGTATCATCTTCTACTTCGATAGAAGTTTTGGCTAAATCCTTCGCTTTCCCGCTGTACTAGCCAGTAGTCACATTGAGGAATATTTCTCTGATTTCAAGTTTTTAATTCGATTGGACATAAACATGATTAATTAAAACTGATTGATTAGCAATCTAAACCAAAGATTTATTTGAACAAATCAGCAAACAAAAAAGAGTACATTATATGGCTGCTTAATAGAACAATTTTAAAACTATAGCATCTTAGAATCCGAAACAAATTATTAATTTAAATTTGCAACACTGCCAGAATTTAATTTCAGAGTTGCTAGCTAAAATGCAACAAATATATGACGTTCAAGAATCGTAAGGTTTTCGCTGGAACTGTAATTTTAGAATTTGGATAAGTTGCCCATATTAAGAAGAGTGCAATTCAATTTATTGCTACTCCTTAAGTAAAAGTTCCTGAAGCTGAACTTGATGAAACCTAAAATTCAAAAATATTGATTTCAATTTGTAATGATGGAACCTCCCAAGTTTCACTTTGGTTTTTGGTGTACACAGAACAAATGGTATCATCTCGAATGTGTCCTTCGTTTGTTTAAGCCGGGCGTAAAAAAAGATAAAAAACGAAACAAAGTATAAGAATATAAGGTGGTAGAAGTTGGATCAGGATCTGAATTTGTTGAAAAAATAATTATAAATATTTTAGTGTGTATATATTTTTGATTTTTTTTTGTCTAAAAAATGTTTTAAAAAAATGTTTACAAAAAAGCAAAGTAATTGTAGTACTAATGTACTTTGTTGAGGTTTAAATATAAACAAATTTGTTTAAACCAGTTTGGGGCGTCGTAATTAAAACATAACCAAAATTATTTTTCCTGTCAAATATCAAACACAAAAAAAAGAATCAAAATTGAATTATTTTCTGCTACAATTGCTCGATTAACTGCTAGAAAAAAAATTGAACTACGATTTTTTTTTGACATTTAATTATTTTTAGCATGACTATATTGTATACACTCACTCATACAATAATTTTGTATACACATTTTTTCTCTCTCTCCGATCCTCTTTTTTAAAGTATTAAAAAAAGTGAATACCATACATCCATTAGCCAACTATCAGCACAGTAATACTGTGGTGTTTACATGCTCGTAATAAGTGAGAAGAGGTATTTCTAACCGTCGATGGAATAGCTACGTATTGCATCACAGCCTACTAAATAAATAAGAGCCTCCAGTATCGATTGTATTTATTACTAAGCTTAAAATAAGGTGCATAACATTTTTTCTTTGCTCGAGGCATGAAAATGTTTAGTTCTTAGTGAAATGAAAATCGTCTTCAAAAATACGGTATTTTCGAACTTTAAAATGTTGTTGTTTTTGTAATATACGTCAAAAACTCGTAACTCGAAATTTATAAACAATACAATAATCATCTCTTTCATTGCATCCATTCAAATTTGTATTCGAATATCTTTCTATTGTTATTTTGAATTTGCGAAGCATGCTAGATTGTTTTGATATTTTGTTTTCTTCATGCTCTGTTTGGCTCTTTTTCAGTTATGTTGAATTCGATTGTAGGAAATTTTTCACTATAGGTAAAAGTAGTACTCTTTTGACTGTCAAACTGTCTCATTGAAGATAAAAAAAATTCACTGAGGGTACAATTTTTTTTACACACACCAACAAACCCTCTTTTTACACACACCAATAAATTTGGTGTATATTATTGTGATGACATTTTGGATTTGACGTTTTAAATTATTTCATCTGTAACTTATGTGTAAAATGACCATGTGATTTAGACGAAAAAATAAATTGTGTTTTAAAATAAAAATAAAATTAGAAGAATTTGTGTTTCAATATCGAGAATATGGAAGATATTTTAAGATTTTTATTTGTCAACAAAAAATTTGTCAGCATGACACACAAACAAACACATTATGTCTTAATGATATTTTCATTCGATTGACGTAAAAAATTAGGGTGCTCCTAATGAGGGGTAACAATCAATCGAATTCGACGTTATTTTACATAATTTCGATTGTTGAGCGGAGACCTGCTATCTTTTTTCTTACCATTGGTTTTAGATGTGGATAAATGATGACGTCATTGCATTGAATTTTCTCTTTTTAATACATATTGTTGTCGAAAGTTTTTTAATTTAATTTCCCTTATTTTCTTTTGATTATTGCTTGATTAAAATAGGGAAATTTGAGAATCTGGGTTTTAAATAAGTAAGACATTGAGTTGTTTTCTAGTGATTTCAGGAAAAATTATTTAACTGGGTTTAACTTTTAGTTCATATTTTATCGTCAATCAAAATCGCGTTTTTCACGCAGCTCTATTTACATCAAGATGGTTTCGATTCCACAAAGCCATAGTCTAAAAATCGAAACTTTTATAAGGGAATTATAAACGAGGAAAAACCCAAACTATTCATAAAAAACATTTGGGAAATCATTTCATTTTTTTTCCTAAGACAATTCTTAATTATAATCTCTGAGATATTTTAAGAAAATCGTTTTCATTTTCTCCTGGAGAAATTTCAAGTTGAAAAATTGTAGGAAAAACAAAACAAATTCGCAAAATATTAAGAACGAATGAAAGGTTTGTGATTAAACCATTTTTTTCGTATTTTTCTATAAACAACTATAGACATCTGACGTACACTAGTAAAACTAAAGATAAATTTAGTAAAGTCGCGTTTTTTTATTCGCTCCGGATAGCTACTATCGAGAGCCGGCATATAAAAATTGGCTCCCGATAGCGCTCCGTATAAATAGGTAGAGCCAAATATTTTTTATATGAAGTTTTTGGTAAACAATTGAATTAAAAATGATAGTTTGATGTTAAATAATTTTAGTTTACCAATAAATAGCGCGTCAAATTTAAATTTAGGCGTATAAAAATGACGGCTCGAGATAGCAGCTATCCGGAGCGAATAAAAAAACGCAACTCAAGTAATCTTTTAATTCGTCAGAGCCAACTTTGATGTATTTTCAAAAAGAAAGTTCGAAAAAATATATTTTAGAAATAATTTAATTTTAATATTTCTCCAATTAATATTTATTTAATGACATATTATTATTATTATTATTATTATTGGAGGGCCATGCGGGCGATCAGCCACTTCGCACTGCGACCTAAAAGATCTATTGTGCTGGACCCTGCTTAATTATCCGTCCAGTCAATATTCAGGTTCATAATGAACCTGACAATACTGCCTCCCGATACATGATACATACTATCTGGGCTTATTGCTCTCCCTCCTAGATGTTTACTACAGCATGTAGTTCCGCTAGGAAGACGGTAGCATTGGAGGCCAAGGACCTGAGAGGGTTGTCCCACTCCCGTATATTCTACTCCTGCCCCGTATTCCGTTTGAGTTTATTCTTACGAGTTGCTGGGAATTGCAAATCACCTGTATGTCACCCAGCTTTACTACAGGAAGGCTATATAAAACTGGAGGGTGCCTGGTATCCAGAGTCCGCATATTTTGGGCTGATTAACCTATCAGCCATTCATCCATCGGCATATGCTGTTCCACCTTAGATTAGGGTTTTTTGTCAAGGTTTTCTCCTTTAGCGCCGTACTTTAGCCTGTTCCAAATGGCCAAAAATGTGCCAAGTGGCCTTAGTTACCAGTGGTTGCCACGAGGAGGCAGTACGTACACTTGCGAATTGTGAACAGGTTACTTCTTACACAATTGTACCCATCACGCAGCTGCCTAATGACAAGACCAGAACAGCTCACATGATGCGCACCCTACTGGAAGGTTACGGAGCTGGTAGATTAATCTACTCAACTTTGGTCCCCCCCTCCAATAGACGCCAAACCACCAAATTGATGACATATGATTGTGGCTCTATACTCTAGAAGGCTCTGCCAAACTCACGCTCATTTTTGATTTTTACATAGTCTTCTACGTTTAATTTGAAAATTATTTTCCCTTTTCCTCGGTTCCTGGGGCCATATTCTAGAATTCCACATCCATTTTCTACATGTGGACATTTGTCAAAATTCATAAAAACGTTCGGAAATTTAAATTCCTGTATTCTTGAATTCACTATAGAATTTTTTCGGTACTAATTGAATATTTCCGAATGGGTATAAGCAGGTGAAGAAATTCCCCTAAACGAAAAAGTCAATAATTACATAAATTTTGATAGATGTTCACATGTGCCATATGGTTGTGGAATTCGAGAATAGGGCCCCTGGACTAGCACATTTTTTTCCAATGAGCACTATTTAATCTTCGCATGAACAGTATCTACCGGGGTAGATATCACAATTTTCCTTTCTCAATAACTCAGTGAGTTTTCATCCAATCATTATCCGGCGTCAGCTATGTGAATAATTTTCTGAAATAAATTGAAAAATTATTCACATAGCTGACGCCGGATAATGATTGGATGAAAACTCACTGAGTTATTGAGAAAGGAAAATTGTGGTATCTACTCCGGTAGATACTGTTCATGCGAAGGTTAACACAAATTCGGATAAGCTGTGCAGGACTATAAGCAACGTATTAATGCGTAACATATTTTACAATTACTTTTAATCAACGTTTTGATTACAGTTTATTACTTTTAAAAGAGTTTCAATTCAAGTATAGGTCAAATTTATCTATGAAATTTCCGACAAATCGCCACAAAAAAGTACCTACTCTTGTTACAATCCGAAAAAACATCCAAAATCACTTTAAAAACACTCAACCGTTTATCGGTGTGAAGTTTTTTAACACAAAGTGTAACTAAACAAATTAACGAAAGTGTAAATGTACTGGAAAAGTGTAGTTATGTATTTACAACTAACTAGCAAAACGCAATCATCACAACAATCAACGCAATGTTTAAAAAAATAAAAAAAATTTATCGCGGTAATCTTCATTGTGTTCTGCTAGTTAGTTACCCTTTTTTATGTTTAACTAATGTATAAATACTTTTCCAGTACACTTATACTTTTCGTTAATTTGTGTAGCTGCACAAACTTCACATCAGTCAACGAATTTATATTTCCACTCTTGCACCGATTATCACTCTTGCACCGGTTAAAGTAAGATAAACTGATTATCAATGATCACTGACGTTTAACGATGCAATTCGTTAGCGCATATACGCTTATATACGATGGTTGTTTAATGGCTCGTTATTTCAAGCTGATGATAAGAGTGTGTCTGTGTGATAATTTCAGTACGGTCGATGTTGGTGAGGTCGTGCTTGATCGCGTATTTGTATACTCTCTTGTTTTGTACTCTATCTATATAGTCCATCTCCATTCATTACACCAACGGATATATTGACATTGCAGTTTAGTACGTGATATTTGAATTACCTATTCGACGAGAACATGCAATATGGTGGCACCCTCAGTTTTAAATGATCATCCCTATGGTTGAATATATTGAGATAGATTGAAGAAACTTTTTTGTATTTTGAAACGTCTATAAACTTCATGAAATATTTAAGCTTTTTATAGAACTCGAAATCGAATAAAATGTTAGAATTTAGTAAAGAAAAATTTTGGAATTTGGTTACAGCCAAAAAAAAAAAAATTAATAAAACTTTGAATTTTTTTAAAAATTCACTATTTATTTGTCCATATCCATTTGTCTAACTGATTTTCGTGAAATTTTAGCTCCAGCACAATTATGGCCCTGCAATTTTGCTTATTTAAAAATTTCTTTTGATTTTATGGATATCTCCCCTAAAATCATGTGAACAACAAATTTATTCATCTGCCCTTTGGCAAATTAACAGATTTTTCTGAGTAATTCAGAAATGTAATTTTTAAACAGAAAGCTTTTTTTAGATGATTAAAATATTTATATTTTGTTCCCAACTACCTACCTATCTTAAAATCTACATGGGCTTATTTTGAATCTCTTTCTAAATATTCGACTTTAAATGAATTTTAAAAGGTTATTTCATTTCTTTGAAACATATAATAATAAACATATTCCGAAACAACAGTTTAAATAGCAGCTATTTTTGGAATTATGGTATTTTGTTAAGGAGAAGTGTTTTGGTCATATATATTGCAAAACAACATTGCCTTTAATCCTAACATAATCTGTTATATCATAGAACTGTTCTTAATTTAAAACTTGTTAACATTACAGTTAAAATTAAATTAATAGCCCGTAACGATGATAAAATTTTGTGAAATTTTAAAACTTCTCGAGTTTAATCGAAACTGTTTCAGAATTTAGTAAAATTAAGAATTGTTGAAAATTTCAAAAATTAAATTTTTTAACAAAACTTTTCAACTGAAGAATTGTACGATATATCTTAGCAAAATCCAGAATTTTCAACTAAATTTCAATATTGACACAATTATTAATTTTAAAATTAGAAATTTTTTATAAAGTAAATTTACTCGTAAAAGTCTTAAATAAAACATTTTTTGAATAAGTTTTCTGGTCAAAAATTTGTGATGTTCAGTTGTCTGATGGCGGGACTTCAAATTTTAGGCGGAAACTACAGATCAAACTACTCGCTCTTTTATGCGAAAATAAGTTAAAAATGAGTTTACGTATAATTTTCATTTCGAGAATTCCTGGGCCGCTTCCCAGCTCTTTTATGCGAAAATAAGTTAGAAATGAGTTTATGTAGAATTTTCGTTTGAGCAAAAGCAAAAATTTTAAGCAAAAGCCAACAATTTTAAGTTTCTTGTGATAGTGTGCCCAAGAAACACGTCTGCGATCACCAAATACGAAGGGGAGCATCGGATTGGGTTTCTTCAACAAGTGGCAACCGTGCAAAGAGTAAAGGAGACAGCTACACAAACATATTGTTGGCCCTTTTTATACCAAATTTTAAGTATGTATTAGTGTCGATTGTACAAATGTACACAAAATCAAACATAAGAATATAAACAAGTGTGCGTAAAAATAAAATCTTATACCAAATTTACTGCGACTTATTTTATATAAGTTAAAATTTATTTCAATATTATCTAAATATTTGACTTTAGTAATTAATAATTGAACTTTGATTTTATGTACAATCCACAAAATATCAAATCATGCACTTTTAATTTTTCCGTCTACAAAAATAAAATAAAAAACATTGCCTGACAAATGCATCCCGGTGGCATTTTCCAAAATTACACTTTAATTATTTTCACTACACTTTGATTATTATTACACTAAACTTTAATTTAATTAGAATTTAATTTAAAATTTAAAATTAATCTGTATATACCTAGTAAACAATTAATCTGTATATATAAATAGACACAAAAATAAAATAAAACAAAATAAAATTAAAATTTTGAAGAGATAGAAAAAACACGACTATCCTCTTCGACGAATTCTCGCGATACTGTCCACTAAAAAAGCAGAATCCGATTGTGGAAAAACTTATTTTCATTTGGTTTTTTAATAGGTCGGAAAATGGGTAAGACATATTTAATTGCAAGCAAAAAATTTCATTTTTCAGTTGTGCCGGTTTTCTTCAAAGCCGTTAAATGTTGTAAAATGAAGATCAGTTCAAGACAATTTTTTCCAACTGTATTGCAAATACTTGTACTATGCGCAGTCAATCCGATTTGACTAATATTGATAAACTTTGATTCATTGAAAGAACTTTGATAAAGCTGTTCCGATTTATCTTACTAATTCCATCACTCAATTCCATCACTCGATCAGTCAATGGAGTTAGCTTAATAATTTACTCCCCAGCCGCAACCGGTTCTGTTCTGATCTGTTCTGACTCCTGAATTATCCCCGCTATGTTATAACATGATTGTTTGTTTGATGAAACTGTAGTCAATAGTTGTTTTATTCACATCTTCCAATAGCCGTTTGCTTTCAAAACTCAACAACTGTGCAAATATTTGCAGCAATAATTATGTCACTGCAGACGCTATGAAAAGGCTACAAAATTTGCTTTATGGCTACATGGTACAATTTTTGAAAGCAGACGCAATCTCAACTTCGGACCGTAGTATCGTGCTCACATTATTATTTGCATTCTCTTCATCACCAGAGTTCTCATCAGTTTCGGCAAGATCGATTTGTGAATAAATTACAGGCGCACAAATAATTATTGTCCATCGTGGTACCACTCAAAAATTTAACTGATATATGAATGATCTATTTCGATAGTTACTAGTTTTAACGTATGCAGTTAATAGTTTCAATGGTGTAGGATTTCAATTTTAAACCATTTAAAGTTCAGTTTTCAAAAATTTTTCCAAAACGAATGAAATGTTTTTCAAACCAAATAAAACTTCTTCGAAAACCAACCAAAACATTTTCAAATTCAAATAAATCTTTTTTAAAATAAAAAAAAATGATTTTGTTCCAATATACTAATACGAGTACTACTTTTGGCAGTTTCATCAACAAACTTTTTCCCGCAGAAACGAAACAAATTTTGCCCGTTTATAGTTTGAGTTTGCAATCAGCCCTATTCCCTAGTTGACAACTAGAACAGCTATTTGAAGTCTCTTGAGAATATGTTATGACAAGAAAAGTCGTTTAAAATGATTATTGTCGTAAAAAATCAGTGCAATATGATATTCTTTATAGCAGCCGTCTAGGATTATTTGGCGTGACAAGCGAAACGACTAAGCTAATAGGGCCCAGACGTATTACACCTATAACACTTTTAGTAGCAATTAACATTAGATTCCTTCGACTTACTATAGGAACAATCATATTTGCACTTGTTCCTGTATGTCACCTAGTAAATTGTAGTTCCTTGAACTTGTCTTTCTTTCACCTGCATTCAGGTCGCCCTTCATGTTGGTAGCACATTGACTTGAAATTTGGAATTTATCTTGTGTGTTCAGGTCTCAACTTGTTCATTTTACCCAAACATTGAGCAACTTTTTTCGAAAGTAACTCAAAAATCAAATAATGTTTGTATAAAAACTAATATAAATTCTTAAATACTTGTACAATACATACAAATACTTGGTTACAGGTGAAATTAGCTGGCCGAAAAATTATGAGCAAAAATATCGGCCATCTGGATATGGTAAACATGCTAAATGAGGCGTTACAAATAGTAACTCTCAAAACGATTGTAAAAATTATAACACAATTATGTTGATGGAACTGTCAAAAGCAGTTGACAGGCAGCCCGCTAAATTGAAATAAAATCGTTTTTTTAGTTTCTTTTGATTTTGAAAGGCTTTTATTTTATTTTGCTTTAAAACAGATTTCTTTTGTTTTAGAAAAAGTTTCAATTGAAATTGAAATCCTCTAATTTAATTGGCAAAAGGTTGAATTTGAATTGTAAAAAATTGAATTTGAGGTGTAAAATGTTCAATTTGGAGTGTAAAACCTACATTCATTTGTTGATTTAATTGGTATTCTAGCAAATTAGGGTTTATAATGGAAATAATTTGGTGAAGCATAGAATTCGAGTAGAATAAGAATTCGATTAATCCCGAAGTTATACGAATGAGGAAAGGGTGGAAAAGGGGCTTTTCACCCCGTTTTAGAGGGTCACGGTTACGTTTTCGCAAACAACTCTATTATTTTGAGTTTTAGGAAAAAATATGAAATAGCAAAGTTGTTCTGTGGGAAATTTCCTATTGATATACGTCTATAGTTGTCTATAGTTTTGTTAAAAAACTTAAAATTAGCATAATACCTCTAATCTTCCTTTTTAAATTTCTAATTTTAAAAATAATTTTTGCTATTGAACTATTTGCTGAAAATCGAATTTTTTCAAAACTAACAACTAACCAACTACAAATGTCGGTAGAAAATTTCCCGTAGAACAACTTTGCCTTTTGTGACCGCAATCTCCGAAAACGGCTGAAAACCACTTTTATCTACTCTTTCCCTATTCTATTCGACTCTTTCTATTTCTTTGTCTAAAACAAATTAATTAAATACCAACAACGCATATCAATAGGCTATTCCCTGTAAAACAACTGTGTCTTTAATGGTTTTTCCTAAAATACAAATTACAATAACTGAGTTATTTGCGAAAAATTTACCGCAACACTCTAAAAGCGGTGACAACCCCCTTTTTCGACCCTTTCCCCATCTGTACGAGCTCAGGACTCATCGAATTCTTAATCTATGTGAAAGAGTACATAAAAAACTTTCGACCAATCCATTTCCTTTATAAGCCCGATTTTTGTCTAATTCGGCTGGACGGACATTCCAGTCAAAATTTTGCTTTCAATTTTTCAAATAATTTTCACGATTTTTCACAATACTTCGGGTTTTGCTTAATACAAAGCTCTTGATCGAATTTAGTTGGACAGTTCGAGCGAACGTAAATATTCTTTCGTATATTGTTACAGCTCGAATCTTGGGTTTTACGAGTATCATAAATTGGATTGCCCGAATGTATCAACTTTCTTTATTTAAATTGTATCCCACAACAACTCTTGCCGTTTATTTCTTATTCGTCTCACGAAACTTTTTAATTTTTTTTTAAATTTTTTTTTTGTACAAATAATTGATCTCTAGACAAAGTGTCGACAAATTTTAGAAAATAAAATATTGTTTGCAAAAAATCTTTTAAAAACTTTTATTTCTGGACGGGGCTATACAAAAAAAAAGGCGAAGAGGTGTAGTGACGCGAATATCAAAGATATTCTCATTCTAAATAAATAAAAGAGATAAAGTTGTACACTTGCGTCTGTTTAAGGAATAATAGTAAAAGTTGTTGCATTGAGGAATTCAACGTGCGTCTTCGTAATTACATTTATTTTGAGGGTCGAACGTCTATGGCGCTTGATCCGCTCACTAACGAAACCGCCTTATTTTTCAGTCGTGCAGTTTGATATTAAATTTTTAAAATTTGTATTTTACATTTAAACAAATGGAATTTATGTTTTGATGAAAATTTAGTGTTAAAATAAGAGCAACTGACAAAATTTTTGAATTAAGAAACTTGATGAATTCAGGGCAAATATGAACGTAACTCTACACGATATTTAGTTATTAGCAACTCTACTGTTCCTACAAAGAGTGTAATGATTCATAAAAAAATGTTCAACTAACGACTCACATTTTAGTAGGTAAACAAATACTCCATAATTACGTTACCTATCTGTGTGAAAAATCAATGCAAACTGTGCTCAGTAAATATACTCGATTTGTTTACGTTTGTGAAATTAATTTAAAATGATTTATATTTAAATTCCATTCCCGTTCCACTTCTTAGAACACAAATAATCTAATCGGTCTAAAATTTTTTATTTTGAAAGTACTCACACAAAATGTTTACGAAGATTATCTATTATACTAGAACTTGGTTTATAGGTAAACCCACAAAATGACCGAAATCGATTTTAATACACATTTTATTGCATTTATCAATGAATTAAATCGTTTCACCCAAGTTTGGTGGCCAAAGACATTTAGATCCAATGAAACATGAACTCGCTTGCGTCACATATTCTTATACTATACATACTATATATGTACAACTATGTATGCATCTTTAAATGTAGTTTAATAAAAAATTAAATTGTTTTCATTGTTGTTTACAAGCGTAGCATACCAATTATACAATTTAAATTAAACTTGCTTCTTGCTACAGTATTTGAATATAAATGACTTTAAAAATATTTACAAAAAACATTCAGCATGTACAAAAAATATTCAAGTTGTTGTTGTAATTTTGATGCATAGACGCTTAAACCAATCATATAATTACCATATAGTACAAAATTGAGTTATAAACTATTTCAATTAGAATTCTGTGCGTGTGTGCTTAGGCGGCCGAATTTTAGGCGGCCTTGACTTTGTGTAAAAAAATTGATCGAAGGTGAGACACTGTAGACAAAATTTGTCACTAAAAAAAAAAAAACGAGATTAGTTTTTCTGTCAAATCATAAAAATAACGTGATCTAACTAAAGTAAATGACGGGGATTTTCTCATTTAGCCGTGAAAAATGATCGACTTATCCGCCCGATGCCGCAGCCAAATCATTGTCATTTGACGCATGAAAATTTTTTTTATTTTGGCATTGGTTTAATCTTTAATGTGTAGAAGAAATTTGATCTATTAACAATTTCGGGGTTATTAACATCTCGGGGCCGCACAACTATTTGACTTTTTGACCCTAGTGACTTTATAGCAAAATTTTTCCATCTTCTTTTAATGTTTTTATAAATGCGCATACAATTTATAGATGAATTACCTTTATTCCCCATACTAAATCCCATTCCATCATGTTGACAACAACAACAGCAGCAAAAATATCGTGTTGTACAAAACAAACTTTGAAAAATGGAAATTAATCAACAAAAAATTTTCTTTGTATTTTTGTGTTTTCCAATTTTTTGAAATGTTAATTCGTTTGCGTGACCTAATATTACTTTAAGTTGAATTAAGAGAAAAACTTCTTGAAAACATAACTGATGAACGTAATTAAACATCTGAGAGTCATGAAATTTTGTTGAAATTTGGTTGGTATCTGTGACCCTCTTGTCTCTTCTCTATTTTTAGTTAACAACTTGGGGTTTTGGTGTGTGTGTGTATATGTGTATGTGGCTACACAATTTTGGGTTGCCTCAAATATTAAAGAAATTTTGTGTTTTTCTTAGGTTGTAATTTAAACCATACGAAAAAATATGACGTTAATTGAATTTTAAATTACATAAAAGTTGGTTTTTGTTTGTTAAAATATCTTAATATAGGAATTTAACGGTTTTTGATGATATTTTTGTACGGTTTGATGGTTTTCGGTTAAATTCACGCTAAGGATTTCATTGCAATAATTTGACGCATAAGGATCCCTTCAGAATGGTTAGAACTGGCCTTGCGGTCAATCTGTTATCAGATGGACAGCAGTCATTACCTGCAGCGTTTGTGCTGACTGTAGCACAGTGTGGGAAGTGGAGCTGTGGTGATACCCTTCCTGAGTCTAAATGCTGCTGCAACATGATTTTGTCTCTCGATAGTATTACCATACAAGATTATTGAACAGTTGAGACAATAATTTCTTCCTTTTATCTGAAATAATAGATTCAGGAATAGAATACTGCTGCTTGTGGCTGCTGACTCTTCTCTCACCGTTTTTTGGAGTACAAATCTAGAGAAAGAGTATAAAATAATCTTACATTCAATACATTTTGTAACATAGTTTTGAAAATCTTTTTCCGTACCAACCAAGAAAAAGTATCTCTTCAGTAGTTCGGTAGTTTTTGAAATGCCTCTGTGCCCACCAGAAATATGTGTGTGCGCTTTTACGAGGGGCGCTGTGCAGTTCGAAATTCTCACAGTATCTCCATCCATGTCCTGGGCAGATGAGAATTTTTCCATTTTCCAATTTTTAAATTTTACGATCTTCCCAAAACTCTCATCGTCTGTAAAATACGTAGAGTATAGTTTGATTCAAGGCATCCAGTATTCGATGTAGCGAGAGAATCAATATAAAAAGCTTTGCAAAATGCTTGTGATAAGGTAACTGGTACAACATTAACAGAACTTTTACAATATTCAATATTTAAATTGAAATGTTGTAATTTAAGGCTCCACCTGGCAAATCACCTCGATAGGTTAGACTGCGACGTAAGCCATTGAGAAGGCCTTCAATGTAAGGCTGAAAATGCTTTACCTCAAGTACGGCAGCATAACATTCCAACTCGTTTGTTGAATATTTGCGTTGTGGGCCGTTCAATTTTTTTAAACTATACGCTATTGGATGCCTATATTATCACGCCCCTGAAAAATAACACCCCCCATACTAACCGAAGAAGCATCCACTTGGAGGAAATTGGGAAGGAGTGTAATCAGGATAGATTAAAGGTTCGGAAGTGAGACGTTTCTTCAGCTCGTCGAACGATAATTGGGCTTGTTCGGAACACAGAATGGTTTTATGGTACAGTAAATCGAGGCGAATCGCCTGTAACTGTTTTAAGTTGGATGTGGTTTCGGAATTTTTTATGTGACGCCTAGAACCCTCAAAATAGTCGGATGTAATTAGCAATATGATCGTGATGCTCGTGAGAGATCACATGATGCATCAAACGACTCATGTTGTGCGGAGTATTACATAGCCCGGAAGGCATAACGGAAAATTGATAAAGAGGCCTGCCATAGCAACCGTAAACGGAGTTTTATGTTTAATATCACTGTTGAGTAGAATTTACCAGAATACATCTTTAAGATCCAAACTGGAAATGTATTCGATGTTTTCCAAATGACTTAGAATTCCTTCGATTAACGTTAGCGAATAGGTACATATATCCAACAGTCATCTCGTTAACCTTCCGGCTGTCAAAGGACAAACGTACCTTCCCATTTGATTTATTCACCAATGTTAAAGGAGAAGACCAAGAGCTGTTTGGTTCCTCCATACCTCGAGCTCAAGCATACGATCCAGCTCAGTGAACAGAAGTTTTGGAATCGTAGTGTCCGTTGTGTTTGGTTTGGTACTCGAGAGAAGTTTAGATTGAAGAATTGGTTCCCAAATAGAAGAATTTTTCCATTGCATGTTTCCCTGGTGTGCAGTTCCTTTATTACAACGTGGATATTTCGCAAATATCCAAACAAGACAATATCTGAAAGTGTGTCCGTTACCCTTGCAGTACCAACATTTTAAGAAGAGCGTTTCTGATGCTATTTCGGCTGGTCTATGTTTAACACGTGGAACCTTACTTCGATAATTAGATGCGTGAAAAACATTTACGTCAAGGCTTTGCAATATTTGTGTTACTATCTTCCTGCAACGTATCAATTAACTTATATACTCTCGATCGTTAATGCTTGAACCGGTGGATTTTAAAATTCCTGTACGTTAAATCTACGTGTTGATCTGTTTACTCGCCGGATTTCTGAATCTGGAATTGGCGGTTTAGCTTGAAGTGCTTCGATTTTGTTTTCTATTTTCTGTTCATGTCTCGGTCTCAACGAAATAGGTTGAGATCTTGTTTTATCTGATCCTGATTATGAAATTGTTGTCCCTGGAAATACATTCAGTACCATTCAGACGCTGTACCACTCAGAATATTACCGTGATGGTCTATTAAACTTTTACACGAGATATTAGAGGCTTGTCCCAAAAATTGCAGTCTAACCAAAAATCTGTCGAATGGTCAAACATGATGGCGGAAATTTCAGATGGCGGATATTTCATAATTTAAATTTTATTTCATAATTCGAAGCTGACCGACTTACTACAACGTAACCGTTTTTGCATTGCATCATTTGTAGGTGGCTTCCCCTTGAAAATTCCTGATTTGTAAAGATCTAGAATTGTTACGTACTGACTCTATTGCGGTATTTATAATTTTCCTTGTTAGGTCTGTCGAATTACTAACGGGACTGGAAATATTCTCTGTAAATGGTGGTCGCGATCCAGTGGCGTAACTACAATGCCCCCTCCCCCACCGCAACATTTTTCTTGGGCTCCTAAAAATGCTTCTTGTACCAAAGAACAAAAGTTTTAGTTAAACATTTATTTTTTCCTGTTGTCTAGCCTCGCATTAAATAAAAGTGCCTGATTTGCAGAGTACGAAACAGCACGTGATCCAGCTCAATGGCCTCAAACAAAACGAAATTTCTTGCAATCAACTCAATGCTTTGACGATTTTTAAATATAACGATAAAGCATCACAAATTTCGAGTATAATTTGAAAAATATCAAGAATTTTGAAATAATCTCAAAAATGTCGAATTATCCATAATTATCTTCAATATTCTAAACAGTTCTCAAATATTGATTTATTCGGAAGTATATAAAACCAAAGGAACTCCTGTAAGCTCTAATCACCGCCATGTTAAATGTAAATATCCTAGACATTCTTAAATAATTTCGAATAACCTAGGAAATTGGAGAAATATCGAAATCTCGAAAAATCTACTAATTATCATAATTCAGATTTTCAAAACTCAAAGCTAAGCTTAGAACATTGCCATACAAATTCGAATACATTTGAAAATCTTTAAAATCTCGAATAATCCTAGAAATGTCGAAAAGCTTAAGAAATCTAGAATAAACCGTAGAACAATCTCGATTAACCCAGAAAAAATCGAATAATCTCTATAGTACATATGTGAATTTCGATTGATCTCGAACAAGTTCAATAATACCGAAAAATCTGGATATCAATGAATAATTTCGGAAAGGCTGTAAAAATCAAGAAAACCCACGAATATTTCGAACAATTCCGAAAATTAGTGTAAATTTTGAATTATTTGTCAAGTAATTTAATGTTATGAACGCTACTAAGCAAAATGCTACTAAGGAAGTTAACGCCCTTAAATAGTATTGGATAATTTCGTAAATATCGAACAATCATATCCCCCGAATAGGCTCTAAGATTCTCGAATAACATCGAACTATTAAATACACTCGACAACTTCAAACATACTCGAATAATCTCGAAAAGAGTTTGGCAAATTTTCTTCTAAATTTAAATATCTGTTAGAATCTAAAGCCATTTTTATTTCTATGGAGTGAGATTACGTGTAATTACTCTGACATTCCCTTCAGCAACCGAGAAGAAATTGTTGGGAATCTCTTAAGGACACATTTAATGACAACAGGAACGATTTTGGCTTTCTCTAAAAACTAGAGCACCACCTTTTCTTAAAAATTTCCTAAAAATGTCCCTACCATCTATCTGACTTCACACCCCCATCCCCCCACCCCCGGCTGGTTATCTAGGTACGCCACTGTCGCGATCTAAAATTAGTAAATTCTTAACTCTCCGATTTTGATGTGCTTGAGAATTGCCAAGCATTCCTATGCACATTAATACGTTAGGACTGCAGTATCAGTACAACTAATAAGAAAAAATCAAATGTCTTGGAGTTCTTACTATTAGTTGATCCTGAAATACAAGGCGCCAACGACAAGAGCTGATCAGTACTTTCTAAAGTCCATTGAGTGCTTCAAGTTTCTTATTTGTGATTTCACGATATTCAGGTGAATCATTAATGTTAAGATCAATGGTATTAATTTCGATGGTGGATGACAGTCCTCCATTCGTCAAAATCTCTTTCAGTAATTCTAGTACAGCACAGCATTTAGGAACTAAGTCGGAAATTGATTGTGTTCAATTTTTGATGTTTAGATTGCAATAATGAAGGACTTTTGATTCTAATACATCATTATGTTGTGTCGTAAATATGATCGAAGAGATGAGAGGGCTATAAACTAAAACTTAACAAATATTCGTCTTGTCTTCCTCAAGATCAAAATAAAAAAGGCTCGTTTTCTTCTGTCATGTTCTGCATGTTCATATCAACCATGATCATTACGCCATAACATGAATCACAGAGATTTTAAAAACACAATCATTACGCCATCACACGAATCACAGAGATTGTGCCGATGGTGCAAACGTAGGATTGTATCCTAATTCTGAATGAGTTTGAACTGAATGAGTTTGAACCAAGGCAACGACGATAATAAATCTGCAACAATACTTTGCCGCGTCGAAGGCCGGACACATAATGAATACATAGTTGTTGTCCTCCTCCAGGCAGACCTCACATGTAAAATCTTGAGTTAGTCTCATACATTCAAGATAAACCTTAAAACGACTGTGACCTGGAAGAATTGCGACCACGATCCTTAACTGAAATTTTCTCAAAAACAGAGCGTACCTAGTTAGCCCCATGTTTGGCTCTATAATAAAGTTTTTGGCCGTACGACAGCTAGAAACATCAAGCCGCTTTTGTCTTAAATTGTTCAAAATAAAAACTTTAATTCTTCTCTTATCCAAAATAAAAGATAAGGGGTCGCTGGTTCGGTACCAATTTGTTTTAGCCATGTAGTAATAGTTTCAGGGGTCATCTACCGAAAGTTGACAACCGCTCTCTATACCTCATCACAAAACTAAACATAAGTCTCACCATTACTAGTTTTTCAAAAATTTATACCATCCGACAGGTAGCAACCCAATTCTACGGCTGAGTATTGCTCGGAAGAGCTGCAATTTCTCTTCATCAAGTGGTTAGTCAGGATTGTTCTCACAAACACAAAACTTCACCGTAAAAGTACGTGGTTTTTTCACACCCATCTCCGGTGTAGTACCAGAAGAAACTTGGCCTCTCTTGGCACCCTTGGATGTTGAGAAGGTTCATTTCTTGAAACCTCACCACATCCGAGTGTCTAATTCAGAGCCTTCGTAAAATTCGGATAAACTATCAGACTAAAAGTGCCAGGGTCGTCCAACTCAGCGTCATTATTTATTGTAAAGAGTTGAATTTATACACATAACGTAATTCATGACAAAACATTTTAATCTAAGCTCAAACGTACGCGTATAATAAAACAGTCGTTATCTAACCATCGTTGAACATTGTATAATCGAGTGCAAGTACAAACACAAATCTTCCGGATAGTGATTTAGCATGTGAAACATTATGTGTAACTTATCCTTCATTAGAGTTTGTCGTTATGTATTAAATGCATCCAGTATATTTTTTTCCGAGTCGAATTACAAACCATTCGGTTGTCGTTGAATGTCATATGATCCAAAGACTACACAGTTAATATTTGTGGACTATTGGTTGGTTGAAAATATTGAATATGAGTTTCATGTGTCGAAATTGGCGCATTGTCCAAAGTTTCGTTTTTGTCAATTTACAAGGAACCGAAATTATCAAATAATCTATTTGCGATTATAAGCAGAGATAAGTAAAAAAAAAAATATTTTAATGCAGTGACTTACCCCTTACGTTTGTTATCTCTCGCACAGCTAAGATATTTGTACAACAAATTTTATCGCAGATTTGATATACCACATGTATATTCAATTTGAAAGATAAGCGTTCATTTATTTTTTTTATGACTTAGCTAAACATTTTTTGGTGCTTAAGACTTATTTGTGATTTTTTTTATTTTATTTATAGCTTTAAAAAATACAAAATTGTTTTGGGATAAAACTGTAGCACGATAAGGATGTGAAAGATAATCGCTTTACGATTAATTTGATAACAAAATTTGGCATTTGTTTACACAATATGGGTAAATAGGTGCGATTAGTTTAGTTTTGGGCAGGAGGTCATATTCCACAATGAGTTTTGAATTTAGCGAGTTCATAGTGGACGTGCGCCTTCAGCAGTGGGTTGAATTTTCTCGTTCGTTTGGCTAAAGATTATATTGTGACTGTTTACTTCTAATCTGTAGATTAGACGGTAATTCTGTGGCAAAGCACAAAAATATGCCATTGTTTCATTGATTACAATAGTATGTTTACAATCATAAACAACAATGGTGTACAATGGTTTAAAGTTGTTGTTTACTACTATTTACCATAAATCATTCAAAGATATTTGTAATCATTTGTAACAAATTATTTATGGTTCTTTGCTATCGTTTACATTTTTACAGTGATTTATCGAAAATTTTGTGCAAATTTGTTTACGTGGTTTAGAATTGTTTATCTATAAAATACGCACTAAAAACGGAACATTGTTAACCTAAATAAACTTTAAGTTAAACAAACTTTGTTGACATACAAATTTTATGAAGTTGCTTAAAATTTCACCAAATCCTGTCTTTATCTTAATTTTTGAAGTTTCAATAAAATTCTTAAGTTATCCATTTGGCCGATAACTCTCGAATCTTCATACACAGAACGGTTCCCGATAGGCGACGTAACAGCTCGTTTTCGTAAAAGATTTTGATGTCTTCTCAAAGTACCTTCTCAAAGTAAGTAGTAGTAGAACTTCTTCGGTCGGTTTGTGGCAAACCTTCGATGGGAAAAATGGTTTGCAAAGCGTTGATGGTGTGACGATAACACCTTTTTATAGCCAAAGCGAAGTTGAAAAATGCATCCACTATAGCTACTAGCAAACAACGTAACATAAATACACCAATAGACACCGGAATCTATAAGAATACATGTAATGAATGCCCCCAATTTCTACATCGGACAAACTGGTAAAAGTTTTCAAGTTAGGTTTACAGAACATATAAAAGAAATCGGAAACCAAAAATCGACTCGAAATATGCACAACACTTGACTGCAGAAAAACATAATTACACTGACATCAACACAAACTCACAGGTATTACACAGAATACGAAAAGGGTTACTAATGAACAGATTAGAAGAACTGGAAATATACAATGAACGATATACATAATCCATTTTTACTAAACGAGAAAATTGGCCGCAACAAAATTTACGACCTCATTGTAAATCCGTAATTAATATCATTTTGAACATACACACCCACAAAAACCAGATGGTCAACAAATTCTTCTCTGTTTTTATCATAAAGCACACACCAGATGGTATATACTAAAAAGAAGGGCGGTACCACCCCTTTAAGAAGAAAAACAAAATAAGGGGGAAAGAACATTCAAAAGGCACGTAGGCACACAAAAAATAAAAAAATAAAAAAAAAATAAATAAAAAAATAAAAATAGGGTATAAAAGCAGTTTTTTAGAATCTTTCGTCAAAATCTTTATCAGGACCCATTGGAAGTCTTGTTGTTGTGAACAGCTTATGGTCTGTTATCAGTTCGAACTGTCGACCATGTATGTTCTGGTAAAATTTTTTAAAACCGCAAATTATCTTCAGATCTTTCTTCTCGGTCCATATCTGAGGTTTTTCTGACTGTCTATTAGTGATTTTGATGCAAATGCGATAGGCTTTTCAGAACCGTCTGTGGCGATGCATTTGTGGCTAACATAATATTGCAGTCCTCTCTAAAGTGTACTAATCGTGTATGCTTAATAATTCCTTGCTTAAACTGACTGAAGGTCCATTCCTATACATCAGCCCAGACGAGGTTAACATTCTGGATCTCGATCCAAAGCGTCCAATTCTTAAAGATTTGTTGGACGTGGTAGGTGTTCCATAGCTTTAACTCGACTTCCCGATGATCGAATCAAATGGTACTCCGCAATATTTCTTGAATTCAGAGAGTGAGTAACTCGATTTTATATTAGGAACTACTTGTAGAATTGGCTTATTAACTTAGATATCAAATTTCACTAAAATTCATTAAAAAGCGGGCTTGTTCCATTTAGTGCTGGAAAATTAGTAAAAGCCTGGATGTAAAAAAACAAATTTTTCTTTGGGCAAATCTAATTTTTTGATAAATGGTTTCTTTTTATGGACCAAAGTATCATTAATAGTGTCTCGCAATATTTCTTGAATTCTGGCCATATTTTACTTAAGACACTCCGTCCCAGCCACAAATGGAACTTCTGCGATTGCGGACCAATTTCATTGAAATTTGATAACTGACTTAACCAGTATATTTGATGATCAATAAATTAGTCGCAGCACATCCAAATGATGAATCAAGGAGGCGGATATGAAACTTTTTGAGAAGTGATTTTACCGCAAATCTGATTTTTAACCAGTGGATGGTCGTCGCTCCCAAGCCATTTGTATAAAGCAATTTTTTTTAAATAATATTTGGACATAACATATTTGTCCTGGGTTTTCAAAATTTTTCAGACTTCGAAGCAACAATATAGGTTGGGCTGATGCCAGTCCGTAGGTGATCGATCGTATTTAATCGAAAATGACGAATTGGCTCAGTTGGATGATTGACACTAGCGCTCTTTATTTGCCGATACATTTTTGCCATCTCGGCAGTGGTAACGAATTGATATTCCCGGAATCTTGAAATAATAGCATACAGGGTAGATTGGGCTGTCGGACAGCGGAGCCGTTGAACACAACACTCAGTTTGGTCGTGGTACTTGAATGCTTGATTAATCTGTGGGAAGATAAATAGTAACCAGTGTCATCTAGTTTAGATAGTAATATTTCTTCCATATGATGTAGTGTTTGGTAATCTAGCATAAATTATTGTTACACCTTATGAAAAGTCGGATCTCGAGCAAACCGGCGTTCAGTACCTCACCATCTTTGGATAGCTATGTTTAGCGAGTTTTAAATGGTACACTTACGGTGAACTGATTCTCGCAGATTGCTTCTTCTGGTGATAATAATAGCTGAAAATTTGGAATGGTTTTGATTTCCCAGAATTTGCGGAGAGTTTGATCCACATCGATACCGATACGGCTATTTGTGGTCATCATTGATACCAAATCGATTTCTGTTGTTCGTCCTGCATTGTTGAATCTTCCGGAGATCACCCACCCGAATATGGTTTTTTGAAGGATTGGAGTGAAGAATTTGCCCACGCTCTAGCACGTTGAAAAAGTAGTCTGCTCCAAATAAGACATCTATATGAGCCAGCATATAGCTATGTAGATCGGCTAATTGTAATTCCGATTCGAAATAGAATGTTCTCGATGATCTGGAAAGTTAATATGTGGAATTCGGAACATTGGTAACTGTGATCATGCCTTTTGTAGAGCCAGCACTTGGGCATCTACACCCTGTCTTCTTGAAACCTAATCGTTGTACAAGAGCCGCGGTTGTGAAGCTGACTTGAGAGCCTGAATCAAGCAACGCATGACGTTGGTAAGATGGTGTGCTTCGAAACAGTTTGTGTTCGAAACATCTGGTTCAGCAGGCTCTGCACAGTAAAGTAATGTGTGATGTTTTCTTTTACCAATCTTACAACCAAATCTTGATAAACATCTGATAATCTACTGCTTAAAGAATTGTAACACCTACGCATTTCTCCAACTTTTGAACTAAGATGAAAATCAGTCAATGGTCCCTAAACTATAAACTGTTGGTAATAGGGCCTTTAAAATATTTAATTTAGTCGGCAAGACCAGAGCCTCTAACCAAAAATTTAAAGAAGCTTGTTTAAATTTCTACCTATTTCTGTTAGAAGTTTATTCGTAAGCTCTTGTAATTAGCTTTTGTATTCGTTTTGTTTAACCTGATAAGTGGAAACGATTAGGGCTTGATTGGTCTTATTCGAAAATATTTGTTTTGTTTGACCCGTGTGTGATTTTAAAATTTAAAATAACATTTTTTTTTTTTTCATTTCAGGTAAGTGATTCACACAACTTCTACTAAACCGACATACCGCCTGTTATATTTCAAAATCAAAAATAAAATGGTAAGTTGTTTTTATAGGTTTCCACACATACACAATTTGCTGTGACATGTACACATGACTAACACATCTGTCATAAAACGCTTATGTTATCGCATTTCAAATTTTAAAAATTTGGACAAATACAAAATGGTCAAATTAAAATTATGAATTTTGAATTATTGCCAGGTTTATGTATGTACAAAAAAAAAATGGGTTTCTAGCTTTGATGAAATATGTGTAATAGAGTGGCGGGGGACACATATTCCAATTTGATAAATTATGTAATTTTAAGCTATTTTTGGATGCAGCACGCATTTTATTTGCTACACAGGCACACAGACGAAACAATTTTTTTGATGCAATTTTTGGAAATGCATCATCCTCACACCATAAAATCAACAAGTCATCTTTCTCGGTTTAAAAATTAACTCAACTTTTGTCTAAAATAAGATCCGAATAAAAAGCAGCTAGTGAAATAATAATAAATCATTTGGGCTGTGAATTTATTTGAAATACGAGAGAGTAAACACTCAAAATATATAAACCGTTTCATTATATGACCTAGAGAAATCTTATATTGCACATGTATACGATTAAGTATAGTTGTTTCGAATTTTCTTCTGTATACGTTTTTGTTGTTGTTGTTTTGATGTAAAACGGTTAAGATTTAAGATCACAGTATGATGCCTTGAATAAAATTCATGTATACGTACATATTTCATATGTACATGTTTTAACACTTTGCGATTGCCAAATCTTTTGCCGCTCCGTTTCCTATTTCAAAATCAATGACCGGAGATTACGGGGTGCTGGCTCTATATTTATATTTTGTCTATAGAATATAAAATTGGAAATGTTGTGTCATAATTTAATGGATGATTAAATTAAGATATTTCTTCACGAATCTTTGCATGCGCGAATTAAAATTCGATATCATTGAGTTAAATAATTTAATTGATTAGAAATTTATTCGAGATGATGCAAATTTTTATTTAGAATTTTTTTTCGATATGTTTTATGTCTAAGCGTGTTATATATATATATATATATATATATATATATATATATATATATATATATATATATATATATATATATATATATGTATATATATATATATATATATATATATATATATATATATATAGAAATTAGTAGGTGGAATTTAACACCCCACGCTGGTGTTGTTGGAACATCAACAAATTGAAAAAATAAAAATATTACAAATTTTTAAGTGTCTGCCTGCTCAAAATTAATGGGTTATTTTTGAGACACGCGGACACAAGCTTAATTATAGATAAAAAAAAAAATTGATTGACATTTGGAAGTGTGTAAACTGTATACTGTTCATTGTATGTACTTCAAATTTAAAACAAAACATGATTAAGATTATCTCACTTACAATGTTTGTTTTTATTTTGATAAAAATTTCTAATTTTAAATTTTTGATAAAATTCCTGCAATCACATTAAATAGAGGCTTGAAGCTGGTTCTGTAGGCTATATTCAATCAAATCGATAATATTAAAACAGTGACGGTCATAGTTGGGGATACTACTTATAAGCTTTATATTTGTAGCTCAAAGTTATGGAAACATTTTTGATTGGTAAAAATTCAAAGTACTCATCTACACCACAGGTAATGGTACGTATGCACAGCTCAGTTAGTAAACTCAGTTACTAAAATTATTATAGATGAAACCCCATAAACTTAATATTTTAATTAAAATTAACAAGTGTTGCTCAAAGTTGCTCAATCTCACAACCCTTCCCAAAATGTGTTTGTTTGACTATACGACCCTGTAGCGTTGAAACTGAACTGTAACGTAAAGTAACTAAATTTTAATTTTATTATACATAGAATATAAATATTTTAACTGTTGCTCAAAATATTGTTGGGTACATTTATCTGATCAATTAGTATACATTAGCTCAATTATAGGTTCTGAATATTTAAAAAATACAAAATAGAGTATTGTATTAATATGGTCTAATTTTAATAAAATTAAAAAGTATAGCTTAAATTTGCTCAATTACGTTTGGGAAAGGTAATTTAAGGCAATAATATTTCTAAAATTGGTTCAATATTTTAAAGAGAAGAGCTTCCCAACATAGTTTTGGTCAGTATTAGAATATAATAAAGTTGGTTCAATATTTTAAGTAGCTCTTTACATAGATACTTTAATTTTGCTATATTTTGAGCAATTTTGAGCAATAACTATTCCCAAAGATATCGTTGAATTATTTACAAATGCAATTTTCATATAACTCATTAAATTATGTAGCTCAAAATTATATTTCATGGTCGAAGCATCTTTTCCAAAGATATTCCGACTTTTTTTTTATCTAATGTTTGTACCTTACGTTTGTACGGCGCTCGCAAAAGCCGTAGTGACTATCTAAAATAAATTCGGTTATTTTTCAAATATTTCATTCTATGTATTTTAGCTGACGCATTTGTCAAAAACTATGGATTTCTAGTTGCACCATTGTACATTGCACTCCTCCAGGAATTCCAAGATTACTTTAGAAAAATAGTAGCCAAGTGCTAAGGATATCTCTTAGAGACTATACTGTGGCAAAATTCAGGAGTCTTCGGAGATGTCTAGGCTACGCAAAGTACTAGCAACTGGACCACTAATAGTGCGGAATCGCTGGAACTTCAGATGGAGAGAATCTGTACCTAGCACATCAGTAGGTAAAAGGGCAAGTAGCCTCATAGGCCAAATTATTAGCAGAAAAAAGATCCTGTGGGCGATAAACAGTTTTAAGCCATATAAGTCGCCTGGACTCGATGGTATTATCCCTGCGGATATTCAACAAACTACGGATCTAACAATTTCCTGGTTAGAGGTAATTTTCAAAGACAGCCTAGAAATATGTCACATTCCTAGTAAATGGACAGAAGTGAAGGTTGTTTTCATACCTAAGGCGGGAAAATGCTCACACTGCAATCTCAAAGACCTTAGACCGATTAGCTTGTCTTCCTTCCTTTTTAAAACACTGGAAAGACAAATAGAAGCTCATATTAGAGGCACGATTGTGTCGGAAAAGCTGTCTAAATCTCAACATGCCTATTGCTAGGGGAGATCTGTAGAGACTGCTCTTCATTCTCTTGTATTTTTCATTGAAAAATCTTTCGAGCAGTAGAGACAACGCAATGGTAAACTTCTTGGATATTGAGGGGGCTTTTAACAATGTGCTTCCAGGGGCTATAACTCAAGCACTTTCAGATCTGGGAGTGGATGAATCACTCAAGGACTGGATAGATCAGATGCTAAGAGGCAGGATCATAAATGCCAGTTTTGGGGAATCCTCCGTCAGAAGATTTGCAAGCAGAGGTACGCCGCAGGGTGGCGCACTGTCCTCCCTACTTTGGAACTTGGTCATAAATGACCTGTTGCTGAGACTGGAGGACGGTGGCATCAAGGTGGTTGCCTATGCGAATGATGTTGCTATTGGTGTCCGTGGTAAATATCCCGGCACCCTTAGTGAGCTTATGCAAAATGCCCTGGGCACTCTTTCATTATGGGCCAATGGCTGTGGGTTGAATGTGAACCCACACAAAACCGAATTGGTTCTCTTCTCTAGGAAATATAAACTTCCTCACATCGATCCTCCAACTTTAAATGGGTTCAGCTTTACTTTTACAGTTGAAGCGAAGTTTCTGGGTCTCGTTTTGGATAGCAAATTATATTGGAAACCCAATATTCTGGAAAGGGTAAAGAAAGCTTCGGTAGCGCTTTACTCTTGCAAAAATGCCATAGGGAAAGGATGGAGGCTGGAGCCCTGCATCGTACATTGGCTTTATACCGCAGTAGTCAGACCCATACTCTTGCATGGGGTAATAGTTTGGTGGCCTGCTCTGGACAAAACTGTCAACCAAAAGCTGTTGACAAAAGTTCAGAGAACAATCTCTCTGTGGATCAGTGGTGCACTGAGGAGCACATCCACTCAAGCACTAGAGACTCTGCTATTTTTGACTCCTCAGGATATCTTGGGGAAACAGTTGGCAGCTTGTACTGCCCTACGGCTAAAATCCATCTTAATGTGAACCTGCAACAATACAGGGCACTCATCTATTTTGTGTAACAAGCAAATTCCCAAGACCACCGACTATACTGTCTCGTCACTATCTTTTGACATAAAGTTCCGGACTAGGATCCCATCCAGGGAGGACTGGCTGATGGGTGCAGTTTTGGAACCAGGAGTTATAAACTTCTTCACTGATGGTTCAAAACGGGACGGGAAAGTCGGGGCTGGAGTGTTCTGCGAGGAACTTCTGTTAAATTTCTCCTTCCGTCTCCCCGACTACGGTTGAGGTATAATGTGAGATCAGGTTGTGATATTCGCATATATACGGACAGTCAGGCTGCCATTAAAGCGCTTCAATCACACCTCCTCACGTCGAAAGTAGTCCAGAACTGTCTCTCATCTCTTAACGAGATGGCAGATCAGTTCAACATCCACATTTTATGGGTGCCAGGACATTTCATAAGTACAGGGAATATAAACGCCGATGAACTGGCTCGACGTGGTAAAACGGACCACTTCTCAGAAAGCAGAAAGGGTATTGAAATGCCTCTTGCGGTATGCAAACTGCTGCTTCAGGAAAAAGCTAGCAAGCGAATGACAGATGGTCAAGTATCACTTCTTGCGTAATAACTCGGCAGGTCTGGCCAAAGTTGGACTTAACGAGATCCAAACAGCTGATCTCACTTCAGCGAAGTCAGATCACTGTGGTTGTTGGAGTGATTACGGGACACTGTCTCATAGGGAGGCATGCGAGTAGACTTGGTGTCTTCTCACATGACTACTATCGTAGTTGCGAGGACGAAGAGGAGGAAGAGACAGTACTTCATCTTCTTTGCACCTGCCCTCGTCTGACACGAAACAGACTAAAGTTTCTAGGGGCATCCCTCTTCAAAAGACCTGACGGACCTCTGTAGGATGGACGTCAGAAGTATCCAGCGCTTTGTTAACAGCTCAAAATGGAGGAAACAATTATTAGTGGTATGAATACGGACCATTTTTGTGTCTATGCCTGGTCCTTGGGGACCGCGACCCAAACCTAACCTAACCTTAGAAAAATAGTAGAAAAATGTTTCGAGACCAAAAAATAAAGGTTTTGACACAGGTTTTTTAAAACTTAGAAAATAGGTCTCGAAACGATTCCAAACATAATTTAGGCCTCAAGGCCTATATAAATGCCCTGAAAAGAAATGCTGGAAACCTATTTTTAGAACCTAAACGAAAGATATCGAGACTATTTTTAGTCTGGAGATCTTTTTCTTAAGGGCCTACCAAACATAATATAGGATTCGGCGGCTTAAAAATGGTCTCGAGATCTGTTTTTTATGACCTAAGGAAATATGGGTTTAGATTATAATAAATTCAAATTCGAACTTAGGACCTAAGAGCAGGTCTTGAGATCTACAAAATGTTCTAGACCTTTTCAAAATTAATTTAGAGGTATGACTTAAATTAAAAGACACCAATACCTTTTTGAAGCTAGTAAAATAATAGGTCTGGAGGTCCTAAGATAGGTCTAGATAGGTCCTGAGATCAACCTGAACTTTTCCAAACATACAGAATCTAAAAAATTACGGAAACCTATTTTTAGTACCTTAAAATTTAGCTCTTGAGACATTTTTGTTTGGTCTGGATCTGGAAACCTTTTTTTCTTGACCAATGGACCAGGTCGAACACGATTGTAATATTCGTGAACATCGTTCCACGTCAATAATAAAGCCGATCCATTCCGGTAGTGGAATACCTTCGTACTTAGAAATTAAGCTCAACGTGTTTCGTCCAGTTACTCTTTCTTTATAGTTACTATTTTCTCCGATAGTTCTGCAAAGCATTTGCCATGTGAATACTGTCTGTCTTTTTTTGTCCCCTCTACAGCTCAGATGTTTTTTTTTTTCATAAATTTGGAGGTCCCAGTGAATTTTAGTGAAAATCGATTAACCGGCTTCCGTCATGTACCATAAAAAATTTATTTTGCTAATGTCTCAAAAACTAAATGTTATAAAAAACATAAAAAGTTTGTAAAAAGGTTGTTCCCCGTTTGTTAAAAGAAAGTCGTGTGTTGGCTACAAACCTCTGGTTATCGAGCTTAAAATGTATGAAACAAGTAAAAAAGAGAGATTCTCATTTGACTCGTTTGATTCTCATTCGACGGTGAGCTAAACAGGCTAGGTTATATTTGTATGTGGCATAAGTCAGGAGGTTGGTTGTTGATCATAGCATTCTCTGGAGGAACATTTATCAAATATTTGCAATCAAAGTCACCATCTGGTAAAAGTTGCAATCGGTGGGTGCTTTTCTTGCTCTCATCCGGTAATCATAAAAAAAAAAATTCTGTTACAGGTTTGGCGATTTGGACGAGCTCCCAAGAAACCTACTCGTAGTTGTTAATAAATGTTTATTTAAGCCGCTGTACCCAGTCAGAACTTTGAGTAATAGGTTTAAACTTGAGTTATCTAATTTTAGTAAGTCATCAGATTCTCATCAGTTGGAGCACACTCTTCTTAGAAAGTTCATCAGACTTTTCAATCCCACATATGCCGGCGTGTGTACCTTATGACGAATACTTTACTACTATTCCTTTATAAGGGCCGATTTATTACCTGTCCTGGCATTATTATTTGGGCAGGAATAAATTGATTGGTCAGGAATGTGAAACTTGCCAATTTCGTTGGAACAGAGTAACCGACTAGCTCGGTTTGAAAAAACATTAGGTGTTCATACCCTTTCTACGGCAGTAAAAAATAAAAACATGTTTGATTCGTGTATTTTGTTATAACGTCAGAGGTGAGATGAGCGTTAAGTCTCCAAGGAAGTTCACTTAATAATTTTGAAAATCCATATGGTAGAGTCCCTCGCTTGAACCAACATTAAGTTCTTGGCGAGAGGTAATTTCTGGAAACAATTTCTAGGTTTTGGTGAGAAAAAGCTACTCGAGAATCTCGTCTTGCTTGTAGAGTATAGCCGAGTGTAAAACATCTTCTGAATATTTAAAATTATTTTAAAGCTTTACGAACCATTACAACTCGAAAGCTGGTTCGATCTGATAATGCTTGAAGAAGAACCAAACTAATATGGCAGATCTTCGTGATTCGGAATGTGTTGATGTAATCGAGCGATCCAAAAGCACGTTGGCGGAATAATTCAAAGCCTAGTATTAACTCAAAACTTCAAAAACTTAATAAAAATACTAAAGTGAAGTTTCTGACAAAAAAGAAATGTCAAAGTGGAGTTTTATGGCCATTAACAAGTAATCGTAAAGATAGATGCCATGGTATTCAGTAGGATCTGTGACAAGTTTGATTGTATCACATAGATTATATAAACATTTAATAGGTTTTAATTTAGCTAATAGTACATTTTATGAAGCGACTGTATATTGTATTATCTAGTCGATAGGTAATAAATCCCTGAGAAATGGGGATAACAATTACAAAAAAAAGAATCATGAAAACTTTTATGGTGTTAACTGAAAAAAAAAAATCGAACGAGGATTAGAGTTTGGACATTCAAAGTGGTCAGATGAAAAAAAAATTGTTTTTTTTTGAAAATTTTGGCTATGGTGGCAAATTAATGCAAAATAATTTTGATTTGAATTAAAAGAAAAGTGGAATAGGAATTGAGCGATTACTCAAGTTCAACAATAACCATGATTAAAAAGTGTTTTAAAGTTATAAAATAAAAATAGACAAATCCTAAAATTAATAATAAAAAAAAACAGCAAACGAATGATATCTAATATCGAGTGTATGTGTGTGTGTGCAACTTATGAAAAGGTCAGACAATGGCTTAATATAGTTTTAACCGGATAAAATAATAGTGGATATAAAACGATCTTAGTGGTAAAATAATAAGTGGCTAAAGTTAACTGTTAATATTCAATAAAAAAAAAATTTCATTAAACTAAGATATAAACAAATGTACCAAATAAGTGAATGAAAAAAAATATGACATAAACGAATACATACTAATAATAAAAAAAACTTAAGCTACCAGTGGATACTACTACTGTGCATCACCAGCAAATTATAAAAGTGATTTCATCAATTTTGGGATTACGTGAATTGGCATAATTTCTACGTTGTGAAAAACGGGAATTATGGGTATTGGATCCACAACGCGTCGTAGATGAGTACTCATATTATTTTTTTCTATAATTATTTACTATATTGTTACTATTATTATTATTTCTTTTATCATTTTTGATTGTTAACAAAATTTCATTTCGTTACAATACGTCTTTAAGATAGATTTTTTTTATGGCCAAAAATAAGTTTCTTAGATTTAAGTATAGCTTCCATTTTGTAAAGCTAAATTAAAACCATTATTTGCTTTGTTTTGTTTTTATATTTTTTTTTTCCTCTTTGGAAGCATATTAAATTTCATTTTTCAATAAAATCAGTATTTGGCATGATTTATTAATATTCAATGAAATCCAATCGTATTTTAATTAATTAATTTTTCAGTTATGAGATACATGATGTACATTTAATTTTTTTTCTCATTCACTGGATATGTATTTGATTTGACCATACCCAACAGTGGCATGTCACCTTTTTTTTTGTAAGTATAACATCAGCAGCTCATCAAGCTCTTCTTTGGTCCATAAATAACCCCCCCAGCCACTGCAAGCTAGCCGGCTGAAAAAAGCTGCATGGATCAAGCCAAAGAGGAGTCTGCGGCAGTTTGTGTGATTAATAATTTTTCCTTGTTTAATCTAGACGATTACTATAGGAAGGGTTATTGATGTGACAAACTGTTACAGATCTCATGAGTATTTTTTGGGGGTGCTCTTAGGGGCTGAGATTTTTATTTTAACAAAATTCCCTACAACTAAAAAGTGTTGAGGGCCAATAACAAGAAATCGTAGAGATAGGTACACAGATCTGATATGCCGTGGTATTTAGTAAATTCGTGCTACTCAGTAGGATTTTATGAATATTTGTGCTAAGCGATATTTTTGCACAACAGTTAGAGGCTGAGGTTTTTATATCTAACAAGTTCCTTACAACAAAAAATTTGCAAGTGTAGTTTGATGGTCATAGAGATATGAATATTTATGCCAAATTCATTAATATTTTTACCAAATTTGTGGTAATGTAACAATGTAATCCGACCCAGGAAACTGCCTAGAAAATATCCCCCGTCAATCGTTTTTCTTGTTTTTTTTACTGATTATTTCACATATGGCAATATTTACTTGGTTCAAATTTAAAGAAATAAATATTTATAAACATTTACCTCAGTATAGAAGACATTAAAAATTACATTAGATTTGTAAGAACAGTTTTTTCGAATCATTGCAAGCAACATATTTTTTAATTTATATGATTTTAATATGTTCCGAAGATTGTAAGAGAATTCAATCCAGTTTCGAACTGATAAGCTTATGATTATGAAAAAGTCAATCTTCTCATCAGGCCGCGGCGACTGGACTGATTATACCACAATTTACATTCTATATATACAGAACGTACTGTGCGTTATGTACTAGCGAATCATACTAATACAGATAAATTCTCTTACAATTTTTTTTTCTTCACGACATTCACACAGCTCTATTTCTGTGTAAGCTAATTTTACTTTTTTTTTTATTTTTTTAATTTTTTTTTTAATATTTTTTTTAATTTTTTTAATTTAATTTTTAATTTTTTAATTTATTTTTTTAAATTTTTTTTTAAATTTTTTTTTTGAATTTTTTTGAATGTTAATTAATTCATGTAATTTCTAATATGCTACCGGTGATTAGACCATTTTAAATTGAATTAATTAACATTCAAAAAATTAAAAAAAAAGCAACATATTTTATTTAACAAGCAAAATGTATGAATCATCAATCCTACTGGATTTTGTTGAAAGTGTGAAGTTTGCTGCTCCACTTTTTGGCTGTTGTAAGGTTTTTCGTCAATTCGTCAGAAATTCTGCACCAACCAAAAAAAATTGAATTTGAAAATTGCAAAAATTTCAATATTTAAAATATTTTGAGTTGATGATACTTTATAATCTGGTTTTATATCAGAAAAATTAAAAAAAATTGAATTTTATAACAAAAAATTTCCGAATTTACGAATTTACAAAATAAATAAATTTCTAAAAGACTTCAACCCCAGCAATTTGGTAGCGTTTATGAACTACTGTCAATCTAATACAGGAACATGTATTTAATAATTACAATTAAGAATTTCTGTTCAGCATGTAATTTTAGAACAAATTACAAACTAATGCTTTCAATTTCTGTTCAAATTAAACTTCAAATTAGCTTAAAATTATTTAAAATTCGATTTGTAATTTACAATTCAATAATCCGGATATTTTAACAAAATCCGTTAAAGTGCTGAATTCGAATTATCAAAATTCCCAAGGTAACACACCATTAATGAGGCCGAAATTATGTGAAATTAAAGAATTGGGAATTTTATAAGATTTATACCGTTATCTAGTTGCACGTTTGTTTTAATTGGCCACCTGCGGATGGAATTGCTTTTCCCCAAAGTCGTGTACAGATGGCTTAGCCCTTAAAATATAAATACCAAAAGGTATCGAATTAATTTTTTTGGAGGAAACGGGTGGTAAATAATGAAGGGACCTAATTTTAACATATTAAACTAAGATTCTCGAGAATACGTGAATTTTCTTTTAAATACAAAGAAACAACGTGAGATACCAAGCATCTCAAGCATGATTTAGCTAAATTATATTAAAATTGTAAAATCGATTGAATAGTAGACACAACAGACAGCCAGTCTTCAACTATATACTCGTATATATCAATAACAGATAAGATTCTTTTATTTTAGCACGTGACCTAAATAACATATTTGAAGCACAAATATATTCCCATCTTCAAGAAGATGGAAAAATAAAATCTCTAACGGAATTAGCAGACTACTGTTCAAAATTCTCTATATACAAGAACATTCACTTTGTTCCTACATATTTTACAACTTCTTCTTTGCATACATTCCAGACGTACGTGCAAACCTAACATATGAAACAAATTATGTCTTGTGCATAAGTCGCATTAAGTAGCAACAAATTGGCGTGTCACAAAATTATATGTTGTATTTAAATGTATATACGGATGTAATATTATCACTAATAATTATCCCAAATAAACTTTCTTTAACTCAACTCAATTTTTTGTATATAATGTGTATGGTCGAATTTGTGGTGAGAATATTTTTGCTTACCAATCAAATTAAGATTTATATTAAATCAAATTGAAAGCAACAGAGATCTAAATATTGCTGCTGTTGCGTTGGTACAGCGGAAAAAAATGTATCCGATCTTAATTTATTATGAGCACAATACATAATTAACAACAAAACTTGATTTAAGAAAGTTTTTTTGTTGTGCGTTTGTATTTATTGTGTTGTGTAGCATGCCTGTTAAACGATTTGTAATTAGCCTCTACGCTAATGTACTGATGTGATTACGTGCGCGCACGTTTCAAATGGTATGAAAGTGAATTCATTTGTATACATACGTCACTAAATAGCGTAACCTAAATTTTTATTATGCATGGATTACTCATTTTGTTAAGAAATCGATTCAAAAATAATTAAATAATTTTTTAAAATGTATAATTTTACATTTATTTTATTTTCAAATAAATAAACAAATAAATTTTGATTTGAATGATTGAAAAATAAAAATTAAAATCCATGTACGTCTGGTAATTGTATACAGTACGCTAAAATTGTTCATTTAACTCGATTTTTTTGGATTTTTTTTTTTGTTTTGTTTGAAAGAAACGCATTAAGAAAATATTTCCTAATAATTTTCTTTTATACTCATCTAACTTAATAAGTCAGTTAATAATTAATTAGAAAATTATTAGTGTAAACAAAATTAAGTCTAATCGGATTATGTACTAAAAGGCGATTTGTATAATATGAATTTTAAAATTTTTGGTGTAGGCCACCTTAGACTTTACTCGTATCTAAGCCGATTTTCTTTTTTTTTTTTTGTTTTGTTTAAGTCGAATTTACTGCGGCTAGACATAAAGTAATATATTTTATTTAAAGTGCAATGGACGTATGTCATGAAATTTTTAATTGGACAGTGATAAGAGTTTATTTCAAAAAATTCCACTTCGGTAAATAACTCGCGTCCGTTATCAATGTGTAAAATTACTAATCACATAAAACTGATCCAATTTTATAGTGATTAATAAAATTAGGTCGGATTCAAATTTGAAAATTAGTTCTACAAATTTCAGTTATTATGAATTTTAAATACTCAGTTTCTAAATTCTAAATTCAAAATTCTAATCTAAATTGATATTTAATAATTTTGAAAGACGTTAAAAAATATAATTCTGATTTTCAACGCCAATACCCCTAAATGATGCTATAACGAATCACCCAAGACACATTATTAAGCGTACTGTCCAATAATTTCGAGATTGCACAATAATCCTATTAGATTTAGAAGTAAACTGTCGGCAGATAAACATTGAAGAGATTTATGTTTGTCAACATTATCAAATAAAAACTGTCAATGTTATCTCGATCAATTTTAATGCATGCGCATAATGTGTCATAATGTTTAGAGATTTTCAATTTTTATTTTTATGATAAGCACTCTGTTCCTAGATGAGCACAAAATTTGTTCTGTTGGTATGAGAAGTTTTATTCTTTATAGGTTTAACCTAAGGTTTTGATTCTGTATACGGATTTCCTTAAAGTACGCTTGTTTGATGAAGCTACTTCACCTATTCTATCAGTTAGTATCAATCGAAAGGTTGAGTGAGTTTAATTTGCAATTCAAGGAGTAGGAGCCCTTTTATACATTGGAATAGAACCCAGGCGAAGCCATATCCGTCTAGCGCCGTCTTACTCGTTTACTTGTTTTGTGTTTGTCATTAGTGTGCTTACTTGGTACGGTATTGTCTTGTTTCCATCCATTACACTTAAGAAAAATTTTGGGCTATTGTTCGTCCATATATGCTCAGGCTATTCCTGTGATAATATTTATTAAAACCCTAGCGGATGTTAAACCTTGTCATGAATAAAAGTTTAAAGTTAAAGGCGCTGCATTTGCCACGTCAAAGCTTAAAATATTTTACAAAAGAAACCTTAAATTAAGAAACATTTTGGTCAGAATTTGTCCGCTCGGCCTGAGTTTCCAGGTTTCTAATCCTCATAAGAGTCATGAAACAACCGATATTTGTGAAAGGGCCTGAAGTTGCCTAGTACTCATTTATAAGTCGTATAGCGTTGATACGCATAACTTTCGATTTTCTTGTAAGGTATAGGTAAATTCTTAAAATTTCAAACTATGAAGTTTTAAACTCTTCAAACATTTAAAAGCGTTCAATTGTTTGAAATTTTTGAATCTCTTGGAACTTATTCTTGTTGCAAAAATATAAATTCTTAAATTTCTTGCATTTACAATATATAGTATTCTTGATATTATTAAAATTCTGAGTACTCTGGGACTTTAAAATTGCACAAAATTTTAAAAAATTCTTGAAATTGATTTGCTTAATTTTTCAATTTTTCAATATTTCTTGAAATTTTTGAAATTCTACAATTATTGTTATTTCTATTCATGGAAACTTTTATGTATTAAATTAAGGATTTAATTATTTATTTTTCAAATTTTTAAAAATTATGAAAACTTTTTGAAGATCTTAAAATTTGATGAAATTCTTAATAATTTTTTCAAAAATTTGTAACTCTAAAATATTTAAATTCTTGGTTATCTATTTATGGAACGTATCTCTTAATAACCTTTAAACTCTTAGAAATTCTTGAAACATTTGAAAACTGTCAATTTCTTCTTTCTTTCAATATTTTGAACTCAGTGAAACTCATTTTTGAAATTAATTAAATTTTAAATTTTTTTGAAATTTATGTTTCTGAAATTATCAAAAAATTCTGATTATCTTGGTCTTTAGAGCTGGAAAATTTTGAATTTTACATTTCTTCAAATTTGAAAAATTCTTTAATTTCTTAAAATTTTGAACTGTTTGAAAAACTTAACTGTTTAAATTTTAAGCTCCTGAAAATTTTGAAAATCTGCGAATTCTTAAAGTTATTAGAATCGAAAAATTAATTAAATATCTAAGAATTTAATTAAATATGTTTCAAATTTTTAAAAATTCTGAAAATTTCTTCGAATTCTTTAAATTTCTGCGAGTTTTTTCAAAAATTTGAAATGGAAACTACTGGTTCATATGAATTCTTACGAAAAGTAGGTAAATACTCATGAAATTTCAAATATTCTTAAACTCTTAAAATTAAAATTTTAAATTCTTGAAATTATTGCTTGAAAATTTTGAAAATCGTCAAATTATTAAAGTTTTTAGAATCGTAATCCTTTAGGATTTAATAAAATAATTTTCAAAATTTAAAAAAATCTGAAATTTTCTTGGAGTTCTTAAAAGTTGAAGAAAATCTTAAAATTCGGGAATTTTTCAAAAATTTGAAACTCTAAAACATTAAAGATTCTTCATTATCTGTTAACGGAATACGCTTTTGAAAATCATCATGTTCTTAAAGTACTAGTATATAGAATTGTAAAATTGTTTAAATCCTTACAGATATAATTAATAATTTTCAAATTTTTAAAAATTTAAACATTTCTTGAAGTTATTAAAAATTCAAGAAAATTTTTAAATTCGGTATTTTGGTCAAAAATTTGAAACTCTGAAACATTTGAAATTCTTAATTATCTATTCATGGGCACTACCTTGTTTATATGTGTGTGTGCGTGTGATATTGGTTAGTAATTCTTAAAATTTCAAAATATTCTTAAAATTAAAATTGAAATTTTAAATTCTTGAAACTTTTAAAAACTTTCAATTGCTTTTAAATTTTGAACCTCTTGAAACTCAACTCTTCCCCTTGAAATTTTTTAAATCTTAAATTTTTTGAAATTTGTATTCCTGAAATTATTCTAATTACTTGGGCCTTTAAAACTGCAAAATTCTGAAAATATTTTGGTTTCAATTTTAAATTTCTTAATTTCTCGAATTTTTTGAAATTTTGTATTTTCTTTTATAAACTTGAACTGTTTGAAAAGCTTAATGGTTTAAATTTGTTGAATTCCACCAAATATTTGGTCTCATTAAGCTTCCGAAAATTTTGAAAAATTGCGAATTCTTAAAGTTCTTATAATCATAAAATTAATTAACCCTCAAAGAATATAATTAATTATTTACCAAATTTTTAAAATTCTGAACATTTCTAGAAGTTTAAAATTTCAAGGAAATCTTTAAGTTTGGTAATTTTTTCAAAAATTTGAAATTCTAAAACATTTAATTCTTTTGGTTATCTGCTCTTGCAAACTGTCTCGTTTGTATGTGTTGAAATTTGTGTCGGTAGGCCATTATTCCTAAAATTTCAAAATGTTTTATAAACGAGAGCCCCTTTGAAACTCATTCATAAAATTAATTAAATCATTAAATTTCTTAAAATTTGTTCATGAAATTATCAAAATTCTGATTATCTGGGTCTTTAAAACTGCAAAATCCCTGAATTTTGAATTTTAAATTTTTTAATTTCTTGAAATTTGTGAAATTCTTTAATTTCTTATAATCTTGAACCGTTTGAAAGATTTAACTGCTTAAATTGGCGAAATATCATGAAATATCAGGTGCGGGGGGAGCTATTTCTGAATTCGATTCGAACGTATTCGACTCTTCGAAGTATAAGTTTCGTATTTAATTTTAATAAGAGACGAATGAATCTGATTCAATTCAAATAAGAATCCAATACTTCGAAGACTCGAATACATTCGAATCGAATTCACAAATAGCTCCCCTGGTTAAGCTCTTGAAAATTTTGAAAATCTGTAAATTCTTAAAATTCTTAGAATCTAAAATTTCTTGAAATTTGTAAAATTCTGTAATTTCTTATAATCTTGAACTGTTTGAAAAATTTAACTGCTTAAATTGGCCGAATATCATGAAATATCAGGTCCCGAGGAGGGGGGGGGGGAGGTAGGGGCTATTTCTGAATTCGATTGGAACGTATTTGATTTTAATAAGAGACTAATTCAATTCAAATAAGAATCCAATACTTCGAAGACTCGAATACATTCGAACCGAATTTACAAATAGCTCCCCTGGTTAAGCTCTTGAAAATTTTGAAAATCTGTGAATTCTTAAAATTCTTAGAATCTAAAATTAACTGAATATCTAAGAATTTGATTAAATATTGTTCAAATTTTTAAAAATTCTGAAAATTTCTTAGAGTCCTTATAAATTGATGAAATTCTTTAAAATCGTTAATTTTTTCAAAAATTTGAAACTCTAAAATATTTAAAATTTTTGGTTCTATATTCATGGAAACTATTTTGTTTGTATATTTGTAAGGTAATTATTTTTAAAATTGCAAAATATTCTATTAACTCTTAGAATTAAAATTGAAGTTTCAAATTCTTAAAACATTTAGAAACTTCCAATTACTTCAAAATTTTGAATCCGTTGAATTTAATAAAATTATTATATGCCAGAAATTATCCAGGCCATTCGGATTATTTGGGTGTTTAAAAATGCAAAATTTTTAAAAATTCTTGAAATTTGTTGCCAATTTTTTGCATTTGAAGAAAATCTTCGAATTTTAAAGTTCCTAGAATTGTAAAATTATTTAAATCCTTAAAGATTTAATTAATTATTTTTCAAGTTTTTCAAAATTCTAAAATTTCTTTGAAGTTCTTAAAATTTGATGAAATCCTTTAAATTCTGAATGAAACTATCTCGTTTGTCGGTGTGTGCGTTGGTAGGTAAAGAATACTGATTCCAAACCATTTGCCGCTTTAGCGTTGTTTTGCCTAACATCGCAATTTCTTGAGACCGATTTATAATTTGATGCGAGGTATGATTGTACTGACTAATAAATTGGTATTGGGTTCGAATATGGAACGAAACTCGAATATGGAATTAGTACCTGTGTTATGATAAACCTAAAATTCATATAAATAGCCCATTATGTATTCGATTTTTGTACAAAATACCAGCAAGCTTGAAATGTCAAATCAAATAAATTGCGTAACAAATTGATGCAAGCATAATAACTGAAATTACTGGAAACATTAAAGTGAAAGGTACATATTTATGAAGAAATCTAATTTTTTGAAATGTTTTCTAATTGATTCTAGATTTTCTGGAATCTTATAAATATCTAAACTCAATGTCACTATGAAAATTTAATTATTCTGTGAATTTTAACAATTTGAAATTGCAAAATCACTCTATGTATACTGGTTGTATATATCATGAATTCTGGATCTTCTATATAAGGTATTAGAATTAATTACCAGACAAACTTTAACTGTTCTCTCGTTCTATAGAAACGCTCTATGGTGAATTAAGATTTAAACGAAGGTAAAGTCGCTTAAAATGTTTTAGCAATAAAATTCACTTTCTCACATATATGTACTTACGATTTTTGTCTTTCTCCCCAAAGTTCAACACCAAAGTGAAATTGTTAAATAGTAAGTAAATTAAACCATAAACTGAAGGTAAAAGTATTTTTTTTTGTTTCATAAATGAATTGACCAATTTGTATCTTTTAACGTATAAGTCAAGATAAATACAAAAACAAATTGCATAAAGATGGCAAAAGAAGTAAAACAACAATTTATTGACCCAGTTTAGAGTGCTGAATATGTATGTTTGTAAAAAAAAAACGAAATTACCTTACCTTACCTTTCTTTAAGTTGAATATATAGAAGTGGCTTGATGCTGTGAAAATGTCGTATTTACGCTAATGTATTTATAGTAAGTGAATTACAGTAATTTTTACAATTTTATAAGAAATAAATCGAATTTGAAGTTATCGATGTATATCGACGCAACGCCATGTCTGTCAATACATGACACAAATATACATACCATAGGTGTTAACAATTTCAAAATATCAAAAAAGTTTAAACAGATTATATTTTTACACGCCATTGCAGTATTTATAATGAGAACGCTAAACTTGAGTTTTTATAAACCGGTTATTTATTAAAGATCGCGACTAACACCTGACGCAAAACGTCATATGTTAAAATACACCACTTAATTTCGCGCGTTGATTTCAAAATACTCTACAATTTTTAAAGCAATAAATTCCTTGAAATTGATTGTGGTTGTGCAGCCAGTTACCAACTCTTAAAACCTGGAATTACGTATGCCAAGTCACTATGACCAAATTATTATAACAGCTGGCAACGAATTTAGGGTCGTTTCACATACCAATTGCAAGAAAAATCATTCGCTATTGGCGTGGAACAAAGAGACAACGTGTACTATCGAAGAAATATGATTTGATTGCGACAATTGCTTAAATTCTTTTCAAAAATAAAGCTTTTATCTCCCAAACAAAAAAATAAAGAATGAAAGTGGGATGAGTCTAACAGGATGCACTGAATTGACATTCTGTTAGACTCATCCCATTTGGGAATTGTTTTAAGATTCTGCTAAAATCAAGCTCTGCTAGACACAGTCCAATGTTTGGAAATATAGAATGCAATAACCTAGAGGCGATAGTTTGACGGGTCTGATTTACTGCCCATTTTTTCACTAAGAACTGCTATTTTCTAGATGGAAGGGAAAATACCTTAAATTATAGATATGTGGAATAAAACAGAAAGAGATAATGAAAAAAAAATTACGAGGATACCATGTTATTCTGTGGAAGAATGTTATCAACTTCTTGAGGCTGGAATTAACCGCGATACATTGATAAATCAACATAAGGGATTTTTGCAGATGAGTTGACGGTCAGAGCTCCCTCAGAGGAAGCCGACAGAAATGACTTGGATATGATAACCGAGCAACAGATAAATAAATCTGAAAACATTTGGGCCACCTCACCAAACTATTGACGGAATAAGAACGCAGAAGTCCGTTGAAATTATCCGTAATGGAAAATCCTAGCTTTTTTGTGATTTCTCATCAATTCTTCAAATGTTAAAATTTTGAATAATTTAAAATTCTTAGGATCATTAAAAATTAACGAGCTTGCTGTTAACCCAATGGATAGCTAGGAATGAATAGCGGCATCAGGTTAGAAGGTTGCAGCTACCACTTCTTAACGTGGTTTTGGATAACTGAATTTTACAACTCCATTCTGTCGAATTAGTATTTTACAAAGTTGCAGCGTACCACTACGGTAAGATCAATGCCTTTCTTAACTTTAGAATGCTCTGAGAAATTTGTCTTATAATAAATCACTCTTACACATTAAATCTTTTACGAAGAACAACTGTTTTTAAGAAATTTAAGAATTTCAGTAATTTCATAAAATTTCAAAAGGTTTAAAAATTTCTTAAATTTATAATATTTTTAATGTCTAAGAATTTTAGAATTTCAAATTTTTCAAGAAATTAAAACATTTAAAGAATTTCGACAAATTTAAAGAAATTTTAGATTTTCGGAAATTTAAAAATTTACTTAATTTTAAAATTTTAGTAATTTCAAGAATATTTATGAGAGGATTGTCCCTTTCAAAATTGTTTGCCTGTGAGCTTGCACCTGATCAAGTTTTCTTAATAAAATAAATAAATATTAAAATTTTTAGAATTTCACGAATTTCAAAAGTGTGCAAAATTTCCGGAGCGAGATTTATTTCAAAAATTTTAACAAAAAAAATTTAAATTAACAAACGTAAAAAATTGTCGAAGAGATTTAAGAATTACATGAATTAAGAACATTTTAAGAAGCCAAAAGTGTATTAGGATTTCAAATTTTCTAAGAAACTAACAAATTTAGAGAATTTCGCCAAACTTTAAGAACTTCAAGGCTAGAGAGAGATTTCAAATAATTTGAAGAAATTAACAAACTTATAGGATTTCCTTAAATTTTAAAAACATCAAATTTTTCGAATTTTTAAAAATTTTGAGATAATTTCGATTTCAACAGGTCCAAAAATTTCAAGGAATTTACGGTATTCAAACGGTTAGAATTTTAAACTTAAGTGATAAGAATAGACCAAGAAAATCAGAGTTTTAAGACTATACTTCACAGGATAAAAGATCAAATTGCTTGCATTTAAATATTCCCAAACTTACCCTAAACGCTATGGCTATTCCACGGCCGCCTAAATTGAATTTTTCATTAAGGCGCGATTATAAGCTACATAAGTTTATTGGTTTGCTTAGCACACTGAATTTCTTGCATAAATTTACTGCAAAACATTTCTCGTGACTTTTCAGTTTTGAGATTATTCAAAATTATTTAAGAGATTATTCCAGGTTTTGAAGATTTTTCTAGAATATTTTCCAAATTCTTCTAAGTTCTAGCAAGATTTTCGAGATTAATCGTGTTTTGTGCGGCGTTCAGATGGGATTACCGTTACGCTGATGATAGGTTGGTATTCCGGTTTTTATAGAAGATTTGACTATTCCTAATCGGTGATGAATCCCCAAAATTATTACCATAATCAACATTTGATCAGTTATCGTTAAACAACGTTACGGTGTTTGGCGGTAATAAGTTTAACTAAATTTGGGAAATATCGAAATTGTTATTTTTCCTCGACTTTGATTTAAAAAAACCTGCGACGTAGGTATGTACTTTATTGCATGAATGTAGAGAGTTGAATAAATTCCTTTAGTTTTTGAATTTTTGATATTTTATCCATAAACGACAGCTAACCATTTCTAGAATTTGTTCAAATTTCTGAAAAAAGGTAAATCTATTAAATTCTTTTATTTATTCAATATTTTTAAAATTTGGAATTTTCCTCAAATACTTTAATGGACATCATACTCAATCAGCTAGCAAACAAATAAGTTTTGGTTCTGTGAGAAGTTAGCAAATTTAGTTAGCTGCTTATTGGTACAGCTCTTAAGCGAAACACGGCATAACTAGGAGCTTCCTTCCCGGAAGAAAGTTTTGCAGGTAGCCTCAAAATTAAATTACATTCAGTGAATCTTTCTTCTGTGAATCTTTTCTTCCAAACAAAATATATTGTTACTAAAAGATTAGTGTCACCAAGAAACTTAAAGTAAGTCGTAACATTTTCATATGCGTTTAAATTGAGCTCAAACTTACAAATTAAGACTTACACCTAAATAACTATTAAAGTATAGAGTGGAGTTAAATAAACCTTCAGTTAAATATTTATTGTCTAAATCCGAATTAACTATCAAGTGATTTATGCTCAACTATTGTATTACCACATAAAAAATGATTATTCAATCATCGGTTTTATTCACCGGATAATAAAACTGTTCCGCTTTAAACTCAACTTCACTAACCTACAAATAGTAGAAAACTTGTGATTTATGAATGGGCGCGCGCAATCATCATCATCATCAAATATTCATAAATTGAGGTAAACTTTAGTTCGTTCAACCGCAAAATTTTACACTAACTATCTATGTATACAAGAAAATATAAAAAATGCACTTTAATGTACACACACACACACACACACACACACACACACACACACACACACACACAAGCAATACGAGATAGTTCTTTTTATATTTGAATACTAATGAAAAGATTTTTTCTTCCCATTGTTTAAATATTTACATTAGAAAATTGATGTAAAATATTAAAATAACAATAATTTGAATAATTCTATATGAACAATAAAAATATTAATGGATTGGCTTATATAAGGAAGCTGTTTTACAAAAATAATATATCTGGCTTAAAAGTAAAATACCACAAATGTAATAAATTATCTGATTTACTAGATTTCAAAAAGTAATAATAATTTTTTTTTATTTACTCAACTACTCACTCATTACCTTACTATAAAGAGTACTCAAATAGCAACCTAATTTAAAAATGTCTTAAAATGAAAATTTATGATTATCACTTAAATTAATTTTGATTGTAGTTAATCTGGATAGTTTGGCACGCTGTAAATCAAAATTAATTAAATGAAAAATTTAGATTTCGTACCCATACAGTGAGAAATATATTTTATGACAACAAGCGCTAGCTTTACACACTAAATGAAATATTTACAATGCTATTCGAAAAATTAACAAACAAAATTATTTTTCATGTTTCAGTCAAAAATAACAGCTAACTATTTATTAAGTGTAAACTAAGTTTAGCGGTGTTCTTTGATGTTAAATAAAAAAAAATAAATTGGGCCAAATAATAGTTGTCAATGCCAGCAAGAATTGCGCCGTGAAAGGAAGAACATCTAAAATTTTAAATTAAATTCCTTAGAGGTAACAAAAATTTAATAGGAATTAACAAATTAAGAAATTTAAAAAATTTCGACAAATATAAAGAAATTCATATTCACATTTAAGCTCGAAGAAATTTTAGAATTTTAGAATTTTCAAAAAATTTGGGATTTAGGAGATAAGATCATTTGAAAATATCAAAAATTTTAATTGTTTTAGAGTTTCAAATTTTTAAAAAAATTTTTGAATTTTCAGAACATTTTCAGAATTTGATAAATAATTAATTAAATCCTAAACGATAGCAACGCCTGCAATTAATCGACATTCTCTTATTTTCCGTGATTGGATTAGGTTAGTCGCAAGAGCTGGGTTCGCTGCATAGGCCAATTCCCATTGGAGCCGATCACTTTGTTAATATTCTACAAAATAGTCAAATTCGAACTATTCCAAATGTAACAATTATAAACCATAATTTTTGATTGGATAGTATCCAGCAGGATTACAATGTTCTAAAACAAATGTTTTAAAATGTCTTAAGGAAACCAGGAAACAGGAAAACGATGTGTTTTTTAGTGAACTAGAATTTTAATTCAAATTCATATTAAAACATAAACAAAGACAAATTATTCAAATTAAAAAGTCTTCAACAGTTTTAATTTTTCGGGATCTTTCATCGATAAGACCGTCTAAATCTATATAAATCTTTGTTTTATTTTCAGGTCGTTTTCCCCTTGCACACCTGAAACTGTCTTTCACACCTTCTTTGATAGATTGAGGAGAAAAGGTCAATTTCAAATCTGATGTGTGTAAGTGGAAAACTACACCATAGTTTTAAATATTACAGTCATTCAACTGTTTTTGATCCGTTTTACAGCCCAACTCCAAAATTAAAGCCAAATTAAGTATTATTATAAGTTGTCAAGTGTACAGTGATGATTTCTCGGCAGTGACCAAACATTTCTTTAATTAAAAAATGCTTCGACAGATATTAAAAACGTTTGGGAGTAAAAGGGCTCATGGGCTGATCAACTACATCGACGCGGTAATTTCGACCCCCACGCCATAGATTTATTTATAAGGATAAAACGGTTAATTTAAGTAAGATATTTATGCTCTCTATTATATTAGGCCAGTCAGTTTGTTCCTTTTCGGAATTAGGTAATCTTGTAATTTCATTCTACACACAACTATAGAATGAAATAGATTCAGGTGCACGAAAAACAGAAGATCGCTAAAAGAAATAAATTTTAGTTTCAATCAAGCCTATTCAAATCTATTTCAGAAATGTAGGCAAAGCCTGTTAAATACTTTATACTTTAAACTTCATATTTACAAAAATGAAAAACAGCTTAAGCTCGTTCAAACCTCTTTCAGAAAATTTACAGCGGACCAAACCTTAACCGCGAGCTTTTAAACCAACTCAGACAGGCTCTTGTTGATGAGTAAGCCCACATATCTCAAAGTGACGTTAAAATTTTCATTTTTTACTGAGTGTGAATGAACGGCAGCGAGATGTGGTTCGAAGGGGAAAACTTGCTACTAATATCTTTTGAATAAAATACATTTTTGAGTAAAGTTTAAGTATAACCTAGAACTTTTTGTTTCTTATTCAATTTTCCTTTAAACTGAAAACATTTTGTTTTGATGTTCTTGTTAAAGGAAACAATCGGGAATGGGCTTGAATCTGGTTTCTGTTTCAAGTTTCTAGGCAGTGTGATTCACGAGAAGTATTCATTTTTGAATATTTCAATAAATGCTATGATTTTGTAAGTGTCAAAAATCAAACTCTTGATTGGATAAAATAAGCCTCGTCTGGAGCTTGAATATGACTTCTGATTCAAAACATATTCGCACAAAAAGGTCTGAAACACGTCACTAGTAAAAGTTTGACTTTACTAAAAATCTTGATTTGTGAAAATTATTTAAAAAATATTCAAAAGCAAATTTAAACATGGTTTAAAGCTTTTTAAATATGTTTTTATATCGTTTGCTTTAAACATGTTTTAAATAAAACATAACAAAAACGTTTCTTGTTTAAAATAATAAAAAACTGTTTTGCAACCCTAGTGCCTGGACATATAGGTTACATTCGGTGCAGGAATTCTACTATACGATGCTGTGATAAAACAAGGAGGCAGAAATGGTTCACATTGACAGAAGTTTACGACTTGGGAGCTTTTTTGAATTAACGATCAAAAAATCATTTTATCTCCAGGGCAAGTAACATTTTTCTGAGATTCATTTCAACTACCACCGACACTGGATTTTACTTACTTTAGCCTCACCGTTGAGTATTTAAAGCGTCAGAACTAGTAGTCCAAGGCTTGTTTTCGATGTTCGCTATGAGTTTTCCTCTGATGAGCCGCAACATTTTGGTATTTGCTTTTCTCTAAGCTTTTGAATATATTGTTCATATAACCGAAAATACAATGGTGTGGGAGCTAAAAATTCCTTTTCAAAAATAGTTAACGAGACAAAGTAAAAATGGGAGTGGGGAATTTTGAAAATTGTGAAATATTGGCTGTATTATAATGGATTAAATCACATATATTTCCAAGTCAATGAGTTCAATGGCTTCATATTCATTATCATGATCTCGTCAATTACCAGGGTGGAACGGATTAAACAACAAACTGGATACCGTGCTTAATTGGCTAGGAAGACATCTTAAGAGCCATCTTGGTATGGTAAATTGCGTCAATTATCTGAAATATCTTTTGTTGCGATTTTGTTTTCTAACGTGACCTTGTCAAATTAGCTACAGATAATATTTACTGCTAACTCTAAGGTTCTGAATTCTTTCCAATATTCATCTGTGGTTGATTCAGGGTAATTGTGTCTTGGCGAAGTCGGAAAGAATACGCCAAGTTCACTCTTTATGGAAGTTCCTACCTTTGTTGATAATAAACCTTCCACTCCAACGTAGTTCGAGAGTTTTTTCGAGACGATCCCAACGTCTGAGCGCAGGATTCGGTTACAAATGACGCTAAACTCTCAAAATCTAGCAGTGCCCTACTAAGTTACAAAATATTGTTACGTTTTTGCCTTGTCAATCAAGGTTCGTATCACTGGATTGTGAATAATACAAAATCAATTTAATTTATTAGCAACGAATTTATTTATTTAACACAAGAATTAATACAACACAATTTTTTAACTACAATATAATTCACAAAATGACTTTATTTTAATATTCTCACAATTTTACTGATCACTTATAATTTTTATTTCGCACTAAAACACTTTTTAAATCACTTTTTAATTCTTTTTTAATCTTCACACTATCGCTTACCAAATACATACTAATAATAATCTTACAAGTTTACACTATCGCGTTCCAAATTCGAATAATCTAATTCGATTTCGTTCGCCTTTTTATATACACAAACCAAACTTCTAGAAAGCTCACGACTTTTCCAGTACGAATAGTGTAGAAACACTTAGAACTGTTTTATCATGGAAAATTCCATTTTAGTACAGTAAAACATTGAGCTATTAATTTAATTTATTCTATCATACCCTAGGTGTCACCGTCAACATATTATTTGCTGCTCGAACATCTGCTAGTGCTGATTGTACCAGTCCCATGTTAATGGTATAGTAATTCGAGACAATAAATACTAAAGATACAATCGCAAATATTTTATTTCGTCATATAAAAATTAATTGCTTGCTATACTTTTAAGCAACCTCCATAAAATTATCTTTTTGAGGATTTATACTGCAGAGTCGAGTTCAAACAGAATTGAAACCGATATAAAATGGGATATAACTTTGATCAATGTAGATTGAATTTGGCCCGACTCTCATAATTTACAAGTATTCATACAAATATAGAAAATCAATAAGACAATTTTTTTATTATGTTCTTTTATATGTCATATTCTATTGACTCAAAAAACTAACCTAGATAAAAAAAACTCAGGCCTTACTATTGCTTTCAACGATGACTAACTATTTTATGGTTAGTTTCTGTAAGATATTGGAAGACAAAATATGGAACAAAATATTGCTCTCAGATCAAAACAATTTGCTAACAAAACAATAAATCTTACCTGCAAATATCATGTATGGATTTTAAAAAAACCTTGCTCTTTTTTGCTCTAGGGGAATTTTAAAAAAATTTCGATTTGTTCTCAAATTTGGAATAGGGTCCAAAAGGCAGAATGTCGAAAGGCCGAATAACGAAAAGCCGAATGTCGAAAGGCTGAATGGCGAAAGGCCGAATGTGTCGAAGGTGTAAGTTGTCATATAACCCATTAGTTACCCATGAAGATTTAAAAAGTTTTCCATAAACATAAAAATAATTAAAGCTTCATATCAATTCCTATAAATTGTGTTTCATTTTTAATATAATAATATGTTGCAAAATCGTTTTAGGAAGAGTAATAAAACAACTCGTGCCTTAGAATGGAAAATATAAAAAATACTATTTATTCGGAAAATAACTAGGATAATCGTTAATTTGTTGTTGCTCGGACGATGGATGCCAAGCGATTTCGGTCATTTATAAAATTGAAGCGCACACGTAAGATCAACGCATGCTCAGTCGCAAAAACTTGAAAAATCATAAGAAACTACAGATAAAATTCGCCGTGGCGCTCACAATATGATCTACATTTTTCAACAATATGATCTACATTTGACGATTTCGGTAATTTAACAAACGTCCATATAGATAATGATTTATTTTTACATGTCATTCGATGTAGCGTTTCGACATCTTGACTGCCCGCCTTCGTCGTGTCTGCAGTACCTGCTGCACTTGGGATGCGTTTTGTGGGGGCTCCATGATATCACCCGAACTTGATCCTCCCCTGTCTTGTCGATCTTTGTCGATTGGTTCTTCAGAACATTCCTCTGGTGTTGACTTTTCCGTGGACTTTTCCACGGATTTAGGGAGATATTCATCCGAATCCGCTTCCAGTGAAATCAATCGCTGAACTGTCTAACCAATACATTTGAGGAGGTTTTGAGTTTTACTGACCTAATTTCTCCGTCGTTGCCGGGAATTAGTTCTTGTATTCTGGCTAAAGGCCACTTGCAAGCCTTTTGTTTATCAGTTGAAATGAAGAATAAGTCACCGACCTTCAAAGTTTTACAGAGATCTTTATTGACTTTTGTTCTTCTGGAAAGTTGACCGAGGTACTCTGTGCGAAAACGATCTTTGATTTCCTCGCGTAGTCGCTGCCGATAACGTAACTTGCGGGATAGCGATGTTTTTTCAATTTCGTCTATATCTGGTACGCCGTCTACGTGAATTTCTTTCAAAAACATGTCTGGGCTTATGACACAAATGTTGTTTTTATCTTCCGGTGAATAGGTGATGGGACGAGCATTAATGACCGATTCGCATTCGCAGAGTGTGGTGTTCAATTCCTCGTAACTGAGACTTGTAATGCCAAGGGTTCTTTTCAGAAGATCTTTTACGAGGCGTACCATTCTCTTCCACCACCCACCCCACCATGGGGCGGATGGAGGATTAAAAACCCACTAAATTTTTTCGGTCGCACAATAACTCGAAATTTTCTCCCAATTGACGTGTTGCAGTAAACTTTGACAAAATTGGTACCGTTATCGCCGTAAATGTAGCTCGGTCTTCCTCTATGATGTATAAATCTGCGCAAAGCTTCGAGAAATCCGTCAGTTGACAATGTCGTAACTAGCTCAAGATGAATGGCACGGTATACTGTGCAGGTAAATAAACAGATGTAGCACTTTTGACCTTCTCGTAGAAAGAGAGGCCCTGCGTAGTCTACTCCCGTTATTTCAAAAACTTTTGCATCTCTGACTCTCCTTGCGGGCAAACTCGTAGGCGGCGCTTTTAATGTTTTTCCTGCAAAACGGCGACAGGTAACACACTTTTGTATGACATTTTTTATAGCACGCCGACTTGAAGTAATCCAAAAATTTTCTCTCAAAATTTTTAACATTGTATTGATTGGCACCAGCCCGTGTGATTATTTTTTAGGTGTGTATGCGTGATAAGCAGTTTGACCAATTCATGATTATGGCTTAAAACTATCGGAAATCTGAAGCCAAAACTGTCATCGCGATTTGAAACAGAGATTTCGTTCTGATTAATCCGGTGTTTTCTTCTTTATAGACTTCGAGGGTCTTTAATCTTGAATCGTTTATTCCTTCAAAGGCCTTGTCTTGGCTGATTTTCAAAATTCGCGATTCTGCATCAATAAATTCTCTCGCGCTGATTTCACCCTTTTGGCGGCATTCTGGATTTACTTTGCAATTTCGCGCAAATCGAAAAATTCAAGCAATCATTCGGACGGTTTTTAAATAACTTGACATTCTGAGCAAATACCACGGTGGATCAGATTCTCTGATAATCACATTAGCACAACTGAGTACCGTAGCCTCATGAATGAAACTTTCGGGCGTAGTTTTCTCTGCGTTTTTCTTCAACTCTGCCTTAACTTCATCCTCGTTAATCTCAAAACTATCAGCTGGCCAGTGGTCAGGAGAATATTTTAGCCAGTGTGGTCCCTCCCACCATCTGGAATTTATGAGCTCTCTGGTTGTACACCGTCGTGACGGCAGATCGGCCGGATTTTTATTGCCTGGTACGTGACGCCCAGTTTTGATATCAGTGGTCGCTCGTATTTCTGTTATTCTATTCCACACAAAAACTGCCCATTGACTATTACGACGAATCCAGGACAAAACAGTTAACGAATCCGTCCAAAAAATTACCTCTACCGTCTTTAATTTTAACGAATCGATTGTGGTTTTCATCAAGCGTACTCCAAGCATTGCTGTCAAGAGTTCCATGCGTGGAATCGAAATATCTTCTGGTGGCTTCACTTGTGATTTCGTTTGTACCAGCTGAACGGACGTACCATTTTCTCCTTCTACTCGAACAAAAAGTGCAGCTGCGTATGCGGTTTTGCTTGCGTCGACAAACATGTGGAACGTTACTTTGTCACGTGTGTCTCCGAAAATCCACCGTGGAACACTTAGATCTCGAAGTTCAGGAATCTGATCGTACCAGGCTTGAAACTGTTTTTGGTAGTCATCTGGGATCTCATCGCCCCAATTTAATTGTTTGATTCCCCATAAATTTTGGAGCAATATTTTCGGAGGTAGCAAAGTGGGCGTAGCCCAACCGAGTGGGTCGAACGCGGATAGAACAAAACGTTTCGTAATTTTTTCTGGTCGTTTTTCCGTTATTGTTATATTAATTCCCAATGTATCTTTGTCCTTGTTCCAAATCACTCCGAGTACGGCACTGTTGTCAGATTGGCCATTATCGTGCGTCATCTCCTACCCTCGGAGGTCAAAACAGGCTTCTTTCATGATCCGTGTAGTTTAGTCTTGGAAATACTGGGCCTCCATTTCCGATTTCACGCTCGTGACACAATTATCGACGTAGAATGAGTCGCGTATTTTCTCTATCAACTCTGATTCTTCAATGTTCGTGGATTTTTGAACCATTTTTTCCAAATGGCAATCGATTGTTGCTCCTAGCAGAAATGGGCTACAGGTCAACCCGAAAACAACGCGACGGTGTTGAAATGTAATAATTTTTCTTGGTTCTGTCTTGCTCCACCAAAAAAATTTCAAAAATTGTCTATCCGAAGGCGCAATGTTTATTTGTAAAAATGCTTTTGCAATGTCAGCAACTATTCCAATTTCATGATTCCTGAATCTCAACAAAATATTAGGGATTATTTCTATTAGGTTTGGACTAGTTTCAAGGCATTTGTTGAGTGAAACTCCGTCTTTTGTTTTCGCGGAAGCATCGAATACTGGTCGGACCGGTGTGGTGCTACTAATTTTTAGAACATGACGATGTGGCAAATAATAATCATGCTCTGATAACTGATCACTGGGCACTTCTTCGATAATGCCGTCTTTTTCCCAAAGTGTCAATAAATCGTCGTACTTCCCAAACAAGTGTTCATTTTTCAATTTATTGGTCAGATTAATCAATCTCTTTTCGACTATAAAACGATTATTTGCGAGTGGGGGGTGCTTCTCCTTCCAGGGAAGCGCCACTTCGTAGCGCCTTTCTTGACCCTTCTTGACCTTCTCTTGACCCGAGTGGTGGATACAAAATTTGTCTTTGCTTGAGCGAGATAATTTTCCTTTGAAATTCTCTCAGCTGGATCTGTAATTCCCAGCGCATCAAGTCTCCATAAATCCGTAATATCTGCTTCTCTAGCAAACATCGAAATAACTGTAAGAGCATCATCTTGGCGTTCCGAAAAATTTGTTGAATTTTTCCCCATTATAGTCCAGCCAAGGAGAGTTTCCACCGCGGTCTCACCAGTGGGAATTTGTACAATTTTACCTGTGTACAGTCGCCCGACCACATCCGCGCCTATCAACACAGCTATAGGTTCGGTGTCGTTGCCAATGTCGGATAAGTAGATTCCTTTACTTTTCAGCTCGTTCAAACGTGTGCTGTTTTCATATGCCGCAATATTTTGACAAATGATCTCCTCGTGAAATGCCGAAAAAATACAATTGAAAGTACCATCAAGTTTACTTAGTGTGATGCGTGAAACTTGGTGTTGTCGAGGTTCTGACATCCCCCCACCAAACAATAAATGCACCATTTTCTTTTCACCGATATTTTCGAAACCTAATTTTTCGGCAAAACTGGCTAACATGTACGATTTATGCGACCCGGTGTCAATGACCGCGCGAACAACTCGTTCTCTCGTTGGCCCTTTCAACTTGACGCGGAGCGTCTGCAAATAAACTTGGAAAGGTTCTTGGAAGGTTACGTTGGCGAGAGCGAGATTTTTTGTCATTGTCTGGATTTCACCCACGGTCTGATCGCTATCATTTTTGGTCACTTCCCGACACATCAACAAAGCATGTTTCGTACCACACCAGGCACACTTTATTCTAGAACGACACTTATTGTAGCTGTGGTTCAATTTCAAACACGCAAAACACACTTTTTTGTCGTTCACAATATCTTGTCTCAATTTTTTTGCTTTTTCACACGAATCGCTGTCGTGACTCTCCCCGCAAAAAATACACTTACTCGGAATTTTGTTTGTTTCGTTCGATGTAAACAAAGCAGCCGCGGTTGGTATTGAAGTTTCTGTCACACTTCTGTTTTTCTTCGTACTTTTTTTGTTGTTGTGACTTGGTTTTTGCTCGTCGAATCCGTTTATCGCTAATGAAATTCTGTCTTCGTTTTGCACTTCTGATTCCAAGAATTTCATCAAAACTTTCAATCGATCTTGGGCATTATCAACTCTAGTATTTTGGCGTTGCCAGGCACGCAAAATCTCTTCGGGTAGAGAGGATTCGACGAGAGGAAACAACATTGCGGCGCACCTTTCCGTGGTGACGCCTAATGATTCAAGCGCTTTCAAATGCGTTTCCAACTTATCGTAAATCTGTGTTAAATTACTTTCGACTTGCTGAGCACGAGTTTCAATAATTCCCGGACGTAAATTTCTACTAGAAGATCGTCCCGCCCGAATATATTTTTCAAACTTTCAACTGCTTTCGTGTAGTTTGCCGCCGTAGTTGACCAGAAAAAATTCGCCGTGGCGCTCACAATAAGATCTACATTTTTCAACAAATAAAAGTTTGATTTAAAATAAGTTAACTTAATAATTAACTTTAATGTAACGTAAGAATATGATAAAACTAATAAATAATCTTAAATATTTGAATTATGTGCTAGTCCGTTTAATTTTATCAAAGGAGCTTCTTCACGTTTAACGACTTTATCTAGAGAGGTCTGTTCCAACTAAAATTTGCTCACTTTGACCGACAACTTTATGTTGTTTCTTTATTAAATGTTGAATAAAATGGAACACACAAATGTTAATTTAAAGTGGTGTTCCAATTACAGTGCCATTATTCAAGCCTATTGGTCGTTCGTCGAATATCCTTCTCGATGTGATTAAAAACTGACAAAAGGTAGGTTGAAAGAGCGGTAATTTTCGTACACTCAGACGAGATAGCATACGTCTTAGTACATAATCGTCTTCGAACCACGAGAAAAACTGATTTTAGTTGGTCTGAAACTGTTATTTTAATACCAGAAACGAACAGTTTAAGACCCTCCATATTGGTTTTTATATCTGTTCCATATCTCGTTGCTAAGTAAAGGATGATTCTTTTAAGTGAAGGAGAATTGTGTTAAGTAACGGAAAGCTTGTTTCAGATAAATGAAGTAAACTTCCGATAGGTGCAGGAAAATTCTATTAAGTAAATCAATTTCAATACCATTTCCATAGTATAAATCGAATATAATCATACTCGGTTAAAAAATAGCCAAGTCTTTTCTGTCAATTTTCTGTATTGTAATATATACCGTAGTGAAATAATGCCGTAGTGTGTCATATGCCTCATTGAAATATGTCTTGGTGTACCGTATGCCGTAGTATTCTATATGCCATAGTGAAATATGCCGTATTGTACTTTCAAACGGTATGCCTTTTACAAATACGTAAAAATATTAAACTGAGGTATTTTCACAATATCATTTACAAAATTAAACCAATATGTTTACGAAATCAAATCAAGTTTTTTCGTGTTCTTTGGTACAAAAAAGAATTGCTCGTTTTTTGGAAAATGACATAAATATTGCGCAATTTCTTTTGATTTCATTTTCTCTCTTACATAGCAAGCGTCGAAAAAAACAGTAAAAATGGAGAGTAAATAATGTCAACGTAGATAAGCCCAAATGCGCAAATTTCCATTCTAATTTTAAAATTAATTCCTCTCTTCGTTTAAGGCGCTACAATCAAAGTTCAAGCCCAAATACTGGACGATTCACGTTAAATTGGAAATAAACTCAGTCAAGTCTAAAATAGAAATAAAGTCCATTCCCTATATTTTCATTTGAAATGACTTTATTACACGATGAAGTCAGAGATGGGTGAAATGCTAAAAAATCTGGCTTTTCGACAATTTTGTCAAAATTGGTTACAAATCTTAGATTATGCTCGAAAAATGTCGAAAAGTGCAAAAACTATGCCTGTGGTATTGTAATCATGAGCAAGTTTTTGAAAATAAAGCTAAAATTGTACATTTTCATGTAAAATTCAGGTTTGAAAGACTGAATAAAACTGGTGTCAAAAAGTGTCGAAAACAGCGTCATAAATACCAATTTTCGTAAATACGCATCTCTGGACAAAGAATTAACAAAATAAACCAGCGTTATTCGCCTTTAATCATCGTCAATGTACAAAAATTTGGTCATTTAATAGTTAAAAATATAAAGGGTTGAAACCTCACGAGCTGATCAGAATTTGGTCCGGAAAATTACTTGCATTTGTGAACTCATCTCAAATCAATTTCGTTTAGCCTGCAACTCACCTACCAAATCAATCCCTAATTTAATTCCTTAATCCCTTACTCAACCCCAACTCAATTTTTACTCAACCCCAGCTCGAGCCCAAATCAAGTCCCCGTCAAGTTTAAACCCAATCCCGTCAGCACATGTTAACTCCATCTAACCTCCAACTAAACCTTCAACTCAACCCGCTAATTAAGCCTCAACCGAAGCCTTTACTCAAGCCCCGATCAACTTCTATTCAACCCCAACTCGACCTCCAACTCAACGCCAAGTCGCACTTCAAGTAAACCTCCAACTCAACCCTTAATTCAACCTCAAACTTAATGCTCAACTCAATAACTAAATAAATAAGGTTCGAAAAGTTTACTCTTAACCTCCAAATAAATCCCCAACTGAATGACTGGATCAACTCCCACTCAGCCTCAATTCAACCGCTCAACTCAACCCCAAACTCAATGCCCAGCTCAATCCCCAAGTCAACATGGCGTTGCTGATGGTTGCTTCTAGTTGCTCTCAGTCAAATCAAATTATCGTTTACAGAAGTAATTTGACACGAGTTTGCCAATTATTTGGTTAAATTTTTAAGTGACCTTTTTAATTCAAATTTGTCATGTTTGTTAACATTTCTATAATTTTCACTGAAAACGTCAAATTAAATATACAATAATTAATTATTAAACAACTTTCTCGCATTTTCCCCAATTATACATTTATCTGTTCTATTCTCTGTTTCAACCACAATCCAAGCACAGGATTTATGTTTAGCACAAAATTATGGATATTATTATGCTACGTACAGAAATTTTGAAATTTCCGGGAAACACAAACCAATTTACAAGTAGCATAACATCAACCGCCGTACAAATCAAAACAATTGTCTAACACGCTTACCAAATTAATTCTATCGTTTTTACAACATAATGTTGTTTATGTTAAAAATAAAACATTCAATAATAATTCAAATCAATTAATGTGTCGAAATAATAAATAAATTTAGGAAAAAAAAAAAATTCGTATTCACATAAAACTACCACGATGTTTATGATCTTTTTACTTTTCAAAATTTATAAATTTTAAAGCAGTGCGAGCGAGACTAGAGTAGAGTAGAGAGAATAGATTTAATATTATGTAGAGGAACAAAACTATTAAAATTTTTATGCCATAAATCAAATGTTTACTGTTTGATTAAAATTTTTTTATTGTGGTACTATTACTGACTTGGTCGTTATTTATGCGAAATTAATTCGCTTGAAGTTGCACAACATCTTTTACTTTATAGAGATGAATCTTTCGAATTATTTTTATGTATTCCAAAAAACGTATAAATTATTATTTGACTCTGCGTGCAAAATCAAAATAAGAAATGTATCTTTTGTGTGTGCGATACACAAATAAGTGAAATTGATCAACGTGCTTTTCACCAGACCAGAAGATACTCAACTTTTATATGTAAACAGAGAATAGTTACTAAAACAGAGATTGATTGATATTTTCTTTAATCTTTAATGAGATTCCGTTTTAAAACAATAACAACACAAATGTAAAATTTAACCTACTCGTGTGTACGCAGTATCCTCTACCTACAAATAAAAAATGATTGATTGTTGATTGATATTCTGCTGTAGTATCACCAGAGAGTTGAGAAAAGATCGGTTTTCAAAAATTAGCATCTTAATTATAAATTTAGTGAAAAGAAATTTCATTTATATGTTATATCGGATGTCTTTTAATGTTTGTTGTTTCATTAATATGATTGCTTTTTTGTGCAGCACACCGATTGTTGACCGAATCGTATATGGTACATAAATAATATTTAATGTTAGTTTTAGAAAAGAATAAGAAGTAACCGTTCGTTCGTAAGCGGTGAAATTAAATTGTCTTCGTTGCTTTTTATTTTCTTTCTTTCTTATCGTTCAATATCAGTTTCATCATTGTCTAGGTCAATGTTAAACTAAGACGGTGTAAGCTAATTTATGTTTGGCTATAAAATTTTGGATTTTAATAAGAAACATTAGTTTGCATGCATACGGTTTTCTTCTCAGTGCATATACATAACGTGAATAATAACTGCGGGCATATTGTGTTGTTTAGCAAAATATGAACTTTGACGAATGATTTTGTGGTGATAAGCTAATCATGCCACCCAAAATTTATAAATTAAAAATCAACATTTTAATGAACAGAATTTTCTTTTTATTATGAAGTTTTTATGACAATTTTATAGCAAGTTAAATTATCAATACATAAATTAACTGCAACATAAAGTATCTATAATATTTGACTTTCTTTTGTTAAATGGTATTATGGAATGGAAGAAAAAATCAATTGTATGGTTTGTGCTTCCGGTTTTTATAACGAGAATAAATCCATTCCATTTTTATCGCACATGTTGGATTTCATCAAAATCGGTTAAGAAATAAAAACTTCATTAAAAATCGTTTCTGAATCCCATTTGCAAACGAACATGTCGAATTTTATTTTAATCCGTTTAGAAATATCCTATAGTTCCATCCTAATTGGCTACATTCGCACGTGTTTTATGTCATTAAACTCTGTTAAGAAATAGCAAGTTCCATGCCAAGAATCATTTTAGCATCTCGTGTCCGTAAATGGCAAATTTCAGCAAATTCCGTCATAAGCGGTTATAAAAAGCCAAGTCCATCCTAATTGGCCATATTTCAGAACTTTGGATGGAATTTAAATTTCATTAAATTTGATTAAGAAGTAGCAAGTTCCTTTCTAATTGGTCAAATTCCAGAATTCTATCAAAAAATCGTATACATATACAATTGTTGAAAGCCTCAAAAATTTCGAATTAATTGTAACGGCATCTGGTCTTGGTAATTTCGAATAAAATTTGAATCCGGAGTAATTCGATAAGTCTCTGGAGTAGGCGCCAAGTAAATCCCTATAAAGTAAATAAAGTAAAGTAAATGCCTATAAATTTGTAATATCTAGCAAATCACTTGATTCAAAATTATGAATAATCGGGAGAATCTTTAATAATTCGCAGAAAAGTATCTAATACTCTCTTGTGCATCATGTAACTCAAAAATATTTCGCGAAAGCACCGAAAATTTCAAATAATGTCAATAAAGTTTGGAAAACTCTAAAGTCACGAATTATCTCAACTTCTCAGTAAAAAATCAGCTTTCAAATCAACCATTAACTTAACCCCCAAATCAACCCCATATCAGCTTTCAAATCAACCATTAACCTAACCCCCAAATCAACCCCCACATAATCCCCCAATCGAATCTCTTACTTAACTCCAACGGAAGTTACCTAAACCTTAACCCAACTTCAACTGAACTTACCTCGAACCAAATCTCAACCGTCAACTCAACTCCACACTTAACGGCCAACCCAATCCGAAAATCAACTCGATCCGAAAGCGTTTCAACTCAACTAAAATCAACTCAATCTAACCTCCCACTAAACCCTAAACTCGACCTCAAATTACACCCTAAAACCCTATTCAACCCTAACTCGACCTAAACCCTAAATCAACACCGTTCGAAAACTAGAAAGAATACATGAACTCAGCTATCTAATTTTCACCGCAACGCCTGGCTCAACCCCCAAATAAATCACCAACTGGTCAAACTCACATGGTCCGAAAAAATGCTTGCGTACGTTAACTCAACTCAAGCTAATTTCCAACTAAAACCACAATTGTTCCCAAATAAATCCGCAATTGGATCCTCACAACAAACATTTCACAATAAATCCGCAACTGAATCTCCAAACTAACACGGTCTGAAAACCGCTTTTGTCTTTGAACTCAACTCAATCCTAACTGAAACTCTAACTCGACCCCGAATATCAATTCAACCTCAAACTCAACGTCCAATCCATTCCTCAAATCAACGCGGCTCGAAAAACTGTCGCACCATCATACCATCATACCATCGTATCATCGTGCCATCACCCTGCCATCCCGTATATACCATCATATAATCATACCATCATACTATTATATCATCGTACCATTAGACTTACCATCATACCATCATATATAACATCATACTATCACACCATCAAAGCATCATACCATTACACCATCATACCATTACACCATCATTCCATCATTCCATTATTCAAACAAACCACCATCCCATCATTCCAGCATACCACCATACCAACATAACATCATAACATCATACCATAAAATCATCATTCCATTATACCATGACATCATCATCATCGTCATCACACCATCACCATCATCTTCACCATCACCATTATTATCACCATCGCGTGTGGATTTGTTAAATAGCATACATACATACATATATGCATACAACTCAACCCTAAACTAAATCTCAGCATATATAAAAAATTGATAAATATTTATAAAACCAGGATTCGTATGTCAGGTACCCGACCCTCTTGACTTCAAGGTTTCAAAAGCTTTTCAATTCTCCGTCTTGCCCATAGAAACAGATTGGCGAAAAGAAAATCCAAATCGGACAAGCCGTTCTCGAGATATCTTGGGTATAGACGTCCAGAAAGAAGGACGAACATTTTTTTGTTGTTGTTTTTTCGGATTCAGAAACTTTGAAAACGTCGAGAAAAGTGGTTTTGTCCATTTTTGACAGGATTTCAATAATTTGGTCTTTTTAGACCGAAGTAAATTTATAAATTTTGCGTGCGATGGACGGTAGACAAAGATTCTATCTTCTTTACCGAATCTTCACGACATAAAAATGAGTTTTTGTAGCAACACCATACCAAATCGATCCATAAATTTTATTTTTTTTTTATAACTTTTTTTTAAATTTTTTTTTTTTTAATTTTTAAATTTTTAAATTTTTTTCTTTTAATTTTTTATTTTTTATTTTTATTTGTTTTTAATTTTTGGAAACATTTTGTATGAAGTAGTTTTTTGTAAACCTTATACTTTTAAAGATATTTGCAAAATAAATTTTCTGGACCAAGGGAGTAGCCACTTCCGGTTAGCCAATTTGGAGTAAAATTCACTGGGACCTCCCAATTTATCAAAAGAGCTTAAATCTGAAGTTTCAGTTCGATTGGTTAAACCATTTGGGCTGTAGAGAGGACACATATTGACAGATTGACAGACTGACAGACAGACAGACAGACAGACAGACAGACAGACAGACAGACAGACAGACAGACAGACAGACAGACAGACAGACAGACACCATTTCGATACCCACTTTTTCGGACTCAGGGGACCTCAAAACAAATAAATCTCTAAAAATCGGAAGGCCCAAAATTTTCATGATTACTATACTTTATTTTACTAGAGTAACAGAAAGTAAAAGTAGCGGTGGTTTAAAAAAGCGTTCTGAGTAAATATACCGTCAAAATAGGTTAAAGTGTACGATAGAGGCGTAATTACCAGATGGTAGCACTAGGGTTGCCCAATCCCGATTTATAAACAGCAACCCTCGTATAGCCGAAAACGAAATGAAAATAAATGCAAACGAAGCGAAAGACGCACAGGCCTTCCGTGGTGGTTGGTGGCGGCGACCAAAAAATCCCCCCCCCCCCTAGCACCCTCCCTCTCCCCCAAAAAATAAATTTTATGTAACAAATTTTTGAAATATTATTTTAATTCGTTGTATGATTTAGAGGAAGGGCCTACCGCCCCAAAGCCCCCGCTTTGACATTAGAATATTTTTCGAAAATTTTTATTTTTTAATAATTATTCACTTACTAAAATGTTGAACTCCTCAAAGCCGCTTAGCATTGGTCCTCGATGCGCAAGGCTGACAAAAATATATGTAGCATCCGTTTGTTTTATATTGTACTTAATAAAAATTCAATGCGATGCTCCTTTTTAACGGGACACGTTACTTTGTATTTTTTTGGAATTTTTTTTTTTGGGGATTTTTCAAGGAATCGAGAAATTTTGTTTGCGATGGCACGTTAAAAACTTAAAATCGAAGTATAACCCTGTTGTACCACTGAGCGCTCCACGAGGAATCATTGATCAATCACGACGATCATTAATTTATTTCAAAGTGCGTAGAAAAGCAACCCAAATTAATGTGGACATTGTGATTTACTCCTATTTAACAGTCCTTTAAAAATCTGAAGATTTAATTTTTTGTACGTAAATTAAAATATTCGCCATGAGTGTGAACGTGAAAGTTTATGCTAAAAAAAAATAACAAAAAATTACACTGTTAAATTAGCTATTTTTCCAATTGGAATTTAAATTATATGAAAATTTAAATTTTTTGTAATTTTGGAGTTTTCGTACCACCAAACCGATTCTTTTCATCAGGAAACAGGTTCTTTTCATCGTTTTCAGATAGCTGGATCATCTGTTTATCTCGTTAACCAAAAGCATCCAATTGTGTTGAACATTACTACTCGTATATTTACAGATAATTTAAAAGTTGACTGATTTTTGATGGTTTAAATAATTATTTAGCATCGATTCTGGAAATGTCCCGAAGGCCCTGCACATTTCTTAGAATAGCTAAGCCATACCATATAGCGGTCAATATCACCAAGCCCATCCAATTATGATGAACTATAATTTATTTCACAGTTTTTGGAATTTTTAATAATTTTGGATTATTTTAAAAATTTTATATCGCCGACCGCAGTCTACAAGGTCTTCCACATATCCTCGGATAGACCATATTGTCAGATAACTTGGCCATATAACACTCTACCTGGCCAACCTTATCCAATTGTGATGAACTATACTATATTTCACAGAATTTAGAATCTTTAATAATTATGGATGGTTTTAAAAATTGTTGTATCTCCGATCACAGAGATGTCCGCAAGGTCTTGCCCATATTTTCGGATAAATTGGGGATGTGGATACTTCACAGAATTTAGAAATTCTAATAATTTTGATAGTTTTAAAAATGGTTGTATCTCCGATCACAGAGATGTCCACAAGGTCTTGCCCATATTTTCGGATAAATTGGCCATGTGCCAGTCTACGGGGTCAACCTTATCCAATTGTGATGAACTATACTACGCTTCACAAAATTTAGAATTTTTAATAATTTTGATGGTTTTAAAAATTGTTGTATCTCCGATCATAGAGATGTCCACAAGATCTTGCCCATATTTTCGGATAAATTGGCCAAGTGCGAGTCTATACAGGGTCAACCTTATCCAATTGTGATGAACTATACTACACTTCACTACACATTGGATACAATTGTGATGAACTATACTAAATTTTACAGAGTTTAGTACTTTAAGTAAAATGACATAAAATCGGTCACATGCAATTGCAATTAACTGCGGTGTTCGACAAAGGGAATCTCTAACGCTGATACTCCGTAGTCTCATGGTATCTGCTATAGCAACGGAGAGTGTAGCATTTTAATGTTTTTGATGTATGCACTTATTTTAATTTTTGATTTAATTTGTTTGGTGGGTTCAAAATTTTGTTGAGAAACGCAATGTAGCTTAGCGGTGAGGAGCTACAAGGTGCAGATACTTGGGATCTCTTTTAATTAATGATAATATTGTAGTGGAAGGTATTAAGAAGCGTCCTGTTGACGAAATGGTATTCTAAAATAGTTTTTAGATAAAGTTCTTTAATATGAACAATTAGAATGGGACTTACCGATTATTTCTTTGCCGATTTTCGATCTGCCTCAAAGTAGATAAACCTCGACAGCTGCATAGTTTATGGAAACTGCAATAGACAATAGCTTTTATGACATTGCCTGTTGATATTTTTGAGAATTTGGCAGCTGTTGAGGTTTCTCATATTGATAAATTTATTAATAATTAAAAAACTGGTATATTACTCGTAAGTTAAATTAAGATATATTTAATATACATCTGCCAGGAAATTTAATTCTAATCAAAGGAAAAAAAGAAAAAATGGGTAAGAGCACGCGCAGCATCAGTAAAACTTCTGAAGTTAGCGTAGGGTTCCCGGAATTAGAAAAATCATTTTAGAATGTCATTTCCATAGTTCATGTCAAATTTAATCCAAATCAGTTGAAGAATAGCAGAGTTCTAACCAAACAGGCCATATTCCACAACTTAATCTAAAAATCCATTTTTATCGCAAATGTCACTGAAATCGGTTCCAAAATAGATAGGTTCCATCCTAGTTAGCCTAATTCCAGAACTTCATCTAAAAATCATTTTAGAATCCCATTTCCAACGCACATGTCAAATTCAATCAAAATCGGTTAAGGAATAGCTAAGATCTATCCTAATTGGCCATATTCCAAACTTGTTCAAAATCTCTGTGATCAAAATTATTAAAAATTCTAAATTTTGTGAAGTATAATTCATCACAATTGGGTAAGGTTGACCACGTAGACTAGCACATGGCCAATTTATCCGAAAATATGGGCAAGGCCTTGTGGACATCTCTGTGATCGCAGATACAACAATTTTTAAAACCATCCATAATTATTAAAGTTTCTAAATTCGGCGAAATATAGGAGAGTTCATCACAATTGGATCAGGTTGGCCAGGTAGACTGGCACATGGCCAATTTATCCGAAAATATGGGCAAGACCTTGTCGACATCTCTGTGATCGGAGATACAACAATTTTTAAAACCATCAAAATTATTAGAAAATCTAAATTTTGTGAAGTATAGTATAGTTCATCACAATTAGATACGGTTGACCACGTAGATTGGCACATCCCCAATTTATCCGAAAATCGCAAGACCTTGTGGACATCTCTGTGATCGGAGATACAAAATTTTTTAAAACCATCCATAATTATTAGAAATTTTAAATTCGGCGAAATATAAAAAGTGGTATATGGCCAAGTTATCTGACAATGTGGTCTATTCGAGGATATATGCAAGACCTTGTAGACATCTCTGCGGTCGGCAAGATAAAACTTTTAAAATAATCCAAAATTATTAAAAATTCCAAAAACTGTGAAATAAATTATAGTTCATCACAATTGGATCGGCTTGGTGACATTGACTGATGGCTTAGCTATTCTAAGAAATGTGCGGGGCCTTCGGGACATTTCCAGGATCGACGCTAAATAATTATTTAAACCATCAAAAATCAGTCAACTTTTAAATTATCTGTAAATATACGAGTAGTAATGTTCAACACATTTGGTCGCTTTTGGTTAACGAGATAAACAGATGGTCTAGCTATCTGAAAACGTTGAAAATAACCTGTTTCCTGATGAAAAGAATTTGTTTGGTGGTACGAAAAATCCAAAATAACAAAAAATTTTAACTTTTATATAATTTAAATTCCAATTGGAAAAATAGCTAATTTAACAGTGTAATTTGTTATTTTTTTACCATAAACTTCACACTCATATGTGATCAAGATGAGCTGTACGAGACTGATCAACGTGATTGATCAACGATCGCTCATGGAGGTCCACTCGTACAACATGGTAGTTATGTGGCCGAATTGGTGAACTTTTTTGACATTTTAAAATTTGTTTCAAAATACAATTTTTGCTCCTTATTATTGCATATGTTCCGTATTTTATCAGAAAATGCAGCATATTTACGTTGTTTGATATTTACCGTATGAATTCAAAGAAATTTCTTTTTTGATGTGACATTTCATATAAAATAAATATAACCGATTACATAACCGGTAAAATGAAATGAAAAGAAATTGAATTGAAACAATTCCTTCGTTTATTTTTTTGATTATCATTTTACATATGTTAGTTCGTCTACTAGGTTTCCAGACATTGAAATCTTTCGTATCAAAATATGATCAAGTAGGCGGTTTTTTTGATTTTTTTCTCGATCGGCTTTCAATGATTTCGAAATAAAATAAACTATTTGCCTCTAGAAATGATAACAGCTAACTTTCGAAACGTTTTTAAATTAAAACGAGACATAAACATTATGTTTGTTCTGCGCATTCAGCTGTCAATTTGCTTCGTTTGACGTTCACGGAAAATGGTGCATTGCTATACGTACAATTTTCGATTTTCTTTAATATTTTTCAATTTTTTTATAAATTCCATTTATTGAATTTATGTTTCCAATTTTTTGTTAGTACTTCCACTAAAAATAATTGATTTGGCAATAGGTTTGAGAATACAATTTTCTATTAAAGAGTTTACGTCAACGGTTATTTAATCAAAACACAGGCAACTTAAATAATCATAAGTCACGCCTCTTTTTATTTTTAATTTTTTGTGCACGTATTTATTTGATTATTGTTAGTTAAATGTTTTTAATTATTTATTTTAATTTGTCATGTTTATTTTTTACATTACTTATTTATTAATTGTCGCGAAGAGTGCGCGTGCGGCTGACGCAATATCATATTTTGTTTTATCGTGTGCTTGTCTGCCCATGTTGTTTCGTTTTCCCAATCGTCATTTGAATGGGAGTTCTGTACAAATAAATAATTTACATGTTTATGTTATATTGTATAGAGATGGCGCCACCAAATATACAGGGTGTCCCACTGGTACGAGTCCAAACGAGTAGGGCGTGTAGCTATATAATGAAAAAAAGTCCACTACGCATATGCCCGGAAATGAACCGTTACCCATTTCAATTGGATTTCAAAATTTTAGGTTAGCACACTTCCTTGAATGATGTAAATGCCAATAACTCTTCTAAAAATTAAGATAACTCAATTGTTTTTCTATAATTTTAGAGGCACATTTCTTTCTTCTCTGGAAGTAGGAATACCATGCATCGTATTTTCCATAAAGAAAACATTGGTGGAATTAAAAAAATTATGCGGGAAATAATAAAAAAATTCATTAAACTCATTTTTTCTCGAAAAACTCACTTAATAATTTTTGTTTTTTATTTCAAATTTAAATTTAATAGACTATTTAATATAAAATTGCTTCATCGTTTATTATCTAATCATGTATAGTTTTTGAGATATTAACGTTTCAGTGTAGTACTTGTTGAAAAAAAAATTATTATAAAAACCAGTTGTTAGAAGTAAAAAATTTATTATGAAAAACCAAAGCAATCGTTTCAAACAAAAACAACAATTTAGTATGCACGTCCATATGTTGCATTTGTTAAATCTTTTTAATCGTTAGTAAAGGTATAGCTAAAATCGTTGTTAAAATTTTGAAAATAATTTTTTGCGCGTTTGTAATCAGAAATAATAAAATGCCACGCTACACATTCGAAGAACTCGCCGACATCCGTTTTATTTATGGTTTATGTAACGGAAATGGTCGAGCTGCAGAACGTGAATACGCAAACCGTTATCCAGGTAGGCCGGTGCCAGATCATAGAATATTTGAAACCATTCACAGACGATTACGAGAACGAGGAACATTGGTCCGCTATGAATTCGAAAATGTTAGACGAGTTCAATACGAAGTCAATACCGACGCACAAGTTTGAATTGACTACAAAGAGATTCCACCATTAGCACGAGACGTCTTTCGATACAACTTGGTATTAGCAAAAATAAAGTCTGGAGGGTACTTCGAAGAAACCATCTACACCCATTCCACTACACTCCAGAGCAAGAATTATTACCAGTCGATTTACCAAACAGAACAAATTTCTGCCGTTTATTGTTAAACAACGAGGAACATAATCCTTCATATTTTCCATCCATTTTATGGACAGACGAATCGAAATTTACGAGGGATGGAATAACAAATTTCCACAATCTTCATGAGTGGCAACCAGAAAACCCACACGTTAAGCGAGAATCATCATTTCAAAGACGTTTTAGTGTTAATGTGTGGTGTGGTATAATTGGAAATAATCTTTTTTGGCCAATTTTACTACCTGAAAGATTGAACTCACAAAACTATTTTGAATTTTTGAATGAAACAGCTCCCACTGTGCTAGATTCAATTCCACTCATGATGAGAAATACTTTCTTGTATCAACAAGATGGAGCTCCTGCACACCATCGAAGACAAGTTCGAAATTGGTTTGATATAAATTATCCAGGGCGATGGATTGGTCGCCGCGGACCTATAGCTTGGCCGGCTAGATCTCCAGATTTAACACCATTAGACTTTTATGTATGGAATATTTGAAAGGAGAAGTCTACAAAACCAACATTCAGACTAGGGAGCAGTCGGTTGATCGAATCAATAATGCCGGCAACAAAATAAAATAAAATTTAGGAAATTTCAACATGGCTGCTGCCATTAAAAGACGACTGCAACTATGCTTGTTACAAAATGGAAATCATTTTGAAAATTGTTTGTGAAGCTGAAAACTTAGAAATTCGTACCATAAATTAATAAGATCTACGTTGAAATGTTAATATCTCAAAAACTATATATTTAGATAAAAAACGATGAAGCAATTTTGTATTAAATCATCTATTAAATTTAAATTTGAAATAAAAAACAAAAATTATTAAGTGAGTTTTTCGAGAAAAAATGAGTTTAATGAATTTTTTTATTATTTCTCGCACAATTTTTTAATTCCACCAATGTTTTCTTTATTTAAAATACGATGCATGGTATTCCTACTTCCAGAGAAGAAAGAAATGTGCCTTCATAATTATAGAAAAACAATTGAGTTATCTTAATTTTTAGAAGAGTTATTGGCATTTACATCATTCAAGGTAGTGTGGCAACCTAAAAATTTTGAAATCCAATTGAAGTGGGTAACGGTTCATTTCCGGGCATATGCGTAGTGGACTTTTTTTCATGATATTGATCCAGCTACACGCCCTACTCGTTTGGACTCGTACCAGTGGGACACCTGAATTGTGATTAAATGATGAATTGGTTGAACCGGTTTCGTGATTTCTCTTGTTTATTAATTATTTATATATATCATTGAGAGTATTTAATTTCTTAATTATTCCGGATTATGAGATTTTCTAGAATTTTAGAGATGTTCGATATTAATAAACAATTCAACACTTGAATTTTACGAGTTTTATTTTAAGAGTTTTCGAGAATTTAAAAATTTATCAGATTATCATACATGTTCCAGATTAACAAAAATTGGTTTGCTTAGCGTTCCGTGCTGGCACGATTATTTGAATTTTCGAGACTTGCGAAATTATTTTTGAGATTTTAAGAAGTTTAAAACAATTTTTTTTTTCTCTATCGTATACGCCTTTGGTTGTTTTTCTTGGTATTCTACCAAACAACATGACTTCAACAGGTCTTCTTCTATTTGTGCTATATGATTCACATCTAAGTAGTTGAAGTTTTTCGATCGAAAATTTTATTTTTGTTGAAATTTATAATCGAATTAACCAGTTTTATTTTTATATTTATGAGTATCATTGCTGAGAACGCTTAACATTGAATTATTTGGTCCAATTTGTCAATTGCTGGCAGATTCTTTAATTTGGTCCAATTTGTCAATTGCTGGCAGATTCTTTAATTTGAATGAGGATACGTTCTGAAGAGGAAAGCATTATTATTAGTTTGCTAAACTTGTACTCTATAATTTTAGCCTGTCGATTAAAATTAATCCATTCTTTTCAGTGTAATGAATTAGAATTAATGTTGTTTATTATATAGTGGTGTCAATGCTGTTTTGACTTTATTGGGAGGCTGTTTTGGAGACTACTCCCCGTTTCGTCAGGCACGACCTTGTGTTCTTGTTGGCGTTCTCTATTCTCTTATCAGTCAGCGTTCCCCCCTATATCAGCCAGGAGTATCGCCGAAATGTCGATATTCAGATCACATAGGTAAGTTTTTTGACTTTTAACTTCCAGTAAGGAATCTATGAACGCGAGGCCAGAAATGTCTAAGGATGTTACTATATGACTGTGTATCTTGTCCATTAACCATTACATCGGTTCGGCTAAGGTAATTTCATGGCTTGGGAAACGGACGTAGCGAATAAGTTTAGATGCTCTTGGTATGAGTACCCCCTTTTTTCTGGCTATACTAATATCGTATCGATCAGACATTTAAATCCTAGAAATGCATTGCTAAGGCCGCTGGCCTTCATATGATCTCAAATACCGTGATAATAGCAGGCCAAAAATTCCTAGTGATTTCTCGGGATTTTGCGATTTGCTGCAATCTCCAGTGTGTCTTCTATCTCTGCAATATGAAATGTCACAAGAGCGTCAAGAGCTCACAAGAGGCGGCTTTAAAATTATGATGACTACATTGCTAGGTGAGCTGTCGCAAAGTTAAATTTCTGTCCAATATTAGTAATTCTTCGAACTAATACATTTTTATTACTAATCGCACATTCTTTCTATGACTTTAAATAAATTACATTTTATGAGGTTTATACAAAGGATAAATAACTTAAGGTTATTGTATAATAAATTTATTGCTTAATTTAATGAGTTCATTATTCTCAGTTTATGATTTACAAAATTATTATAAACAAATGTCAATACTCGTTTATGCAAATCTTTAAACCGCAAATTAATTCGTTAAAAGGAAATAAAACTTAAGATGTTTGTAAATGGAAAGCATAAATAATGACGATCAAGCGAATTATAATAGCATCTTAAACTCATAAAATATTTATTCATATCTAAATAAAGATACATACAGATATGCGTACGTAATTTGTAGATTTTAAAATGCAGAACACAAGAAACACTATGTAAGCGCCTAGTGGATATATACAAGACACATTGAAACAATAAAATAGAAAGTTAAGAACATTAATAAGAGTTTGACATTAATACGAAAGTATATTGTGTGATCGCGCACATTTGTTACAGATTGACCGAAATTTAAGCGTATCGGAAGTGTGATCCATATCCTATTCTACTTTCCGAGCTCCGGAGAAGATTAAAGAATTAATGTCAAACAAGTTAATTGACCAACTATATAATTATGGTATGGTCGTCCAACAAGCAAGTGTATTTCTTAATTTGTGTTTCTTAATATTTGTTACATATGGGCATGAATTGCGAATTAAGCTTAAAAATGTATATAAAATAATTAACTATAGTCACGTATTATTAATTAACAACATTATTGAATGCGATTTCTATAAATAGGACAATTATGATTATCACGTCTTGCAAATAATATTTTGCCTAATTTTTTGCAAAGTAAATTGATCTGATTTATCAACGTTCAAGGATATTTCATACAAATTGTGAACAATTTGGGCTAACTGTTATCATTTATTTATATCATACTTAATAATTTTATTAGTTGATAGTAATGAGCTCAACAACATATTAATGTTTTTTTAAAACGTTTTAATAAAATGGATTTAATAAATTGTATAGTAACTGGAATGAATATGTACAGCGGTAATGGCCACAATTTATTTTTTTCCATTAAGTTTCAAATCTAACCGGGTTTACAATAATTTAAAATAATTGTTCTGCACTCTAATATTATTACAAATTTCAGAATCATTAGAAATTTAACAACTTTCTTTAAAATTTGGACCAAACTAGTAAATCGACAAACTAGTTTTAAAATAAGCAGTTGAAAACTTTTTTTTTTTTTTTTTGTTGATACATATCTGTTTGTTGGGCAGAACTCACAACCTTCAAGCAACTCTACGCTACGTTCTAGCAACTCTATGCTATGCAGATGTCATAAATTTCGAATAAAGAACTCAAACCTATGCAAATTGCTCCAATATAAAAAAAACGAATAAACTATAAGGCAGGAAACGTCGGTAATATGCTTAACTTACCGCCATAATAATCTTGGAAATCTCTATTGAAAATAATCTAGAGAATATCGAATAGTCTTGCATCTTAAAATCGATTCTCGAAGATCTTTAATAATCTCAAAAAAATCTTAAAAATTTCGCATGTCTTAAATAATGTTTAATTTCTTGCAAGAACCGGCCAAGCGGCGCAGTGGTTAAAGTTGCGGCGCTTGGATCGGGAGGTACCGGGTTCGAATCCAGACAGGGGCGGGATGCAAAAGGGATTTTTCATCATCTGATTACGATCGGTGATAAAGATGAACACATCTATAACCCCCACCTACTATTCACATGCGATGCTATCCTCCATATAATCCAGTGGTCTAACGCCGACCCACTGGATATGCATCAGGTAGTCGGCGTTTATCAGGAATATAGACCTATATCTCACGTAAGGAAATCTCTAGGGATGCACAAATAGGCCTCAATGGCCGCAGTGCTTTGGGCAACTCTCTCTCTCTCTGGCTTTCACATCCCATGGAGGGATTTTGCCGCCCGCACTAAGGTCCTCCATCCGTCTCGATCCATCGCTCTCGTCCTCCAGTTTCGACATCCTAATACATGTAGATCTGGTTCGCCGTCGTCACGCAGCGCAATCGGGGTCTTCCTCTACGACGAACACCGGCTGGTTGTTGATGGAACACTTTATTGGTCATTCGTTATTGTGGAGACCGTGTAACGTGGCCGAGCCATCTAATTCGATTGGATTTGATGAATCCGATAATATCGCACCGTCCAAGAAGTTGCCTTATCTCGTGGTTAATATGAATCCGATATTCGTTGTCCGCGACTTTAATTGGACCAAAGATTGAGCGAATGACCTTCCTTTCGAAGGTAGATAACAATTACAATCGTTAGAGAGAGGTCATCATAGTTCAGCTCTCGCTTCCGGAAAGCCAGCACAGGTCTTATGAGCGCTTTATAAAGTGCGAGCTTGCACGACTGCGACAGATGTTTTGATCGCAATAATTTCGATTGGGCGTAGAAAAGTCGTTGTCCGGCAGCGATTCAGGCTTTTATATCTGCCTGCATATCATTCGACGATGTTATAACTGACCCGAGGTATTTAAAGTTTTCGACGCTATCAAAGTTATGGTCGCCAATTCCGAGATTTACCATGGAGATGTTCCTGGGTGTTGATAATAATTTTGTTTTGCTGCTGTTCACCTCCAAACCAAGTATTCTTGCGCAGCGATCGAGCTGTATGAAACTGTCCTTGATATCGCTAGGTCTTCGGCCAAGAAGCACGATATCATCTGCATATCCAAGAATTTCGCCTGATTTATTAAATATACAGAGCGAAGTTTCAATGTTGCTTTTCCTCACTACATATTCAAGCGCCAAATTGAACAACACAGGCGCGAGAGCATCTCCGTGTGGAACACCAGATGTTATTTCAAAGGAGTCTGACACAGCTCCCTGAATTACGATTCTACATACAGACCCAGAGGTTGTTAATTTACGAGTTTCTCTGGAATTCCTAGGCATATGAGTGCGGCCCATAGGTTTTCGCGGTTTATTCTGTCATATGCCTATCTGAAGTCTATATACAGTTGATGTATGGTATTGATGTTGTACTCCCAACATTTTTCCAAGATCATCCTCATGGTAAAACATTGGTCAGCGGTCGATCGGTTGGGACGAAAACAACATTGATAGTCGCCAATGATGTTTTCGGCGAAAGGGATGAGTCTGGCAAGTACAACATTAGCCAACACTTTGTAAGCAGTGCTCAATAGGGCGATACGACGATAGTTTCCACATTTAAGTTTAGGTTTGCCATACAGAGAGAACATCAGCCACGTTTGTTCTCAGCTCTCCATTTCCGTCTTTGATGGCTGTACTTCTTGGGTGGATGTCTTTAGTTAGATTTTTGGCGTTAGCAAAACAGTTCCTTGAGTTTCCTATTTCCGCTTGGAAGCTGATGTTTTCGATGCAAGATCTCATATGATCGCGCTTCTTTTGTCGAAGGTATTTAGTCGTAGCTTTCCTAGCGCAGAGATATTCTGCTAGAGTGCTTCTAGTGTTGCGAGCCAACCATTTCTCGCGAAGCTTATTTTCGACGACCCGTCGGCATTGATCATCGAACCAATCATTGCGAGACCTCGGAGGCCTTCTTCCGATGGAACTTTGCGCCGCGGTGGTTATGGCTGACTGTAAAGCGTGCCACTGCTCCTGGATGTTTGGAGGAGCTTCTTCATTGTTATTGGGCCGGTCTAAATAATTAGTGACAGCTGATTGTTAACTCTACAGTGACGCTTGGTCTTTTAAAGCATCAATATTCCACCGAACGGTCTTTTGTGCTTGTCTGTTGAACGTAGATGACAGTTTGCACTTATACTTAAATATGACAAGCACATGATCGCTGTCCATGTCTGCACCTCTGTAAGATCTGACGTCGGATATGCTGGTGGAGTGTCTCTTAGACACCATGACGTGATCGATTTGGTTTTCCGTTCTTCCATCATTCGATCTCCACGTTACTTTGTGGATTCTCTTGTGTGGGAAAAACGTACTTGATACAACTAAGTTGTACGTTATTGCCAGGTCGGTGACGCGTTGGCCGTTGTTGTGCTACCGATTTTTGCGTTAAAGTCGCCCACGATGATTTTAATGTCGTGGTGCGGTATGTTATTGATGACTTCCTCCAGCTCGACAAAGAAGAGATCTTTGATGTCATCAGATTTATCATCGGTGGGTGCATTAACGATCGTGATGTTAAATTTCTTGGTGCGGAGCCTGACCGTGCATATCCGCATGTTGATAGGGCGGAAGTCGATGATATGATGCTTCGCGCGCTGATGGATAAGGAAGCCAACTCCAAATTCTCCTCCATTCTGATGGCAGTTGTAATGAAGAGTGTAACCATTGGTGGTGTCATGGATGCCACTCGCAGACCATCTAAGCTCTTATAGTGCAAGCTCGTCTAATGTGTAACCCGTTGCTTGATTCGAAAGGATCTGGAGATCTCCAGGTCTTAAGAGGCTAAGCACGTTCCATGTTCCCATTTTTAAAGCGTTGTCCGTGTACAATTTCCGAGGTCGATTTTGTGATGAATCCGATCTGGTAATCCGAGGCCTTTGATTAGGGTTCATAACTTTAATTATTTTTATGAGAGCAAGTTATTGGCCTGCTGCTCAACCCGCTTGTTACGTGTGTGGGCCACGTACTAGTGAGAATCTTAAAGCATCCAGTCCTACCTTGAACACATTTATATAGCGAGCCGCTTGATACAAGACAGACGCCCGCTTCAGCCGCACCTAACCTGGAGAACAGACGCTGATTTGATATTGGTTTTGAGGCGCCAATGACTCGCCCTGACATGTAATGTCCATGACTATAAACAGGATTTCCCCTGCTCGTCTCCACTACACCGCCTGATTCATTTAGCGTGACCCAGGGAGCACCGCAAGGAGGTATGAATCTAGGACTTCGCCCCTCTGGGCAACGAACACCCACCCTAAAAAAAAAAATCTTGCAAGAAACTCATCTTAAAAAGTTATAGCGCGGACACCTCTTGAAGTGATCAAAACTTCGGCTCGGAAATTTACGCGTGCAAACGTGAACTCCTCTCAAGTCAACTCAACGTAACCTTCAAGTAAACTCTTAACTGGACCCTCAAATTAATCCTTAATGGAACCTCTAACTCAACCCCAACCCAATATCTACTCAACGCCAACGACGCCCCCCCCCAACTATTAAATCGACATGGTTCGAAAACTACATGTATATTAAACGCGACTCAATCTAAGCTCCAACTCAACTCAAAACTCAACCCTCAACCCTCAACCCAACACTGAACTGATCCCCAAACCCCACCCTAACCCAACCCCAACTCAACTTCAATTCATTCAGAAAATCGGTTGACCCCTAATACAACCCTCAACTCAACTACAAACAATGTCAAATTCGATTCTCAAACCAGCATAATTAAAAAATTTATCAAACTGGATCGAAAACCAAGTTGTAGTACCACACGTTAATAAACATATTGTTTGGGTCAATTTTTAAAGCAGATATGCTTTCCTCTTGGCGTACAGGTTCCAAAAGCATCGGACAAGAACCGTTCTCGAAATACCGAGGGAACATCCGGAGGGATCTTGAAAATTTCGAGAAAATAGGAAACATTTCAAAAATTCACATAAATCTCGAACTTACCTAAAATTCTCGCAAAACCAAAATCATATAGAAAAATTACAAGATTTGAGAAGGGAGACCTGGCTAGAACCATGACTCAGAAGCTTAGAAAAATATTAGCACATGACTGCAGAAACATTCGGATCATGGACATCCACTCTGAGTTTTATCAGAAGTAGGGGAATTTTTACCGCCTAGCTTAAGTGTTAGTAAAACCAGATTCAAAATTAATAATCCCAATTCAGTAATATAACGTTTTTCTTAAGGGAATATTGAAGGCATACATCCTGTCATTCTATCGCTGCATCCCCATGATCCATGTATAGATTATTAAGTGTTAGTGTTGTGTAAAGTGAAGTGAAAGTGTTTTTTTTATAGTGAATCAACGTAAAAAATGTTGTAGTTGAACGGATACAGGATTATTCACGTTCAAAATGTAGATAACGGTACTGCTCAGATACTCGTTTGGCAGGTAATCTGGTGTTGGATTTGTATGCGTGTGTACATATATATTTGCTAAGGATATTGAACAGTAGAGAATTTTATTTGAATTTTTGGAACCCTGGATATGTGTTAGTCTTTGACTCTGGTAAGTAGTGTAGGATCGCTTCATTCTACCATATAAAAACAAGGAAGGATTTTTTGGGATAATGGATGGCTTGAGGTATGCTTTATTTCTTATGTAGGTCATAAATTGTTTTTTATCTGTTGATTACACAGTTTACCGGAGGTTAATCAAAGTGAACTTCAGAGAGGGGAAGAATTCTAGGATTTAAGATGGATCATGGGATCTCGAAAATATTGATTTGGATTTCCAAAAGTACATATTTTTGCCTACCTCTATTAGTAGAGTTGAAACTATTATATCGTTAGGAATCTGAAATGGGAAGCTAATGGTAGTGGGAGTTAATTATTTTGTTTTATTTTTTGTTTTCTGAAATGTTAATTTGTGAATCGGTTTACACGTTTTCTAAGTTTGACTTATTTATTGAGTAGTATTTAGGGGAAGGTGAATTATTGCTTTTTCAATTTTATTTGTAGTTAAACGTCTCGTGTTTTTATCGGCTCTATTTTGAATAATAAATGCAGGGTGTTAATGCATTTGCCGATTTAATGCTATAAGCTCGGTATACTGCTCGAGCTAACCAAAGTTTTAACTCGGTCCCCACCACTGCCCACGAAATCAGAGATATTTTTAGATTGTTATATATCAAAATATGAAAAATTTATGCATCCAATGTTTGAAATGTTCACTCGCCCTTTTGGCTATAATTTTATCTTTTCACTGAAAGAAACGCCATCCTTACCAGCTTAAACACTTTTCACCTGTAAACGGTTCCCAGTTTTTACCAAATTTTTATTTTTTATTTTGTATATGTAATATGATATGTTCAAATTAATTTAAACTATTTTGCAGAGCTACTTAAGCAGAATAAAGTAATAAACAATTAATTATTTAATTTTGATTTTAGAGGTATTCCTGGAATTAGTTAATTAATTTTTTTAATTTCTGGAGTCGATAGCTAATTAAGCTAAGGAATTGGAAATTAAATTTTATAGGGTTTCAGATTTTTGGTTTTTTATTTTAGAATTTTAGTTTAAAAAGAGGCATTTAGTGTTTAAAATTCATAATTTAGAATTAAAACTTTTATGCATGCAGTGATTAATTTGCTGTCCTTCAATTTAGATGCTGAATTGAATTTATTTTGTTTAGGGGTGTTAAGGGTTGATTTAAATAAAGAATTAATTTTGAAGTAAATTAGGTTTTGGGTTTAACTGAATTTAATGGAATTAAATTAATTTTTATTAAAATTAAATTGAATTAAATTTAGTGAAATCAATTTTTCGGTGTAATCGAATCATATGCCAAAATATTAGTGTTGATGTTGGTATTGGTATTGATGTGGATGTTGGTATTGATGTTGGTAGTTGTGTTAATGTTCATACTGTTATAATTGTTAATGATAGTTTTGGTATCAGTATTGATATTGGTTAGTTATGGTTTTAGTTTAGAAAACTCCTGAGAAACTCGACCAAGATAGCACTGGCTGGTAGTTGGTTTAATTATTATCAAACTATTAATGTTAATTTATTTGTGGTACATAAAGATTAATCTATGATTAATTTCAGAGGATTAAATTTATACTTAATTAATTTTAGAGTAGTTATTTTAATGAATTAATGCATATTTTAAATTTAGGAAATTCTTGAAGAACCTGCAACAACTTTACAGAAATTTGAGAAGTAGATGAACTTTAAATTGTATTGTCTTGTACTAAATAATTTGCTAAAAATATATTACTAACAAATTTACTAACTATCAACTACTTAGGTGTCTGAAACCGGGTTGATTCTTTGTTGCTAATATACCTTACCTTTCCTTCGGTTTTGTTATGTGCAAAGGGGTACGGAGGACCCGGCGTCATCCGGGAGTCTTGCTTAGGCTTGGTCATATACCCTGATCAACCAATCAATCAATCAAAATACATCCTGTCATTATATTGCTGTTTGCTGTAGCTCAATCGATTTTAATCAATGTTAACGAAAATTAAATATTGATGAAATATGAAAAGAGGACGACGAAATTAAATTGAACCGGGGTCATATGAAGATCATCATTTTGGATTGAAAATCTGGAAAAATCGGTTCGAATGAAAATTTTTTGCCCTAAAATTGACAGTGATATTAAGAAGCTACATAAGCTACACAAATTAACGAAAATTGTACATGCACTGAAAAAGTGTAGACCTACATAAAAAAGTGTAACTAACCAGTAGAACCACGCATGAAGCGGTATTTTCATAAAGTGGAAATGACTGCTTTGGGCCCTCTCTCTACATCAAATAATTATTCCTTTCGCGCCTTACACCACTTCTTGATGCCGGAAATTTTATGTTGACATCATAGATCAAACCGTTTCTTTTAAACAGGATGACAAGATTTCCTATTGCCTTTCGTCTATATATGAAGGTTGATCATGTCACTCCCAGTTCAAATAACTTATAATTTGAACAAAATGTACAAATTGGCCAGTATTCAATTGAAAATCTAAAAAATTAACTAACGCTCATAACTTCCCATTAACTTTTACCGAGAGCAAAATAATAATAGATCGATATGCTCTCCATCAATTCAGCTGACTAGCTAATAATTTGTGTGCGGTATACATTGGGTATTGGATAAAGTGACTGTTAATTTGGAATATTGCCATTAAACAGAAAATAAAAACATTTTTTTTTGTTCTTCAGCTCAAAGCACCATATTCCTGTTATTACTATTACTACTACTACTACTGCTTTACTACTATTATTTTATATTTTTTCATGATTTATAATGTATTCTTAATGTCTATTTTTCACATTTAATTTTTTTTTTTTTTTTTTCAAAAACACACAAGAAAATTCATATTGTATTTCCCAAACATGAAAATGTAAAAAATAAAAACGAAAATTGAAATCAATGGATTTGCGTCAGCCGCATAAATATGTATCGTTTCTTTAACAACGAAACAAAAAAAAAAAAAAAAAAAATTAACTTTGGGCTAAATATTGAAAAAAGAAAAGAAAAATTATTATCATTCACGCAAATCATCACGCAAACAAAATTTATAATCTAACAAGAAATTCGTCTTATTTATTATATTGTATGTACATATATACATATATATTTTTTTTCTGTATTTGCATAGACCACATTAAAGTAAACGTTATATGTATTTAGCTATAAGATCTTTTTAATTTGCATAAACAATGAGCGAAACATTTTCGATTATCGCGCGCAATTTTCATTTTTACTGTGCGGTTTTGTTGCAATCAAATGAAAGTCGATATATTCAATTTCTAAACAAGCGATGCGTGTAATGGTTTTTAGAATTAGAATGGATTTTTAATTTAACTAATAATTAAACGTGAACAATCAAAGTTAATTGCATTCCAATGCGTATTCTCCAGAAACACTTCTTAACAAAAACAAAAAAAAACAAAAAAACACGGAAAAGTGAAACAAAACCAACAAACGATAAATCTTAGCTTTACTGACATACAACAACAAAAAAAACAAATGAAAAAAACATTATTTGGCATCAATACAACATTTCCGTGAAAACATACACAAACATTAAACGATCATAACATATTTATGTAGTTAGATTAACAGTATTTAATTGAATTAATAATAATACATCAAGCGATTCCATTCAAACACTTTAAAACGTTTTTAGAGTTTTAGAATTACATATACAATGTAGATAAATAAGATGTTTTTCAAGTAGTTCACTTCTTGATTATTTCACAGAACGAAATATTAATTGAAATTTTTTTTTTCAATTGAAGTGGTTCCAATAACACACGCAAATACTATAATAGACTAATTAATTTTATTACAATTTAATTTTCGTTTTTCGTTTTTTTAATTGCAAATTTTCATCAAACGGCCGGAAGTAATTTTTTTTGTGTTTATTTATACGAATCGGGTTATATGCAATTATTACTATAATTTGGTAATATTCCAAAATGCGGCGTATATCGTCGGTTCCTATTTATGCATAAACCAAATGCAAAATACTATACTGACACATTATCGGTTTCGTAACTAGAGTTTCGAATTAAAACTTTAGTTTCAGCACAATGTGTCATGGTTAATCTTAATTTGAACTCAATTTTTCTCCGAACAACGCTAAAATAGATGTTCTACTTTGGAACTATCTTTTTAATTGCATTTGTTTGACTTGGGTCTTGTGATACAAAATAGATTATCAAATAAAAGATAGTTTTATTGGAAAAGCAATGGTGTAGATATTTTTTTTATATAGGAAGGATCTTGTAATTATGTAAAGGGTGTTCAAATTTGAGGTTAAGTTTTAAATTTTTAATGAAACACATAAATTATTTGATAAGTATCTAAATTTTTATTTCAAATAAAAATACAAAGGTTCTCGTTTATTAATGGAAAATAATCTTGTACGTGACCTCCTGTTGCTCTGTGGCAAGCTATCATTATATTATCAAAATGTTCGATGACATTCTGGCATAACTGCGGCTCAATTTCTTGAATACAATTAATAATATTCTCCTTTAGGTCATCAATTGTTTGTGGATCGTTGGTATAGACTTTTGTGTTAGATCACAAGATCTAAACGGCCAATTAATGTTCCCTCTTCAAGAAATTATTCGATTAAGATCAATTGTTTCTGTTGCTGATGGACAAATCCTGATAACAAGGCCCATTTACACCAATCCCAGCATAGTTTTAAAAAATATGGCTCGATTACTCCACTAGACCAAAAACCACCCATACATAGATCACTCCTTCACCCCAGATTCAACAATTTCATTTGTTTACAAATCATTGCATTATTGTTAATTATAGTGTTTAAGAGAAAGACGAATGCCAATAGTGGTGCAACAACTATAAAAAATTGATGTTTTTGGACTCTGATTAACACTAGCACTTAAAAAGCAGCAATATTTTCTTCTATGATGGTAAAAAACTGACGGACAATTTTCTCTTCCATATTCTATACGAAATTTTCTTACAAATTCTGCATAACTTTCACGAAATGGTGGGGTGTTTAAAAATTAGCTTCAAATTGAAACACTCTTTAAATGTAAATGCTCGAACAGGAAGCCGTCCTCTCACGTTCTGTTGCTTATCTCAATCTATCTGCAGTAATACTACCCAGCTGAACCGAATAAGCAATAATCGCGGTAAATTTCTGAATCTGTTGTTGTTTTCCGATGTTTCAACTTGCGAGGACTTCATCGAAAAGCTTTTCATCGGTTGCACCAACATCTAACAAACTTTAGTAACGATATATGCCAACCTTTTCCATGCTTTAATAATTTTTATTTATACTTCAGGATGCCGACTGTGCCTCCTTCTTGAACGAATTTCTAAATAATGCCAATTGCGACTTTCTTCAACGTGGTGGTAATTTGAATGACAAAAAGCCCCGTTCTGTCGAACTAGTCCGTTTGAGAAATACCGCGTTAGGTTATTTATGTTGTACTGATTGCTGGCGCAGAGTTCGATCCTTAATTGATCATACATTTGAACTGTTTCCAAATATATAGGCAATTATGGATCCAGTGGGAATTTTGTCGATTAACTACTGCATTATTACTAAAATTTTGTTCATCACTCCACATATTTCTTGATAGAATAAAATGATCTTCTTCACTTTCTTTGTAAATCCATGCAATGAAGTTTAGACTTTGCTCTCCTTCTGTTGGTATCGGTTTCTTAATATTTTTTTTATTCCATTTTTTTTGTTCATTTTCCTTATCGTCACTGTTTCAATCACTTGGTCTTCACTGTTTAGCAAATGATCCCTGTTCCCTTAAACTTTTCATTAAATGACGAAAGGTGAATTGAGAGTTTTGTGGGATAGTGTTTAACATATAAACTGGCTGTTAACGGGCATTTTTCCGACATTCATGGTAAATTAGAAGCATGCCTGTCTTTAAAATATTACTAACACTGTTTAAAATAAAGTTTTACAATAATTAAATTTAGTGTTGTACGATGAAAATTCCAATATGTTATTGAATAAAACAATTAAAAAACTGAACCCATAAAACAAAATCGATTTTTTTTTTCAATTATTTCAGCCTACTCGAAGTTACAGCACAATAGAAACATGTATAACTGAGTATAAATTGATAAAAAATATTGACACTATTTTGAAAAGTTTGGTGCTTTATCCAACATCCCTTTGCCAAGTGATCCATTACATAAAAAATACATCTTAAATTAAGCGTCTCCACCAACCAAACAAAACACCCATTAAAAATCAATCGTGTTAAATCAATCACTCTGTAAGCAGCGGAGTTACAGAAGCACATTTGACAGCTATACGGGAACTGTTCAATTCTAATGGGAATGTTTAGTGGTTACAAAATGGTTGACGGAATTAAAATTCCAAACAAATTACGGTTACTTGACCGGTGTGAAGTTTCTGACAAAATTTGTTGGTTGATTTATCATATTGAAGAAAGTGTACATATTTTTTTACAGTGTAATTCAATAAATAATAATGATAAAATAATTCATAAAATATAAACAAACAACACAAAAATTTAAGTTGCACTTAGAAATCTTAAATAAAATCAATTGACAAGTTAAGATTGTCAAAATCCACACGTTTTTTGACGAAAATATTGTTCAATTAATTTTGTCAGGGTGATTCTAGAGTTTTTCGACAAATCACATTATATGATTTAAATAGCCCATACTATAATCTTTCGACCTGACCATGTCAAATTTATGGCTAGTGGGAAACACTTTGTTTTTGTCCTGACAAAATTAATTAAAGAACATTTTCGCCAAAATTCGTGTGTATTTTGACTTAAACTTAACTTAAATTTTTTGTGTTGTTTGTTTATATTTTATCAATTATTTTATCATTATCCTCGTAATATTTCGTTTCAATTTTTTTTTACTGAATGACACAATTTAAAAGTAATAAATCTCAACGAAGGACAGTACCAGAGCGACGGTACCTGCCGAAAACAGAAAATAGAGGCTTTAATTGCTTTGGAGCCATTTATTCGTCAAATAAGTGATCAGTGAAGTACTTTTCCCCATTACATGTCAAGGCATTGCACCAACAACCAAATCAAATAAAATAATTGACATGGTTGTAGAGTCAATTGCAGAATTGGAGATTGACATTATTGTAGAGCTCTTTTAGTTTCCGGCAGAGACTCAAATCGGGACAGAAACGAAAACCGAAAAAAAAAAATTTGGGATGAAACCGAAACGATAACGAAATAAATAAAAATATAAAGGACTGAAACTATGTATTATGTATTATGTCTGTTTGTGAGATTACATTAAGTCAACTCAAACTAACTCCAGAATCAATCAATCCCTAACTGAAACCCTTAATCCCTTACGCAATCTAAACTCAATCTCCAACTGAACCCCTTAATCCCTTTACAATCTTACAATCTAACCTCAATATCCAACTCAATCTGCAACTCAACCTCTGCTTAATCTCCAACGAAATCACAAAATCAACTCCTAACCCTACCCTCAACTTAGTCACCAATTCAACCCCAAATCAACTTTCAACTCAACAATCCACACAATCTCCAACTTAACCCCAATCTTGCTCCTCAACTTAATCCTAATTATATTTTCCTCGTTCAGTCTCCTACCTTCAACTTCCCCCAGCTCCAAATTTGTAATGACGCCACCAATAGAGGAAAAATTTGGTATAAAACGATTTGCAGACGGTAAAGCTTAATGCTTGCAAAAATAAATACTAAGTATGTAGATCAATATTTCATAATACATTTTCGTGTGATTATTTAATTATATAGCGCAAGAAGTTGAAAAGTAAAAATCTGTAGTTTTAAATAATGCATACTTCTGTACTAAACGGAAATTTGATTGACATGTCTCCAGAGGCAGATTTCATGAGTGACACGTATATAATAATACGACGTTATCATCATAAGGTCGTATCATCATACCATAAAATCTCTGTAACACCTTACAATCATACCGTCATACCACCACCATCATACCATTGTATCAACGTAGCATCTTGAAATGACACCATGGTACAGTCTAATGATGATAACAAAATACTATCGCACCATCTTACCATCATACCATCATGCCATCATACCATCATGCCATCACACAATCATAACATCATATCATGGTGCATTCACCATCACCATCACCATCACCATCACCATCACCATCACCATCACCATCACCATCACCATCACCATCACCATCACCATCACCATCACCATCACCATCACCATCACCATCACCATCACCATCACCATCACCATCACCATCACCATCACCATCACCATCACCATCACCATCACCATCACCATCACCATCACCATCACCATCACCATCACCATCACCATCACCATCACCATCACCATCACCATCACCATCACCATCACCATCACCATCACCATCACCATCACCATCACCATCACCATCACCATCACCATCACCATCACCATCACCATCACCATCACCATCACCATCACCATCACCATCACCATCACCATCACCATCACCATCACCATCACCATCACCATCACCATCACCATCACCATCACCATCACCATCACCATCACCATCACCATCACCATCACCATCACCATCACCATCACCATCACCATCACCATCACCATCACCATCACCATCACCATCACCATCACCATCACCATCACCATCACCATCACCATCACCATCACCATCACCATCACCATCACCATCACCATCACCATCACCATCACCATCACCATAACCATCACCATCACCATCACCATCACCATCACCATCACCATCACCATCACCATCATCATCACCAACACCATCACCATCACCATCACCATTACCATTACCATCATCATCACCATTACCATCACCATCACCATCACCACCACCATCATCATCATCATCATCATCATCATCACCATCACAGAAACAGATTGGCAAAAAAAAGTTCTAAATCGAACAAGCCGTTCTCGAGATACCATGAGTACAGACATACAGACACCCAGACATCCAGATATCCAGACGTGTCTCACATGTCAGACATCCAGACAGAGGGACGGACATTTTTTTGTTGGTTTTTTAGACTCAGGGACTTTCAAAACGTTTTGATCATTTTTGACAGGGTTTCAATACTTTGGTCTTTTTAGACCGAAGTAAAATATTTAACCGGACCCGGAACGATATTTTCATTCGATTTATGATCCGAGTCAAATACATGAAACAAAACTAGATGTTTTCATTATTAGTGGATCGTTGATGGTCAAATTTGACAAGAAAGGATATGAGGACTCTTAATCTTGAAATACAAATGGAAGACATTATAAGTATTGAACACAATCTGTACATGCAGGATTTGCACAGAATCGATCGACGATGTTGCTGTACCGATATTTATTTGAACAATGATTCGGCTTTTCGTGGTTCCAAAAAACTAATCAACAAATTAAAACGATTTCTTCTTGAACAGTTACCAACAAGAATTTTTAATCAACACTCATCTATATGGAGAGTTGTTGGCAATACAGTACTAACAGTAGAAGAATTCAAATCGAATTTGGACCAAACTTTCTGCGATATGTGCGGTCATTAATTTAAATCTTCCATTATTACATTACATATATCTTAGCTGGATGTCTCCAAACTATTCTTAAAATCCCCTCAGGATTTGCCCTAATATATCTCTCTTAAGCCTTCCTTTTCTAGCTTTGAATACAAATTTTCAAGAAAACATTTAAAAATATTCTTCCTGAAATGGGCCTGAAAAATCAAGAAGGCTCGTATTTTGGGAATCTTGCATTGCAATAAGCTTTCAAGCATTAAATTTTTTATTTGGTTTTTGGCTTTGCTTGTGGATATTACATGACACCAAGGTATGAAATCGGAGATCTCTTGTAAATGTTGAAAAATATTTTTGTTTTGAACACCATGATAATAAATATGAATCTATAGCCTTAAGTGAATGCTCGACTATTTAAAGCCGAAGGAAGCATCTTATAAAAATCACTTTTGGCAACGTTTGGGTTTTCTCAAATTTTATACTCTCTTTTACTAATCTGAGATTTAAAAATTGGTGTTTTGGGCATGTTTAGGAAAAGTGGCATTGAAAACCCTTTGTGATTTATTTTACTAGGCGTTTCTCAATTTTGAAGTATTGGTACATATATGGTTGTTCGTTGCAACTGAATCATAGTGCAGATTCAGTTTTGTTGTGGTAGTTCATGTTTTACTATGAAAATGATTTGTGAGGAAATGGATTTCGCTTGGTGCTACGACAAGATTTATATTTCAAATTTCTGACGATTTACAATAAATAATCGATATTAAAGAAAATTAAGGTATTTAATGATATACTCGTAGTTGGCAAATTTAGTAATCCAGCAGACTTAAAAATTTTGAAATTAAAGAACGGATTGAAATGTAATACTGATCAGTGTTGCTTAGAAATGTGGAATAAAAAAAACCGATCTATCAAAGTGTTACTGCGTGTCTAAATAAAACGTGTTGTTCCATATCTTCCTATCAATTAAGTACATAAATGAATTTTAATTATATTGGTTAATTCATTAAAATTTTATTTTTTTTTTTTCGTTTCAGGTAAGCTAATATTTAACTTGTTCCAAATTGTTAAATTAATGGGCAATTTCTGTGTAAGTAATAAACCGTCCAATTAAATTATACCACAGTTTGAATCAATTTGTTTATTCCAATTCAATTAATTAACCATCAAATTTTAATACCTGTTTTAAACGTCTTTATTTGGCCATAAGACATCTAATTGCGATTTATAATCTAATAAAAATATCTTGATAAACAATTTATCTATAAAATGACTACCTACATAATGTATAGAATACCTTACCCCATGTGTGTGCAAACTATAATTAATATAAATAAAGAAAATTAAAAACAAAAAAAAATTTGGTTGACGTCAATGCAATTCGACGTTTATAGCACAATCGGCTAATAATTAATCTAAAAAATAAAAATCAATCATTAATATTATTTTATTTAAACACACGTATTTATAGACGCGGGTGGGTATGTATTTAAATTCGTTTCGGAAGTATTTAATGTTGAAATTTGATCTGAGATTGCTCGTGCACAGGATGTTGAACTTTAAGAAACTTAAAAATATTAATTGATTGCATTAAAATTAATTAAATTTTAGCATCTCAAATATGAAAAAATGAATTTCTAGTGTTTAACTAGAATGTACTAGAAATTCAATTAAACTAAAAAAATCAAATTTTCAAAAATAGGCTTAGCCGAAATTCCAAACTTTTAACGTATTAGCAATTCAATTTATAACTAACATCGGGGCAAATACTAAATGTCTAGCAAGCAAGCAATTTTTATATGAACCAAACAAAATTTGGAAAAAATTATAAATTGAAATTGAAACTTGCTTGGTAAAATTGTTCAAGTAGTCTCGTCTTGCGAATTGCTAGATTATCGAATATTTGCCCATCTTCGGAAACTCATTACAGTTTATCAACCTGAAGAAAGTACTTCCAATTTATTATACAAATTTAATTTATAGCAGCATGTTTTCGACTTATGCAGGCTTCTGAGAAAAAATTTGACGAACTGTGGAGTAAGTAGTCTCCATCAACATTCGACATGTTCTAACAGTAACAGTTTTGCAATTCATTACTGCAATAAGGCCTATTTTTGTTCTAAATTCAATTTGAGTCGTCGTGGTTTCAAAGCAGGCCTAGTTTTAGAAGGAAGAGATATCAACTGTTCCTCAGACGCGAGTTGTCATCATGTCTTTGTTCCTGATGGATTTGAGCCCGAGTTATATGAAAGCTACAGTGGAAAACTGGGAAGTGGGATTTATAAAAAAGGCATGAGTAACATTGCATTCCATAATTAATGTTATGAAAATTGATTTTGTTAAAATTAAAACAGGAGTATTATTGTTCATTGCCGCAAACTACTACTATACCGGGCCCTTTATACCTCTAAAAGCCCCAGTCAATGCAACATGATTCTAGTTTGAGCTCTTTTACGCTGAAAGTATTATAAAAAATATTTTTTGAGAAAACGAGGCCGTAAAATGTCACGTGGATAATGACACGTGCCAATTTTTAGGAATTTACGAAGTTAATTTTCAAGTAACAGATTAAAAATAAATCAAGATAAATTGATAAATTTTTAAGAGGTTTAAGTTAATACTGAATTTCAAATATTCTAATTTTATGCCACTGTGCTCGAACGTACTGGTCTACAAAAGCACGAACTACTGTCATTGTCTTCATGTCCACTACCTGTTGCATTTCGAATTTTCCTTATTCAGGTGCAACACAACATATGACCAGTACCTGACATCAACGTTCATACTATTATGAACCTTTTGGATGCCTGTGTCAAAGATCGTTTAGGGGATGAACGGTCTATTGTGGTCCATTGACGTCTCGCACCAGATGGACAGATCGAAGTTGTAATCGTAAATTTCAATGAATCCTTATTTGCAACTCTTTGACGTCATCTATAAAGGCAACTAGTTTTTCGAAGACGATGGCAGTAACGCGAATAACGGAAATCTTATTTTAATCTTTTCAAGATTAAGTATCCGCGACAACGTTGCTAGCTCCTTCTTTATTTCAAACGTCTGTTAAAAATTTACGAAATGTAATCAAAATGTCTAGCTTAGCATGGGCTAAGTTCAGTTTTGAATGAATTGGCTGTGGTGAGAGATTTGTGATCAACAAAGACACAAAAACCTCTAGCGTAAAAAACTCAAGGATTCGCAATGAGTTTTATTCAACTGCCATTGCAATTCCCGAAACCCTTGAGTTTTGCTGATATTTAGAACCTTATCAGAAGAATGTATACCTACAAGGAGTATATCATTAGACAGAGAATATTTAATTGTTTCTGCTGTTTCAACACAATCTGGTGCATGAAGCTTTCCGACTCATTTTTCTAAGTTCATTCGTGTGTCTATATATTGGAGTAATTTTTTGGCCAGATGATGTGGAAGCGTCCATTTTATTTGTCCATTACTTTTCTTGGGACGGTTTGACGCCATTTCTCAAAATTTCGTGACCTATGAGAGTTCAGGGATGTTTCACTAAATTCACACTTAGGTAACTTGATGGTAAGTCCTTAATCGGAAAGCCATTGGAGCAGTGTCCCTAAGTGTGACTTGTGATGAAAATATCTTCTTTATAGATGTACACAAAATCAAGATCGCTGTTCACCTCATTTACGAATTATTATAGAAAGTATTTGTCGCGTTTCGCATCCTGAAACACATTTATGTGGATCCTTAGTACGAGATAGGTGATTCTGCTTGCGTGTTCAATCAACGGTAGTCTCAGGTGCAATGATGAAGCAACACTAGACGAGCTTGCTGTGCGTAATGCCCGTTGTATCATATGACCGAACTATAAAACGTTATATTCAGCTGAAATATCATCCCGTGCTCTTCAGTTAGGGCTCAGTGAAATTAAACATTTAAAGCATTTATTGAAAGCGTAGTATTTATATCAATAAGTTTTCTATTTTTCAAGTCTACTAATAAACCGAATTTTGAAATAAAATCGGCTCCTAGCATAGGTCTTGTAAGAGAGGCTACAGTAAATATATGTTGATAATTTCTTCGTAAAGCCAAATCTCAAATAAATAAGGCAGAACACCCTCGCGTGGTGACCAGAACTACGGTCAGGAAAATTACGTCCCTATGTATCAATCTAACCTAACTCTCAAATCAATCCATATCTGAACCGCTTAATCACCTATTCGACCCCAATTCAATCACAATGCAATCACCAATTCATCCCCAACCCAACCCTAACTCAATTACCAATTCAATTCAGAATCAAATTACTCAGATCCACCTCAACGTAATTCTAATCTCAACTCCACCAACTCAACCGTCAACTCAACCCCAAACTCAACATTCAACTCTATACCTAAATCAGCAAGGTTCAAAAACTGCATGCGTACTTGAACTCGTGATAATCTAAACACTAACTTAAGCAACTCGACCCCATCATAACCCTGCCTTTAACTCAACTCCAAACTCAGCACCCAACTGATTCCCGAAATCAATAGGTCGGAAAAATATATGCTTACATGAACCGAACTCAAGTTAACTTCCAACTCAACCCTAAACTCACTCCAAATAAATCCCCAACTAAAAATTCCAATCAACCACAACTCAACTTCAAACTCAATTCCAAACTAAAAGCTCAACCCAATACCTAAATCAACAAGGTCCGAAACTGCACATGTACATAAACTCAATTCAACCTTAACTGAACCTCTAACTTGATCCTTAACCAATCCCAAACTGAATGCCCAAATATGCTAAAAGTTTAGTGATCAAATTGATTCGGTCTGCAAACTACACTCACACATGAACTCAACCGTCAAATACATCTCCAAGTGAACTGCTGACCCAACCTCAACTCAACCGCAACTAAACCCGAACTAAATCTTAACTCAACCCCAAATTAACCCTAACCCAAGCGTAACTGAACCCCGACTCGACTCTAAATTGAACTCAAGCTAACTCTAACTCAACCCTCTACTCAACCCCCAAATAATCCCCAACTGAACTGCTCTTTTAAGCCTAACCCAACTCCAACTCAACCACCAAATTGACCCCCATATCAATCCACAACTCAACCCCAAACTCAGCGTTCAACTCATTCCTCAAACCATGTGGTAATACGACGTTATGTCAGGTTCGAATGGCATACAGATTAGAAAAGCTTTTCAATTCTCCGCTTTCACCACAGAAATAGTTTGGCGTAAAAAATCCAAATCCAGCCGTTCTCAAGGTACCGTGAATAGAAATATTCAGACAAACAGACGGACATTTTTTTCTTTTGCTTTTTAAAACTCAGGCTTTCAAAACACCGAGCAAAGAGGTTTTTGTAAAAACAACATTATGTCTTTGCGAACTTGTTAACAACTCAACCTAACTTCCAATTAAACCCCCAACATAACCCCAAATAAATTCAGAACTGAACCGTATAGTCAACCTCAAGTCAATCCCGACTCAACACCAAACGTAAGGCAGAACTCAACTCCCAAATCACCGCAAACTAACTCTAACTCAACCCTAAATTCAACCCTTAAATACATTACCAACAGAACTACATACTTAACCCTAACCCAACCACAACTCAAACTCAACTCAACCCCTATTTAATCTTCAAACCAGCATTTATATAAATAATTGGTCAACGTTGATCGAAAATACGTGGTAATACACGACTCAATGGGTTTTGGGTTAATTCGTATGACAGGTACGCTTGATTTGCAGGTTCCAAAAGCATTTTATTTCTCCGCCTTGACCATGAAAAAAATCCAAATCGTTTTTGTGATATTGCAGGTGCCGACATTTTTTTTACGTACGGACATTTTCTTTTTGGCTTTTCGGAATCAGGGACCTTTGAAACATTACGAAAAGTAGTTTTGAACACCTAAAATTGTTGGTCCTTTTGAGCAGGATTTCAATAACTTTGGTCCTTGAGACACTTTTCAGGAACAAGAATATGATCTTGAAAGAAAGTATGCGGAATAACCGATAAATCGGCACCGGTGTCAACTAAAAAGCTATGTTTGTTATTTGTACATTTCTTCATTTTCTCCCTAGTAGGAGATTTCTACCGATTGTATAATTACTTCGTTCACATCTCCATACCGACATGCCAAATCTCTACTTTCTAATTTTCTTCTCTTGCATTTGGTTTTTGAGCGGCTACGGTTACCGAAAAATGGTTGCGAAATTAACCTACCTCCAGACTTGGGGCTGGAAAATCATGACGTTGATTGTATAGTTATTCGTTCGCGTAGCTCATTTATGGACTTGTGTATGTAAGCTCTCCAACGTAATATCAGTAGCTCTAGAATTTCAACCACATTGACAGCTAATTGCTCAATTCTTTGAGTTCCCGATAAGGTTTTCAACATAATTACCGCTGTAACCCTGCTCTGATAGATATTAAGGGTCCAATTGATGCCACAATGTATACTGGCAGTGTGACAGATTTGGAACTTATAAAAAGTTAGATTCTGTTTCGTCATAGGAAATAATTTTAGCGTCACTATTTTCGTTTCCTTGATGCAATCTGTTGTGATCTATTTTAAATGTAATTTAAAACAAAATTTTCCACCTGAAGAAGCTTGCTTCATTTTCGTTAATTTATTGCAATTCATAAGTAATTACTTGAACATCTCATCTTCAACCGAAAAGAACCTGTTAGTCCTTTCTTCCTACAAAGCTGATAAGGCGGCTGGAAACAGTTCCTCGTTTCCATTGGCGTCTTCTGACCTAAATTATGGGTTGGTAACGTATTCTTGAGAGACAAAATCCCACGGGACATAATCCCGAGGGACAAAATCCCCCAAATCAAAATCCCGAATGTACAAAATCCCGAACGTACAAAATCCCGAGGGTACAAAATCCCGTAATCCCGAGAAAATCCAGAGCGATGACATGTTATAACCATCACTGTTTTCGATGTTCGATTTTTCGTCTGTATACAATTTTAAATGAAGTGACAATTGCACCAATTGTGCAACAACTAGATTTTGGGGTTTTCATAGGCTTTCGGGATTTTATGCCATACGGATTTTGTATCCTCGGATTAGTGATGATGTATGTATCGAGATTTTTGATATTTTCTGGGACTTTTCTCGAGTTTATTTGATATTACTCGAGATTTTTGGTTTCGAAATGGTGTCTGTCTGTCTGTCTGTTAGTCTGTCAGTCTGTCAGTCTGCCTGTCTGTCAGTCTGTCAGTCTGTCAGTCTGTCAGTCTGTCAGTCTGTCAGTCTGTCAGTCTGTCAGTCTGTCAGTCTGTCAGTCTGTCAGTCTGTCAGTCTGTCAGTCTGTCAGTCTGTCAGTCTGTCAGTCTGTCAGTCTGTCAGTCTGTCAGTCTGTCAGTCTGTCAGTCTGTCAGTCTGTCAGTCTGTCAGTCTGTCAGTCTATCAGTCTGTCAGTCTGTCAGTCTGTCAGTCTGTCAATCTGTCAGTCTGTCAGTCTGTCAGTCTGTCGGTCTGTCAGTCTGTCAGTCTGTCTGTATCCTCTCTGCAGCCCAGATGGTTTAACCAATCGAACTGACACTTCAGATTTAAGCTTTTTTGATAAATTGGGAGGTCCCAGTGAATTTTACTCCAAATCGGCTAACCGGAAATGGCCACTTCCTTGGTCCAGAAAATTTATTTTGCAAATATCTTAAAAAGTATAAGGTTTACAAAAAACTACTTCATACAAAATGTTTCCAAAAATTAAAAACAAATAAAAACTAAAAAATAAAAAATTAAAAAAGAAAAAATTAAAAAAAAAAGTTATAAAAAAAAATAAAATTTCTCAAAATTCTCTGTTCGTAAAAGAAAGCCGTGTGTTGGCCACACCTCCATTTTTTTCTCTATATAAACAGAGGATTTAATGTTTTGATTCAATGACAGTATGTATGATGTTTGAAAATAAAACGAAAGATTTAAATTGTCCAAAACTTTGGCTTGGAAGATAACTGAAATATTTTTGCTTTGCGCGTTTATTTTGTATTGAAAAATCTGAAGTTATTTACGCAAGCAATGCATGCGTTGCACTGTCTAGACCACAGGTAATGAGATTAATACCACGTTTACATTATACGTACCTAATAAGTATGTACTTTTTTGCTATTTAATTATTTTTCCGCTGCAGTTCACATTAGCTTTGCGATTTGTAGTGTGAACGCGTACTATAAAAGTTTGTTGTTTTGACATATAGGTTTCTGTATTCAATTCAGTTTATGTTTTGTGAATTTCTTCTCAAACTCTATTAGATTTGTCGGCAAATTATTTGATTAACGTAGTTAAACAAAAAAACGTAATAAGTTTTTGTTTTGACAACAAATATACGAATGACATTAACATATAGTTATTAGTTAGAGTTCACATTACAACGTAATATACTAATACTTTTTTGATACATACTTTACCGAAATATCAAAAAAGTATGTGATAAAATATTTAAATATTTAAATTTGAGTTCACATTACGATACTTTTTTGCTACATACTTTTATTCTACTAATGTAAACGTGGTATAAAAGTCGCTTCACGTTATCCTCAGTTTTCGTTCGATTACAGTGGGTGCGTTTTCTGAGTTTTTCAAATCCTTAAATTAGTAAAGGACTAAAGAAGGGCAAAAGAAACAAACTGTGATTAAATCTGATATTTTAAATATTTTGAAAAAAATCTGAATCAAAATTGTGATGTCCCGTTTCCTAAGTTTTTCCAAAGGTGGCAAGTCTATTCAAAATTATTCAAAAAATTGAGTAAAACCTAGAACAATATTTTGTAAATGTAATTCAAAATGGCTGATCCAAAATGGCCGCTTTAAAGTGAAAAATAGCTGGTATATTGCAATTTTGAGGTTAATCGTATAATTTGAATAGCATTTTGATCATAAATCCGTAAGTGACACTGAATTAAAGCGCCCAACGGTGGTTTCATCTATTCGCGTTATATTCGGACAAGAAATCAATGCCTACATAGTAAGTTCGTACAATTGCACGATATGCTGACTTCACATCTACATTAAGTACTTTCGCTGAATCATCGCACTTTATTTTAGCATTCAATTAATTAACACCCTGAACTTAATTATTAATTATGAAATTAAAAATATAAATAAACCATGTTTATTATAAATATAGATTAAAATAAACTGCCACAATGTATAAGAAGAAGAACCACTGTAACAGGTGCAATTTTTGTTTTTCTATACTCAAACGTGAATGTTTACTTAAAAGACATAAAATAACCGACAACAGCATCTCTTTAATTTGATGTTTTCTTATTTTCTTCAAAAATTAAACTCGAAAAATCATTACTGGTAAATGCTCAAATACATGAACATACTTCTGCTGTATACATGTAAAACACACTTAAATTAAACGAAGAAAACAAATCGAGAAAAATCGCGCGTACATCGAAGATAAAATGTAAACAGATGGTAATGGAAGAGAAAATCTTAAAAAAAAAAAATTGCGTTTTCCTATCTACATAATGTACATACATACATACAAAGATATTATATATATGACAGCATAAAAAAAAAGAAAATAAATAATCAATTATTTTGTGATGACATTGATGTAATTTGCGGGATTTTAGCGGGACACACAAACAGCATCAGTAAATATTTAAAACACAAAAAAATAATAATTCTAAAAACAAACTCGGGTTTTGCGTCAATTGCGGGGATAGCTAATTATATTTTTGGACCAGATCAGTCTGATATATTCGAACGTCATGAAGCATAATTTAAAATGCGCGTTGAACCGTAGTTGTTAATATATATAATGCGGGCTGGTGGTTTTCCGCATTTCCAATTTAACTACAGTTTCTGTTTTTTTGTTTTTTTTTTTTTTTCGTCGTATAAATCGCGGAAGCTACCGCGCTTTTATAATGCAAAATAAAATTATGACATTTAAACATTTTTTTTTTTTTGGCACATCAATATGTATATAAATCAGAAAATTTACTGAGCAGATAAATGAAAATTATAGACAATTTGTATATTTTTGCAACTTGCGAGTGACTCCGTCCCCCGCGCGTAATTTTTCGTGGAATACATTTTTTGTTTTGTTTTTGGGAGGGGAGATATAAATATGACAATCATGGGTGCCCACATCGTAAAAAAAAAAAATTTTATTCTTTAATTAAAGCGATATAAAAAATTTTAGATAATAAAATAAAAACACAAATTACTACAAAATATATTTTGTGTCTTGCCAATTTTTTATTTTTTTATTATGTACAGTAAGATTTGAGAATCTATTGCCAATTTATTGCAATAAAGCGGCTGTTTAATTAATATAATAGAAATATTCATGATTTTGGACTAAAAATGTAATTAAAATGTCAAAATGTTATTGTTAGGTCGTGTGGAAGCTCCTTCCACGAATTAAAACTGTTAATTAGAAATCCAAATTTGAAATCTTTGATTTTGTTTTTCAAACAGATTTTAGGCAGTTTTCTGTCAAAATACTATTTGAATGACACTTGATTCGATTTTTTTTAGTAATTTGAATATTCATAGTTATATATAGGACAAACTGGTTGATCGTTTGTACCCATAACGACAGACACCACAACATAACTATCAAGATATGAACGCAAATTTAAAAGTTTTACAAACGAATGGCAAATTAAAAATTGATTTGAGTGTACGACCAAGCGTTAAGAAGCCCGCCTCACACCCGGGTTACAGATACAGTCACGCCCAAACGCGCGTTTTTCGTTTGTGAAACAAAATCAAACACCTTTTGCGTTCCAGATTATTTAATCACGGACAAATATTTGTTTGCTTTCCTTTACCGCAAATCCATTTCACGAATCTACAAAAATTCTGCTTAAACCGGCCGTTGCTGAATTCTGCAAGAATACTCAGCATTACCATGGATCCCCGAAACCACATATTCCACTTCGGAGATCACTCAAAAGTTCTATGCATATATTTTAAAAACTCCCTTCACGATTACTCCCAATAAGATTATTCTTAATATGTCCAGTGTGCTAATTCGCCCAACGATTTGCTTATTTACCAGCCTTAAACTTCCAATTTGCGACTTCAAAAACTCCTCAAATTTTAACTCAATAAAGGCCCTCATATCGTTCAAATTCGATGAGAAAAAACATGCTTTGCCACTAAAGCATCTCTACAGCTACAATCAATACCATCCTGGATGTTTGGTTGGTCCTATTCTGTAGCAATGGACCTCCAGTCACTCATGAGCAGGAACTATTACTCTACATTCTAAATTAATGACACACTCCTTCAACTTTAATTAAACATTTTTTGAAATATTTTCTATCGAACAACATATGATATGTACCTCCTTCTATTTTCAGCGCTCACCTCGAAAATCTACTCACAATTTAATTTTAATTAAAAACTCATTATAATGAAATTCTAAAAGTTGTTAAATGCCGAAATCTAGACATTTTAAAGTTTCTAAAATTTCACCATTTTAAAATAGTTATAAAATTTTAGTCAAAAAAAAAATCTTCTTAAATGTTTAGTTAACATTTTTAGGAAAAAAAAAAATTAATTTTGTAAATTAACGACACATTACTTCATTTAAAACTAACACAGTTCATATTCAGAATAGCCCCTCAACTTTAATTACCCATGTTTTGAAACATTTTCTTCATGGAACAAGATATAATATGTAACTCCTCCTATTTTCAGCGCTCACCTCGAAATCCACTCACAATTTAATTTTAGTTAAATTGAAATTTCAAAAAATTAATTATAATGAAATTCTAAAACTTGTTAAATGCCGAAATCCATACATTTTAGAGTTTCTAAAATTCCACCATTGTAAAATAATTTTCAAATTTTAGTCCAAAAAAAGCTTCATAAATTTTTAGTTAACATTTTTAGAACCCTGATGAATGATTTTATTCAAAATATTTAATTGTAAATTGTATAAAATTCCTAAATTATGAAATTCTCAATTAAAATCTAAAACTTTGAAATTTCAAAATTATAAACAAAACTGAATTGACCATAATCTGACGAATCACGTTAAAATTCTAAAATTTATATTCCTGTAATTTTAGAAAATAAAAATAAAATTTTTAAAATTCATAAAAAACGTTACAGTTAAATAAATAATTTTGAAGAAATCTTAGAATCAGTATGGTGATAATCTAGCATTGAATGGTTGAATATATAAGAATTTTAAAGAATGTTTTCCAACGAGAAATGTAATAGCAAAAATATTTTGGGAATCTAAAATTTTAAAGCTAATCTTCAGAACAGTAATCTTCAAATATTCCAAAATTGGGCTATTTCACATTTATGAAATTCTAAAATTCAATAAATTATAAAATTGTTAATTTCAAATAAAATTCTGATTTTCAATTTATTTATATCGTTCTAAAATTCTAAAGGCCCATTTTGAACTAACGCAACGTCAAATCAAATAATTTTATATTGAATAAAAATATAAAATTTTGAAATTTCTAAAATTCTAAATAACAGGTCAGATTATATAAAATAATCATAATACAATTCTAAACACTGAAATTCAGTCAGTTTTAAAATTCATAAGAGAATTATTCTAAACATAATTTCTAAATTTTAAAAATTCTGAAATTCCAAAATTTCCATTTCCAATAATGAAGTTTATAGATTTTGTTAAATAGGAATTTTGTATTTTAGATTTTTGGAATTCATGTTCGGAATAATTTTATTGTTGCAATATTATATTAAAATCTTTGGTTCCAAAAGCTCTGAAACAAAATTTCCAAAATTTCAAATATTAGATTACTTCAAATAAACCACTCATAATGAAACTCCAAATACCAAAATTCAGTTACTATTAAAATTCTCAGGAGGATTATGCTAAATGTTATTTCCAAATTTCTAAAATTCTAAAACTTTGTTCAAAGAAACTTTTGAACAGAATATAGTATGAGGATTTGGATCTGTTTGGTGTCAATCTAGGATTTGAGAAGACCAAATATATGACACCACTAAGAATTTTAGTCGTACCTAATATCGAATGGTTTTTATTAGTCAAAATTATTTCAAAGATCTCGGAAAGCCCTAAATCCTCCAAACTTTAATTTGAAGTTTTTGATAAATCACTAATTCTGTAACAAGACGCAACTCAACCTCTAGCAAATTTCAGGAATATCGAGAAAAACGCATATACTCGAATAGCCTTAGAATTGTAAAATAATCTCGTTTTGTACCAAAAATTTGGATATTCCATAAATTTTTAATAATGTCAATAATTTAGAAAAACTTAGATGTCGAACATCTTAATGCTATTAAAATTCGAAAATCTAGATTAATTCTAAAATCGAATTTCGATAATGTCATCTCTGTGAGATCATTTAACTGAGTGCTGTGTTTAATCCAAATCCCAAAAAATCCTTCAAAATTTGGAATATTTCATAAATTTTGAATAATTTCAATACATTGGTCAACAAGGGCAGATATCAGAAACAAGAATATTCATTTCCGACGTGACGTATTTTCCGATGCTGAATCCGACGAATTTGTGAATAACTTCTTTTTAGTTTTTTGATTTTGTACCGTTATTAAGAGTGATAACCGGAGGAGCACGTGGCACTCAAGTAAAATTGTTGTTGAGGGTCTACTGCCGGCGGTGCACACGACACTCAAGGTGTTAAGCTCCGTTTCTCTCGCCGAATTTTGTGGAATAAGACACTGTCTAGGCTTATAGACGAGGCATACCATAGTAGTCCAGTGTTTGACGGTAAATATAGGTTATTATCTCAGAATTCTTACGGACAAAACCGATTGATGTAAAATTTGGACAGTAAGTGGGGAATGACTCTAGGAACAAAACTTATATCTTGTCAATGTGTATTTTTACCCGGGGATGGATGTCACCCTTTCCGGAGACGAAAATTAGTACAGTCAAAATAACCACAGAAATCGATAGAGGGATAAATTCTAAGCAAAAAATGTGTAATACAATTTTTTCAATACATCAATATTTTTCGAGTTATTCGCGATTGGTTATTTAACGATAACTTCCTTAACTTTTATGATATCTAATCACTCCAAAAAGCATTTGCCTGTGAAGTTGAATTTCCTTGAACCCTTCTTTGTTGAGAGTTTTCAGTTTAAAGGGCTTGGGAAAGGTGGTCCTTGCACTCAATAGCGAATATAAAACGGTGATATTACCACGAAAAAGCGTTAAACACTGGACTATAGGTTTACCGACGTGTAATTGGAAATCAATTTCCGATACCATCCCGTCATACCCAAGAACATCGAACATGGGATTTGATTGTATCAAACTCCATGATCGCATTCCTTTTTATGTCCCCAATCAACTGTACTTGTTTTAGTATACATTTTGATTTCTTAACTTTAATCGTGCTCCAAGAAAAGCTGTTACACGAAATCGACTGTCGGCATGGTAAAGGTTAAATAAGCTCTACAAATATATATGTAAACATTCGATTTTATAACTCGTGAGCTAGATTAAACTTAGATTAGATTGCATCTTGATTCCCCAGCCGGTAAATCATCCGCCAATCGTTGGCGAGAAGTATGTTTAGGGAATTTATCCACCATGTCATTTAGTTGAAAAGCATGGATGTGAAGTTTTCCACACTTTTTTCCACAGTAATACGTATACAAATCATATTGGAAAAAAACAAATCATATTGGATTCTAACTAGTTTTTCATGTGTTGGTGCGATTGTACACTGTTAAGAATCCGTATAATATAATTTTACTAAATTTCGATTTAAAAAACCGAATAAAATCAATGCAATATAATTTTTGTTCAAATAAATTATTATTAATGCAATACGTAAAACTAATTTAATTTGAGATAACGATATTTAGTATTTGATATTACTATACAACGGTGAATTGTTTATTCTCAATTATATAATAAAAACAGTTTTTAAGCACAGTAGTAACGGAATGTTAAACTAATTTAATTGAATTTATTTAACGCCAGTTCGTTTATATCCGCTAGTCAGTATACAAAAACGTTTATTTATTTTGTTTTATATGAAGTTTTGCTAAAAACAAATGCCACGATATGAAGTTTAAAGTAATAATAATAATTTACAATAGATTGGTGTCATGTATTTTGAAAAGGGAATAATCCATAACCCTTTAATATCCAGGAAAACGATGAAATAAAACAGCCAACTCTAACACCTTTATAGCTGATTTATTAACTAAACTTATTATTAAATCTATATTTTTCGATGCAACTTACAAACGTTCTCTTTATTTTCTGTTAAATACAAAATTTTGCTCAAATCTCATATTTTGTTTGCTAATAAATTTCAAAAACAACAGACATAATTTCATAAAAAACTAAAAATGACCTCATTTTATTTGCAATTTTCTTTGATTATAAAGGGTCAGCGGATTATTTAATTTAAATAAAATATGTTAAATAGTATTTCAGATTTTTATTATAACCTTCAGCGTTTCTTCAAGATAATTTTAATTAACATTTTTGCAATTTTATTGGACTGGTATTTCATATAAAAAAAATGTAATCAAGAACGATCTATAGTTTTCTGCTACCAGTTAAGCTTGTTCAATCAAACATCGAAGTTCTAAAACTAGAAACCAAAGTTACAAACCACAAAAATATCAAATAGTTTTAGTTCAACATATTTATTATTTGGTTCCAATTGGAATTCAAATATACTGCATTCAAAATGTAATTTCTTTAAAAAATCTTTCGAATAAAAGTGATTTCGTGGGAAAATAAGATCATTCCGAGGCAATATTAGTGGAATTTAGTCAAAATAATATATGGACCATAAGAAAATGAATCCAAATCACTGGCAAGTGGCGTAAATGACATTTAACAATTTTTAGTCTTAATCGCCACAAAAAATTTCCAGTTTAAATTAATTCTTGATATAAGAAATAGTTAATAGAGATAATGGACAACAATTTTAAGCAGCTACTACATGTACTATCGCATCCTTAGTTCAAATATCTAGAAGTATGTGTAAACGGTCAATGAACGATATCAGATAAAATCTCAATTGGTACGAAAAGTTTCCAGGCTAATTTATTCCCCTGGGTAGGGGGTACTTTTTAGAATCGATGGACAGCAAAGTACGTCAGCTACACAGCTAGCACTAAATGTACTATCCGGAACTGAATTCAAATCTCTGGCAAGGGGTGCTAAGGCCCATTTATCAGTTTCAGCTAAAATATCAATTGTTATAAAAAGTTTCCAGGCTAATTTATTCCCCTGGATAGGGGTGAGCTTTTGGGCTCGATAAATGAAGTAGTAGGCCGTCTACTACATGTACTATCCGGAAGTGAATTCAAATCTCTGGCAAGGGGTGCTAAGGCCCATTTAACAGTTTCAGCTAAAATCTCAATTGTTAGAAAAAATTTCCAGGCTAATTTATTCCCCTGGATAGGGGTGAGTTTTTGAGCTCGATGGATGGAGTAGTAGGCCATCTACTACATGTACTATCCGGAAGTGAATTCAAATCTCTGGCAAGGGGTGCTAAGGCCCATTTATCAGTTTCAGCTAAAATCTCAATTGTTAGAAAAAGTTTCCAGGCTAATTTATTCCCCTGGATAGGGGTGAGTTTTTGAGCTCGATGGATGTAGTAGTAGGCCATCTACTACATGTACTATCCGTAGGTGAATTCAAATCTCTGGCAATGGGTGCTAAGGCCCATTTATCAGTTTCAGCTAAAATCTCAATTGTTAGAAAAAGTTTCCAGGCTAATTTATTCCCCTGGCTAGGGGTGAGTTTTTGGGCTCGATGGATGAAGTAGTAGGCCATCTACTACATATACTATCCGGAAGTGAATTCAAATCTCTGGCAAGGGGTGCTAAGGCCCATTTATCAGTTTCAGCTAAAATCTCAATTGTTAGAAAAAGTTTCCAGGCTAATTTATTCCCCTGGATAGGGGTGAGTTTTTGGGCTCGATGGATGTAGTAGTAGGCCATCTACTACATGTACTATCCGGAAGTGAATTCAAATCTCTGGCAAGGGGTGCTAAGGCACATTTAACAGTTTCAGCTAAAATCTCAATTGTTATAAAAAGTTTCCAGGCTAATTAATTCCGTTGGATAGGGGTGAGTTTTTGGGCTCGATGGATGTAGTAGTAGGCCATCTACTACATGTACTATCCGGAAGTGAATTCAAATTTCTGGCAAGGGGTGCTAAGGCCCATTTATCAGTTTCAGCTAAAATCTCAATTGTTAGAAAAAGTTTCCAGACTAATTTATTCCCCTGGATAGGGGTGAGTTTTTGAGCTCGATGGATGAAGTAGTAGGCCATCAACTTCAGGTACTATCCAGAAGTGAATTCAAATCTCTGGCAAGATGCGCTAAGGCCGATTTATCAGTTTCAGCTAAAATCTCAATTGTTAGAAAAAGTTTCCAGGATAATTTATTCCCCTGGATAGGGGGTAGTTTTTGGGCTCGATGGATGTAGTAGTAGGCCATCTACTACATCTACTATCAGAAAGTGAATTCAAATCTCTGGCAAATGGTGCTAAGGCCGATTTATCAGTTTCAGCTAAAATATCAACACCTAAAGTTTCCAAAATAATTTATTCCCCTGGATAGGGGTGAGTTTTTGGGCTCGGTGAATGTAGTAGTAGGCCAACTACTACATGTACTATCCGGAAGTGAATTCAAATCTCTGACAAGGGGTGCTAAGGCCCATTTATCAGTTTCAGCTAAAATCTCAATTGTTAGAAAAAGTTTCCAGGCTAATTTATTCCCCTGGACAGGGGTGAGTTTTTGGGCTCGATGGATGTAGTAGTAGGCCATCTACTACATGTATTATCCGGAAGTGAATTCAAATCTATGGCAAGGGGTGCTAAGGCCTATTTATCAGTTTCAGCTAAAATATCAATTGTTAGATAAAGTTTCTAGGCTAATTTATTCCCCTGGATAGGGGTGAGTTTTTGGGCTCGATGGATGTAGTAGTAGGCCGTTTACTACATGTACTATCCGGAAGTGAATTCAAATCTCTGGCAAGGGGTGCTAAGGCCTATTTATCAGTTTCAGCTAAAATATCAATTGTTAGATAAAGTTTCCAGGCTAATTTATTCCCCTGGATAGGGGTGAGTTTTTGGGCTCGATGGATGGAGTAGTAAGCCGTTTAGTACATGTACTATCCGGAAGTGAATTCAAATCTCTGGCAAGGGGTGCTAAGGCCCATTTATCAGTTTCAGGTAAAATCTCAATTGTTAGAAAAAGTTTCCAGGCTAATTTATTCCCCTAGATAGGGGTGAGTTTTTGGGCTCGATGGATGTAGTAGTAGGCCGTCTACTACATGTACTATCCGGAAGTGAATTCAAATCTCTGGCAAGGGGTGCTAAGGCCCATTTATCAGTTTCAGCTAAAATCTCAATTGTTAGAAAAAGTTTCCAGGCTAATTTATTCCCCTGGATAGGGGTGAGTTTTTGGGCTCGATGGATGTAGTAGTAGGCCATCTACTACATCTACTATCCGGAAGTGAATTCAAATCTCTGGCAAGGGGTGCTAAGGCCCATTTATCAGTTTCAGCTAAAATCTCAATTGTTAGAAAAAGTTTCCAGGCTAATTTATTCCCCTGGATAGGGGTGAGTTTTTGGGCTCGATGGATGTAGTAGTAGGCCATCTACTACATGTACTATCCGGAAGTGAATTCAAATCTCTGGCAAGGGGTGCTAAGGCCTATTTATCAGTTTCAGCTAAAATATCAATTGTTAGATAAAGTTTCCAGGCTAATTTATTCCCCTGGATAGGGGTGAGTTTTTGGGCTCGATGGATGTAGTAGTAGGCCATCTACTACATGTACTATCCGGAAGTGAATTCAAATCTCTGGCAAGGGGTGCTAAGGCCTATATATCAGTTTCAGCTAAAATATCAATTGTTAGATAAAGTTTCCAGGCTAATTTATTCCCCTGGATAGGGGTGAGTTTTTGGGCTCGATGGATGGAGTAGTAGGCCGTTTAGTACATGTACTATCCGGAAGTGAATTCAAATCTCTGGCAAGGGGTGCTAAGGCCCATTTATCAGTTTCAGCTAAAATCTCAATTGTTAGAAAAAGTTTACAGGCTAATTTATTCCCCTGGATAGGGGTGAGTTTTTGGGCTCGATGGATGTAGTAGTAGGCCATCTACTACATGTACTATCCGGAAGTGAATTCAAATCTCTGGCAAGGGGTGCTAAGGCCCATTTATCAGTTTCAGCTAAAATCTCAATTGTTAGAAAAAGTTTCCAGGCTAATTTATTCCCCTGGATAGGGGTGAGTTTTTGGGCTCGATGGATGTAGTAGTAGGCCATCTACTACATCTACTATCCGGAAGTGAATTCAAATCTCTGGCAAGGGGTGCTAAGGCCCATTTATCAGTTTCAGCTAAAATCTCAATTGTTAGAAAAAGTTTCCAGGCTAATTTATTCCCCTGGATAGGGGTGAGTTTTTGGGCTCGATGGATGAAGTAATAGGCCATCTACTACATGTACTATCCGGAAGTGAATTCAAATCTCTGGCAAGGGGTGCTAAGGCCCATTTATCAGTTTCAGCTAAAATCTCAATTGTTAGAAAAAGTTTCCAGGATAATTTATTCCCCTGGATAGGGGTGAGTTTTTGGGCTCGATGGATGAAGTAGTAGGCCGTCTACTACATGTACTATCCGGAAGTGAATTCAAATCTCTGGCAAGGGGTGCTAAGGCCGATTTATCAGTTTCAGCTAAAATCTCAATTGTTAGAAAAAGTTTCCAGACTAATTTATTCCCCTGGATAGGGGTGAGTTTTTGGACTCAATAGATGAAGTAGCAGGCAGTCTACTACATGTACTATCCGGAAGTGAATTCAAATCTCTGGCAAGGGGTGCTAAGGCCCATTTATCAGTTTCATAAAATTTAAATTAAAAAAATTTACGTGCAATCTGGAAAGTTGGAAAATTAATTATTAATTTGAAAACTGATCAGCCATTTCTTTCCGATTAGTTTTACTTAATATTCTGGTAATTCAAAAAGCAAACTACTCATAAAATTTAGCAAGAGTAGCTGCGAGCAGTCAGAAGTACTTGTGTGTAGTTTGCCACGTTAAATGGAACCCGAGTGGTGAGTTTTTGGGCTCGATGGATGTAGTAGTAGGCCATCTACTACATCTACTATCCGGAAGTGAATTCAAATCTCTGGCAAGGGGTGCTAAGGCCCATTTATCAGTTTCAGCTAAAATCTCAATTGTTAGAAAAAGTTTCCAGGCTAATTTATTCCCCTGGATAGGGGTGAGTTTTTGGGCTCGATGGATGTAGTAGTAGGCCATCTACTACATGTACTATCCGGAAGTGAATTCAAATCTCTGGCAAGGGGTGCTAAGGCCCATTTATCAGTTTCAGCTAAAATCTCAATTGTTAGAAAAAGTTTCCAGGCTAATTTATTCCCCTGGATAGGGGTGAGTTTTTGGACTCGATGGATGAAGTTGTAGGCCATCTACTACATGTACTATCCGGAAGTGAATTCAAATCTCTGGCAAGGGGTGCTAAGGCCCATTTAACAGTTTCAGCTAAAATCTCAATTGTTAGAAAAAGTTTCCAGGATAATTTATTCCCCTGGATAGGGGGTAGTTTTTGGGCTCGATGGATGTAGTAGTAGGCCATCTACTACATCTACTATCAGAAAGTGAATTCAAATCTCTGGCAAATGGTGCTAAGGCCCATTTATCAGTTTCAGCTAAAATATTAACACCTAAAGTTTCCAAAATAATTTATTCCCCTGGATAGGGGTGAGTTTTTGGGCTCGGTGAATGTAGTAGTAGGCCAACTACTACATGTACTATCCGGAAGTGAATTCAAATCTCTGGCAAGGGGTGCTAAGGCCTATTTATCAGTTTCAGCTAAAATATCAATTGTTAGATAAAGTTTCCAGGCTAATTTATTCCCCTGGATAGGGGTGAGTTTTTGGGCTCGATGGATGTAGTAGTAGGCCATCTACTACATGTACTATCCGGAAGTGAATTCAAATCTCTGGCAAGGGGTGCTAAGGCCTATATATCAGTTTCAGCTAAAATATCAATTGTTAGATAAAGTTTCCAGGCTAATTTATTCCCCTGGATAGGGGTGAGTTTTTGGGCTCGATGGATGGAGTAGTAGGCCGTTTAGTACATGTACTATCCGGAAGTGAATTCAAATCTCTGGCAAGGGGTGCTAAGGCCCATTTATCAGTTTCAGCTAAAATCTCAATTGTTAGAAAAAGTTTACAGGCTAATTTATTCCCCTGGATAGGGGTGAGTTTTTGGGCTCGATGGATGTAGTAGTAGGCCATCTACTACATGTACTATCCGGAAGTGAATTCAAATCTCTGGCAAGGGGTGCTAAGGCCCATTTATCAGTTTCAGCTAAAATCTCAATTGTTAGAAAAAGTTTCCAGGCTAATTTATTCCCCTGGATAGGGGTGAGTTTTTGGGCTCGATGGATGTAGTAGTAGGCCATCTACTACATCTACTATCCGGAAGTGAATTCAAATCTCTGGCAAGGGGTGCTAAGGCCCATTTATCAGTTTCAGCTAAAATCTCAATTGTTAGAAAAAGTTTCCAGGCTAATTTATTCCCCTGGATAGGGGTGAGTTTTTGGGCTCGATGGATGTAGTAGTAGGCCATCTACTACATGTACTATCCGGAAGTGAATTCAAATCTCTGGCAAGGGGTGCTAAGGCCCATTTATCAGTTTCAGCTAAAATCTCAATTGTTAGAAAAAGTTTCCAGGCTAATTTATTCCCCTGGATAGGGGTGAGTTTTTGGACTCGATGGATGAAGTTGTAGGCCATCTACTACATGTACTATCCGGAAGTGAATTCAAATCTCTGGCAAGGGGTGCTAAGGCCCATTTAACAGTTTCAGCTAAAATCTCAATTGTTAGAAAAAGTTTCCAGGATAATTTATTCCCCTGGATAGGGGGTAGTTTTTGGGCTCGATGGATGTAGTAGTAGGCCATCTACTACATCTACTATCAGAAAGTGAATTCAAATCTCTGGCAAATGGTGCTAAGGCCCATTTATCAGTTTCAGCTAAAATATTAACACCTAAAGTTTCCAAAATAATTTATTCCCCTGGATAGGGGTGAGTTTTTGGGCTCGGTGAATGTAGTAGTAGGCCAACTACTACATGTACTATCCGGAAGTGAATTCAAATCTCTGGCAAGGGGTGCTAAGGCCTATTTATCAGTTTCAGCTAAAATATCAATTGTTAGATAAAGTTTCCAGGCTAATTTATTCCCCTGGATAGGGGTGAGTTTTTGGGCTCGATGGATGTAGTAGTAGGCCATCTACTACATGTACTATCCGGAAGTGAATTCAAATCTCTGGCAAGGGGTGCTAAGGCCTATATATCAGTTTCAGCTAAAATATCAATTGTTAGATAAAGTTTCCAGGCTAATTTATTCCCCTGGATAGGGGTGAGTTTTTGGGCTCGATGGATGGAGTAGTAGGCCGTTTAGTACATGTACTATCCGGAAGTGAATTCAAATCTCTGGCAAGGGGTGCTAAGGCCCATTTATCAGTTTCAGCTAAAATCTCAATTGTTAGAAAAAGTTTACAGGCTAATTTATTCCCCTGGATAGGGGTGAGTTTTTGGGCTCGATGGATGTAGTAGTAGGCCATCTACTACATGTACTATCCGGAAGTGAATTCAAATCTCTGGCAAGGGGTGCTAAGGCCCATTTATCAGTTTCAGCTAAAATCTCAATTGTTAGAAAAAGTTTCCAGGCTAATTTATTCCCCTGGATAGGGGTGAGTTTTTGGGCTCGATGGATGTAGTAGTAGGCCATCTACTACATCTACTATCCGGAAGTGAATTCAAATCTCTGGCAAGGGGTGCTAAGGCCCATTTATCAGTTTCAGCTAAAATCTCAATTGTTAGAAAAAGTTTCCAGGCTAATTTATTCCCCTGGATAGGGGTGAGTTTTTGGGCTCGATGGATGTAGTAGTAGGCCATCTACTACATGTACTATCCGGAAGTGAATTCAAATCTCTGGCAAGGGGTGCTAAGGCCCATTTATCAGTTTCAGCTAAAATCTCAATTGTTAGAAAAAGTTTCCAGGCTAATTTATTCCCCTGGATAGGGGTGAGTTTTTGGACTCGATGGATGAAGTTGTAGGCCATCTACTACATGTACTATCCGGAAGTGAATTCAAATCTCTGGCAAGGGGTGCTAAGGCCCATTTAACAGTTTCAGCTAAAATCTCAATTGTTAGAAAAAGTTTCCAGGATAATTTATTCCCCTGGATAGGGGGTAGTTTTTGGGCTCGATGGATGTAGTAGTAGGCCATCTACTACATCTACTATCAGAAAGTGAATTCAAATCTCTGGCAAATGGTGCTAAGGCCCATTTATCAGTTTCAGCTAAAATATTAACACCTAAAGTTTCCAAAATAATTTATTCCCCTGGATAGGGGTGAGTTTTTGGGCTCGGTGAATGTAGTAGTAGGCCAACTACTACATGTACTATCCGGAAGTGAATTCAAATCTCTGGCAAGGGGTGCTAAGGCCTATTTATCAGTTTCAGCTAAAATATCAATTGTTAGATAAAGTTTCCAGGCTAATTTATTCCCCTGGATAGGGGTGAGTTTTTGGGCTCGATGGATGTAGTAGTAGGCCATCTACTACATGTACTATCCGGAAGTGAATTCAAATCTCTGGCAAGGGGTGCTAAGGCCTATATATCAGTTTCAGCTAAAATATCAATTGTTAGATAAAGTTTCCAGGCTAATTTATTCCCCTGGATAGGGGTGAGTTTTTGGGCTCGATGGATGGAGTAGTAGGCCGTTTAGTACATGTACTATCCGGAAGTGAATTCAAATCTCTGGCAAGGGGTGCTAAGGCCCATTTATCAGTTTCAGCTAAAATCTCAATTGTTAGAAAAAGTTTACAGGCTAATTTATTCCCCTGGATAGGGGTGAGTTTTTGGGCTCGATGGATGTAGTAGTAGGCCATCTACTACATGTACTATCCGGAAGTGAATTCAAATCTCTGGCAAGGGGTGCTAAGGCCCATTTATCAGTTTCAGCTAAAATCTCAATTGTTAGAAAAAGTTTCCAGGATAATTTATTCCCCTGGATAGGGGTGAGTTTTTGGGCTCGATGGATGTAGTAGTAGGCCATCTACTACATCTACTATCCGGAAGTGAATTCAAATCTCTGGCAAGGGGTGCTAAGGCCCATTTATCAGTTTCAGCTAAAATCTCAATTGTTAGAAAAAGTTTCCAGGCTAATTTATTCCCCTGGATAGGGGTGAGTTTTTGGGCTCGATGGATGTAGTAGTAGGCCATCTACTACATGTACTATCCGGAAGTGAATTCAAATCTCTGGCAAGGGGTGCTAAGGCCCATTTATCAGTTTCAGCTAAAATCTCAATTGTTAGAAAAAGTTTCCAGGCTAATTTATTCCCCTGGATAGGGGTGAGTTTTTGGACTCGATGGATGAAGTTGTAGGCCATCTACTACATGTACTATCCGGAAGTGAATTCAAATCTCTGGCAAGGGGTGCTAAGGCCCATTTAACAGTTTCAGCTAAAATCTCAATTGTTAGAAAAAGTTTCCAGGATAATTTATTCCCCTGGATAGGGGGTAGTTTTTGGGCTCGATGGATGTAGTAGTAGGCCATCTACTACATCTACTATCAGAAAGTGAATTCAAATCTCTGGCAAATGGTGCTAAGGCCCATTTATCAGTTTCAGCTAAAATATTAACACCTAAAGTTTCCAAAATAATTTATTCCCCTGGATAGGGGTGAGTTTTTGGGCTCGGTGAATGTAGTAGTAGGCCAACTACTACATGTACTATCCGGAAGTGAATTCAAATCTCTGGCAAGGGGTGCTAAGGCCCATTTATCAGTTTCAGCTAAAATCTCAATTGTTAGAAAAAGTTTCCAGGCTAATTTATTCCCCTGGATAGGGGTGAGTTTTTGGGCTCGATGGATGTAGTAGTAGGCCATCTACTACATGAACTATCCGGAAGTGAATTCAAATCTCTGGCAAGGGGTGCTAAGGCCCATTTATCAGTTTCAGCTAAAATCTCAATTGTTAGAAAAAGTTTCCAGGCTAATTTATTCCCCTGGATAGGGGTAAGTTTTTGGGCTCGATGGATGAAGTAGTAGGCCGTCTACTACATGTACTATCCGGAAGTGAATTCAAATCTCTGGCAAGAGGCGCTAAGGCCGATTTATCAGTTTCAGCTAAAATCTCAATTGTTATAAAAAGTTTCCAGGCTAATTTATTCCCCTGGATAGGGGTGAGTTTTTGGGCTCGATGGATGTAGTAGTAGGTCAGCTACTACATGTACTATCGAAAAGTGAATTCAAATCTCTGGCAAGGAGTGCTAAGGCCAATTTATCAGTTTCAAATCCACATTCATCAATAAATATTTTTCTTTTCTAATTAGAATAAAATTGTATCACAGACACAATTTAAGTAATGAACTTTAGTACATGGAAAGTTGTATATACCGTGTTTTAGTACTTCAGCTTCACATACATTTGCTGGGTTCCATTTAACGTGGCAAACTACACACAAGTACTTCTGACTGCTCGCAGCTACTCTTGCTAAATTTTATGAGTAGTTTGCTTTTTGAATTACCAGAATATTAAGTAAAACTAATCGGAAAGAAATGGCTGATCAGTTTTCAAATTAATAATTAATTTTCCAACTTTCCAGATTGCACGTAAATTTTTTTAATTTAAATTTTATGAAACTGATAAATGGGCCTTAGCACCCCTTGCCAGAGATTTGAATTCACTTCCGGATAGTACATGTAGTAGACTGCCTGCTACTTCATCTATTGAGTCCAAAAACTCACCCCTATCCAGGGGAATAAATTAGTCTGGAAACTTTTTCTAACAATTGAGATTTTAGCTGAAACTGATAAATCGGCCTTAGCACCCCTTGCCAGAGATTTGAATTCACTTCCGGATAGTACATGTAGTAGACGGCCTACTACTTCATCCATCGAGCCCAAAAACTCACCCCTATCCAGGGGAATAAATTATCCTGGAAACTTTTTCTAACAATTGAGATTTTAGCTGAAACTGATAAATGGGCCTTAGCACCCCTTGCCAGAGATTTGAATTCACTTCCGGATAGTACATGTAGTAGATGGCCTATTACTTCATCCATCGAGCCCAAAAACTCACCCCTATCCAGGGGAATAAATTAGCCTGGAAACTTTTTCTAACAATTGAGATTTTAGCTGAAACTGATAAATGGGCCTTAGCACCCCTTGCCAGAGATTTGAATTCACTTCCGGATAGTACATGTAGTAGACGGCCTACTACTTCATCCATCGAGCCCAAAAGCTCACCCCTATCCAGGGGAATAAATTAGCCTGGAAACTTTTTCTAACAATTGAGATTTTACCTGAAACTGATAAATGGGACTTAGCACTCCTTGCCAGAGATTTGAATTCACTTCCGGATAGTACATGTAGTAGTTGGCCTACTACTACATTCACCGAGCCCAAAAACTCACCCCTATCCAGGGGAATAAATTATTTTGGAAACTTTAGGTGTTGATATTTTAGCTGAAACTGATAAATCGGCCTTAGCACCCCTTGCCAGAGATTTGAATTCATTTTCATATAGTAGATTTAGTAGATGGCCTACTACTACATCCATCGAGCCCAAAAACTACACCCTATCCAGGGGAATAAATTATCCTGGAAACTTTTTCTAACAATTGAGATTTTAGCTGAACCTGATAAATGGGCCTTAGCACCCCTTGCCAGAGATTTGAATTCACTTCCGGATAGTACATGTAGTAGACGGCCTACTACTTCATCCATCGAGCTCAAAAACTCACCCCTATCCAGGGGAATAAATTAGCCTGGAAACTTTTTCTAACAATTGAGATTTTAGCTGAAACTGATAAATGGGCCTTAGCACCCCTTGCCAGAGATTTGAATTCACTTCCGGAGAGAAAATGTAGTAGTTGGCCTACTACTACATTCACCGAGCCCAAAAACTCACCCCTATCCAGGGGAATAAATTATTTTGGAAACTTTAGGTGTTGATATTTTAGCTGAAACTGATAAATCGGCCTTAGCACCACTTGCCAGAGATTTGAATTTACTTTCTGATAGTAGATGTAGTAGATGGCCTACTACTACATCCATCGAGCCCAAAAACTACCCCCTATCCAGGGGAATAAATTAGTCTGGAAACTTTAAGTACCAATTGAAATTTCGTCTGAAATCGTTCATTGACCGTTAATACCTACTACTTGATATTTGAACAAGGGATCCGATAGTACATGGAGTGGCTGCTTAAAATTGTGGTCCATTATACCGAATAACTATTTCTTAAACCAAGAATTAATTTAAACTGGACATTTTTTTTTGGCGATTAAGACTAAAAATTGTTAAATCTCATTTACGCCACTTGCCAATGGTTTGGATTCATTTTTTTATGGTCCATATATTATTTTGACTAAATTCCACTAATATTGCCTCTGAATGGTCTTACTTTCCCAGGAAATCACTTTTATTCGAAAGATTTTGTAATGAAATTACATATTTAGTACTAAATATTTCAATATGAATCGTAAATTTTCCAATTGGAATTCAGTTTAGCAGTGTGAAACTAATACATATATAGAATCTGTGGAATTTGTGGAAAACTTCACATCCATTGAAAAGCGTTCAAATATAATCAGATTTTACTGCTCTTCTTCTTTACTTGTGCTAAAGATGAACTATACGGATTAACGTACTCTCGTCGATTACGCACTCTCGTCGAAACTGATAATGATAATGTTGTTTAGTAGGCAGACGATGCTTAGTGTAAACTTCAAGAGCCACTCAGTAAGTTTTCCCAAACCTGGTTTGGTGAAACCAGAATATTGCTAAATAACTTGATCAAGAAGTTTTTGATCCTTATCCACCGCAATATTTATTTGGTATCTGCAATTTTTAGTCCAAAAGTTTCCCAGTTTTCAAAAAATTCATACATTCTATGGTTCTCGGGCCACCCACTCATAGTTCCATGATTAACAGAGGATAAAATCTCTGTTGCCAATATAAGTTACAATTCGTGATCGGATTTGATGTTTTCCGAGTTATTTTTATATTTAATATAATCGAGTTTGCGTGTATTACGAAAATGGGGCGATTTGGTTAGACAATAATTAATATATTTATTAATTATCGGTTTAATTTCAAATATTAATATTTAATTGAGGACTAGGTCTATGTTTCAATCAATTATTTTTATAATTTTCGAATAACGAAACTTTTTTTTGTTCCCATGATACATGCAGAATTCCACCTAAATCGGTCAAGAAATAAACGAATTTCATCATAATTGGTTAAGAAATAGCCAATTCTATCCCTAATTGGCCATATTCAAGAACTTCTTTCTGTTTTATCCAAAAGTGATATAAAAATTATCTTAACTTCCCCAGATAGTCTGAAAAGCTATAAGTAATAAAAATCATGGACAATTTGTGTCCTTTAAGTCCGAAGCCCTTTGAATCAGTCCCTTAAATTCAGATATTGCTGTGTTATGTAATGTTTTTTTGCTGTATACTTTTTATTTAGAATTGACCTCCTCTTAAAATGTCTATGGTGTCCCTTGGAAAATTTTGGATAACCTTGAGTCGTCATGATGCTCCGACAACCCATTATCTGTTTGTAAAAACATAGACATAACATTTAATTGAGCCGCATGCTCCTTCTTAGATAACAAGCAAGTTCATAGTTGCGTTTTTTGCTTCACACATCTTCGCACTTGCTTGATATTGGCACCACCGATACATATACGAGATGATTCTGATCGTTTTGTCCCAAGTGAACGGTCGTTTCATTGGCCCGGAAGATATGACCAAATTGATTTATTTTGCTTCTGGGTTTACATATACGATTGACTCGTTATTAACTTTGGGCGATAAAGGCCAAGAAAATTTGGTTGTCGGTCCAAGCAAATAAATAGTTGTCTTCGACATTTAACGAATCAAGCACCTACTTGTTGAATCAGTTGACTAAGGAGCCACGCTCCACACAACTCGAACCTTGGTAGCGACGATATCTGATTCAATGGAATCACCTTACTTATGTATTGATAACTGTGGAATAAACTATATGGCGCTAAAGGCATCCTCACTCGCATTCAAAAATCAATGGATTTCATATTGAGAAACGCTTTCTAGTCCATCAGATAAGAAGCGAGGTAAGTTTCAGTTCAGGCAGTTGATTTCTGAATTTGATCCATAACTTTGCAGTAGCTTCCTGATCCCAATCAATATTGAAAGCCTAAAGTTTTAAATTATAATGACAGGTGCCAAAAACTTGTGGTGTGAGCAACTTGTGAAATAAAACTTCGTTTAGTCAAAGATTCATTAACGTTGAGAGTAACGTCGAAGGAAAATAAATCGTTTGATGATTTCCAAACGATTCGCAAAATTTTTCCAACTTATTATCCAAATTACAATTTAACTGAAAACTGTTGAACATTGAAAACTTTGTGATCCATCTATGTAAGATGTAGGCCTAATTAGCCACAAGTTGTCTCACTCACTTTATCTGTGGGTTTAGCAGCCGATTGCCCTGACTCACATGTAATCGAATTTGTATGATGACGACGAAACCATATTTTGCATGATGATCTATACATCGCGACTGATGTTTTCTTCAAAGAATTTTATGTGTGTTGGACAACGTTGTAACATTTGAGGATTTTCTAACTATGAGAGGTTAGGAACTTTAGGTTGATTGATAGAAGCTTGGCAAGTTTCTATTACATTACACTGTCCATTTAGAAATTTGTGTAACTCTTCAATAGCTGGAAAGTTATTAGGGCCGATGACAACACCCATCTGTGTTATAGGTCCTTGTTCAATTTGTCTGCTTTCCAAGCACCTGCAATACTCGTAACACTTCATAATCGTCATAATGATCCATCCTTTAATGAAATTGCTGGTTGCTGCCAAATTGTCAGAACCATCTCGACGTTACCAGGGTTGTAGGTCAGAATCTCAGAATATAACATTTCTTGTCATATATGTAGTGTACAAGTTGCATCCAAGCGAGCGGATAGGTTGCCACTTCAGGTTGATTAAACCATCTGGGCTGTAGAAGGGATATAGACAGATGGAAAGACAGACAAACTGACATACTGACAGGCGGTGTTACAGACACCACTTCTAAGCTCATTTTTTTAAAATAACAAAATGTGCAAACTAAAATAACAAGGCAGGTGTCAGTCGGTTTGTCTGTCTGTTTGTCTGCCTACGTTCTCTGTACATCCCAGATAGCTTAACTAATCGAAATGAAACTTCATATTAAAACTTCTTCATACATTTTGCGGTCCCAGTGTATTTTTGTGAAATTCGGCCAACCGAAAGTGGCAACTGCCGTGGACCAGAACATGTATTTTGCAAATATCTCAAAAAACACAAAGTTAACAGAAAAACTTTAAAGTACAAAATGTTCAACAATAATTACATTGCACAATTTAACATTCACCCGACTGAAACGCCCTTTCCTGCATATAGCGGACATTTGCTTAACTAGATTAAAGAATTTTCCTCCTATTCCAGAATATTTCTCCCTTTTCCAAAATATTTATTAAAGAATTATCCTCCTTTTTCAGAATATTTCTACCTTTTCCAAAATATTTTTAAAAAACTTATCCATAAATAAACAGTTTTTCGGCCAAGACAAGTGATAGAAAATAAAAAATTATAATATTAAATTTGTAAGAAATTTGCTTAATAAGTTTCTTCAAATAGCCCGTTCGTAAAAGAAAATCGTGTGTTGGCCTTACCTCAATTTTTTACTAACGTAACAGACAGAAAAATTGCTTTATTGCCAGTGGTGACATACAAGCAAAGAAAAAGACGAATTCGAAATAACGATCGATCCTATACATTGTTATATCATCGTGTCATGGTGTGCATCGCATATGGGGCAGACCTCACATCCGCCAAATTTTTGTTAATTACTCCGGAAATATGCTCGAATATATTTGTCCGATAATGATTTGTTTAGTGAAGCTATAGCTCGATACATTTTGTCGTATAAATTTATTTAATTTATCAAAGTCACTACCATTTGACTCAAATTTAATGATCACGTAGACTTAACACTTTCAATAGTTTTTTTTGATAATTTTTAACAATTTCGCTGTGCAACTGTATGTTTTCCAAGATGATTTGCCAAACTATAATAAACATAAATGCCAATTTTGGTGAGAATTAGAAAAAAATTTGGTGTTGGTTACTTGTAACAAAAAAGCACTTTAGTTTGATGGCCCTTTATAAAGACTTTAACAGTTTGGTTCGGATTTATTTTCTACCAAAAAAACTGTTTCAAGAATTATTTTTCATTTATTATTTTTTTATGAGTTGTTAGCGCAAATAATTTAGCTGTCAAATAAATAACTAAATAATGTATACTACTACTCTAAATTTGGAAACATTTGAAAATAAAAATATAATATGGCGGCGTCTATCGTCAAGTACGAAAACTAAAAATTGGAATAAGATTTAAATGTTGGATTTATTTAATTCCTCTACGGAATTATTTAGTGCAATTGGTGTAAATGTCTCAAATAAATACTCTAATAAATGTAAAAAGTGTCTATTCTCAAATTCGGATCTTAGCGATATTGTAACCTTTCATATGTGTATGTAGACAATTACGAATATTATCCATAAATCGCTATATCCCTTTTCCAAGCATTTAAAAACCAATTTTTTGAATTAAATTAAGGGAATCGTGACCAAAGCGGAAAATTACTCATTTCCAAAATTTAATTAGATTTTCTTCGTTTTCAATTTTACCAAACTCTGTATGTAACGTCGCACTATGGAGAGATTTATGGGTTGGTAATGGGAAATTTTTATCGCAGTTGTGTAGTTGAATGAAAGTTTTTTTTTCTGTTAGTAACGTAATGTATTCGTATGGATGTATGCGATTTTTTCTTTTTATCTCTTGGGAAATATTTTCAATTTCCGGTTTTGCATTTGAACATTTTTATAATTGGTAATTTATTTATTTTTACCAGAGTGATATGTACGAGTATATAGTAAAAATATTAAATTTTGCAGATAATTGCAATTTTTGAAAACAAATACTTTAAGTTTTTCTTTTGTGCAAATGTGTCTGTATTATCTTATAATGGTTTTCTTCCGAGGAGATCATTTTTATTTATTTGTTTATTTTTTTTTTTTATTTCAATGTTTTTAAATAAATTTTGGAAACTAAAAATAAAGTTGAATGTTTATTTTTAGAATTTTTTTTTTTTTTTTTTAAATAAAAATAAAGAAAATTGTAATATATGCTTAGTATATACGTTTATGTACAGATAAGTAAATACCCGAAGAGTTAATATTAACAAAACTTTCCACGTTTTTTCAATAAAACATAAAAAAAAAAAAATTCTACAGTTTGAAGAGATCGCGGGCGGCTTTAACTCATCAACGTCGGTTACTAAATTTAGCAGCTTATTAAATATGATATGGAACTGCATAATATAAAGCAAATTCGTGTGGGTGCAGGCTCTTGAAAATTACGCGAGCAAAATTTTATAAAAAATTTTAGGATTCATGTTAAGCGACCCAAATTAGAGGTTCTCAGCTGTAAATCATTTTTTATTGAATTTTACAATATTGTTTTGCTTGCTCTTTCTGTTTTTTTTTTATGATCGTTAAGATTGATTTATGTCTCTTTTGCTAGTGGATTTACTGTTATATTGTCTCGATCAAAAATATATACGTGTATGACTCAATAAACACTTATATGATGTGTTTGGCGCGCAGTTTATATTGAAACATCTTTACAATCGAGACGATCAAAATAAATTTAATGATCAACTTGTGCCATTGAATAATTTTTCAGAATTTATTCAACAGGTGCATAGACGACAAATTTCAATGAGACAGTATATTGTCAGTATATTTCCTAATGTCGCAGAACTTTTCCTTTTTGACTAAAATACGAATTGGAGTTAATATAGAGAAGTACATCAGGAAACCTTTCGAGTCGTATTCTCGGCTATCGACTCGACGAAGGATCGGTAAACGACGTTGTTCTACTCAATAATGAGAGTTATATAATTTACCAGTTCATTTAATAACAGCCGATATTAAGATTTTTCAACTTCCGTAAGCAGATCTAAGACAGAAGGAAGTTCGCTGCTACGAAATATTGTGTCTACGAGGAAGTTTGCTTTGAAATGTCCTATATATTCTTTCGTTATTGTTTCACATCAGTAAAATCAGTTCAAAATTCGCCCAACGAATTTGATCATTATTTGCGAAGTTTGCATAGCGCCGTTCCGCACCCAATAGCGAAGGAACAGAACGAAAAAATACTACTAATAGCTAAAGATTTCTTAAAGAAATCAAATGAAAAACGAGGTACATTCGCAATCGTGCCGCTATCGACTCCGTTACAAGAATCACTAGACATATATGGTGATGGATGAAACACCGCTTCGCCGTTGTAATGGTACTTGTGAGCAACGAAGCATAAATTCTCTTTTAGTCATTTGTCAGGTTTTAACTATAATCTGATTTCCAGATAAACTCTGCTTATTACAATATCGGCTATTTGATATATTCCAGCTTTTTCAAGTTTCTCGAAGGAAGGGTTAATTTTTTTATTTGCTTATAGCATTGAGTAACTTACAATTGATACTAAAGGTTATTCAAATTTTTTGGTATAAATTGTTGCATTTCGATTTGTTACAGATCTCTCAAAGTTATTCGAGATTTGTGAAATTTTCGAGGTTTTAGAAAGGATGGATGAGATATGAAAATATATTGGCTTTAAGTTAATAAAAGTCTGACAATCTCATAGTTGGCAAACGAGTAAAAACTCGTCCTTGTTATGTCACGGCGAAAAATAACAAAACCGATTTCTTGCAGAAATTTTAGCACATTCATTTATTTTCTGCATTTCAGGAGATACATATGTATGTCAGTCAGTTCCAAACACAACGATTTTTTTTTGTTTGGCTTTATCTCTGCAATCTTTTCTGGGGCTCAAGGCACTCCCAATTCTTCCGCAGTTCCTTTTTAACGTCCTAGCTTAAGCAGTAGCCAACTCGAGGACTTACGGCTATAGACCCGTTTTTGTTTAAACCACCTGTACATTGGCATTGCTTCCTGCCAGCCTACAGTGCTGACATGAAAGGTGGGTCGGCCCATGGATTCCGCAACAGGGCGTAATAGATGTATTCATCTTCATCACCGATCGTAATCAGATAGAAATTGTAACTTTCTTACAACATTTTAACACCGCTTCTTCTAACTGCTTAAAACGTTGTATTCAAACCACTTCCATACAAATATTTGAATGAAGGACCATTTAGTTTTAAGATATGTATGAATTTTAGAAATTTTATTAATTTTATGAATTTACCGAACGAGACGAATTTATTAAAATGTTTCTAATCTTTATGGGAATTTTAGAAATTTTACAATTTTGATAAATTTTTTGAATGCATCTGATCAATTTTATAAATTATTTTAAGGATTGTACGCAATTAGTCAATTTGATGAATTTATAAGTTTAATTAACTTTACGAAATTTTTTAAATGTAAAAGTTAAATGAATTTAAAGAAATTTATAAATTTTAAAATTTTATGAATTTATTTTTTGGTATTTTTTCAAATTATGAAACTCGTTAAATTCATAATATTCATAAAGTTCTTAAAATTAATAAAATTCGTCTCATTGACAAATTTATATAAAATTCCTAAAATTTGTAACGTTCAAAAAATTTCAAAGATTCATAAAACTAAAAAAATTCATCAAAAATATAAAATTCCTAAAATCTATAAAATTCGTAAAATTAATCAAATTCCTCAAATGCTTGCAAATCAATACTTCCTAAAATTTATTAAATTCATTAAATTTGTAAATCCAACCAATTATAAGGAACATTAAATTCATAAAACTCATTAAGTTCATAAAATTTATTTCGTTTATCAAATTCATAAACTTACTAAATGTTCTTAAACTTAATAAATTTCTTAAATTTTATCAAATTCATAAAACGTCTAAAATTCAAAAAAATTCGCCAAATTCTTGGAACTCATAAATTCTTATAGTAACCTATAAATTGTTCAATAAAATTGGTGAAATGCCTAAAATTCCTAAAAACATTTTTGAATTCCTGAGAAATTCAATCACGATTTTTTTTTGAATATTATAAGTTTTATGAATTTAAAGAAATTAATTAAATAAGATAATAGAAATTCATGAAATTTGGAAATTTTATTCATTTTGAACATTATGCATTTGACGAACAAGACGAGTTTTATAAAATTTAGGAACTTAATGAGTTTTCAGCATTTAATCAATTTGATTAATTTTAGGGAATTTATGAGTTTTATGAACTTTACGAATTTAATGAATTTCAAATGTTTTATGAATTTCAAGAAATTTATAATTTTTAAATTTTATGAATTTATTTTTTGGTATTTTATCCCTCTCCCAAACTATAAAACTCGTTAAATTCATAATATTAATAAATTTTATTATATTAATCAATTCTTAAAATTTAAAAAACTTAAAAATTCAACGAAATATAAAATTCCTAAAATCTATAAAATTCCAAAAATACGTAAAATCCATAAAACTTATAAATTCATCGAATTAATCAAATATGTATGTATATAAAATTAATCAAATTTCTCAAATGCTTGCAATTCAAAAAATTCCTAAAATTTATTAAATTCATTAAATTTTTAAATCCAACCACTTACATATAACAGACATTAAATTCATAAAATTCATTAAGTTCTTAAAATTTATAAAATTCGTCTCGTTTGTCAAATTCATAAACTTAATAAATCTTTTTAAACTTAATAAATTTCTTCAATTTTATCATATTCATAAAACTTCTAAAATTCAAAAAATTCGCCAAATTCTTGGAACTCATAAAATTCCTAAAAAATATTTTGAATTCCTAAGAAATTCATTCACGATTTTTGGAATATTATACATTTTATGAACTTTAAGAAATTAATTAATGTTTAAAAATTCATTGAAATTTAGAAATTTTATTAATTTTGAACAATCATTTGACCAACCAAACGAATTTTATAAATTTTAGGAACTTAATGAGTTTTCAGTATTTAATCAATTTGATTAATTTTAGGGAATTTATGAGTTTTATGAACTTTAACAATTTATTGAATTTCAAATGTTTTATGAATTTTACGAAATTTATAATTTTTAAATTTTATGAATTTATTTTTTGGTATTTTGTACCTCTCCCAAATTATGAAACCCGTTAAATTCCTAGCACTGATTTACCAATTTCATAAAATACATACCATATTTAAAATTCCTAAATTTCCTAACATTTGCCGTATTCAAAAAATTCGTAAAATACATAAAACTTATAAATTCATCAAATTGATTATATGTATAAAATTCATAAAATTCCTAAATTCATTAAATTTGTAAAATTCAACAAATTTTTAAAATTGATCTCTTGTTCTTCAAGACGAATTTTATAAAATTTAGAAACTTAACGAGTTTTCAGTATTTGATCAATTTGATTAATTTTAGGGAATTTATGAGTTTTATGAACTTTACGAATTTATTGAATTTCAAATGTTTTATGAATTTTAAGAAATTTATAATTTTTAAATTTTCCAAACTTACGTTTTGGTATTTTGTCCCTCTCCAAAACTATGAAATTCGTTAAATTCATAATATTCATAAAGTTCATAAAACTAATCAATTCTTAAAATTTATAAAACTTAAAAATTCAACGAAATATAAAATTCCTAAAATCTATGAAATTCAAAAAATTCCTAAAATTTTTAATCCAACCAATAATAAGAGACATTAAATGCATAAAACTCATTAAGTTCATAACATTTACAAAATTCGTCTCGCTCGTCAAATTCATTAAATTAATAAATGTGTTTAAACTTAGTAAATTCATAGAACTTTTAAAATTCAAAATTAATTAATGTTTAGAAATTCATGAAATTTAGAAATTTTATTAATTTTGCACAATATGCATTTGATGAACAAGATGAATTTAATAAATTTTAGGAACCTAATGAGGTTCCAGTTCATTTTAGGAAATTTATGAGTTTTATGAACATGACTAATTTATTGAATTTCAAATGTTTTATGAATTTTAAGAAATTTATAATTTTTAAATTTTACGAACTTAGTTTTTGGTATTTTGTCCCTCTCCCAAACTATGAAATTCTTAAAATTTATAAAACTTAAATATATTCCTAAAATCTATGAAATTCAAAAAATTCGTAAAATCCATAAAATTTATAAATTCATCAAATCAAATATATAAAATTAATCAAATTCCTCAAATGCTTGCAATTCAAAAAATTCCTAAAATTTTTAAGCCAACCGATTATAAGAGACATTAAATGCATAAAACTCATTAAGTTCATAACATTTACAAAATTCGTCGCGCTCGTCAAATTCATAAAATTAATAAATGTGCTTAAACTTAGTAAATTCATAGAACTTTTAAAATTCAAAAAATTAGTCAAATTCATAGAATTCATATAATTTATAAATTTCTTAATAAAATTGATCAAATCCTTAAAATTCTTGGAAATTTTCTTGATGAATTCATGAGTTATGAATTTAACGAATTTTGAATTTTATATGTTTTATGAATTTTAAAAAATTAATTAATATTTAGAAATTCATGAAATTTAGAAATTTTATTAATTTTGAACAATCATTTGGCGAATGAGACGAATTTTATAAATTTTAGGAATTTAATGAGATTCCAGTTCATTTTAGGAAATTAATGAGTTGTATGAACTTTACAAACTTATTGAATTTCAATGTTTTATGAATTTTAAGAAATTTATAATTTTTAAAATTTTAAGAATTTATTTTTTGTTATTTTGTGCGTCTCCCAAATTATGAAACCCGTTTAATTCATAACACTGATTTACCAATTTCATTAAACACATAAAATATTTAAAATTCCTAAATTTCCAAACATTTGTAGTATTCAAAAAATTCGTAAAATACATAAAACTTATAAATTCATAAAATTGATTAAATGTATAAAATTCATAAAATTCCTAAATTCATTAAATTTGTAAAACTCCACAAATTTATAAAATTGATCTTGTTCGTCAAATTCATAAAATCTATAAAATTTATAAAATTCCTAAATTTCAAAAATTTTTGTAAAATTTTTAATTTTTTTTATTCAACGAATTTCTTACATTTTCGGAATTTTATGCATTTTGATAACATAAAAAATTTTGAATTCTAAAAATTTTATGAATTTTATCGAGTTTAAGAAATTTTTTGATTATGAGAGCTTTTATAACTTTAATACTTTTATCAATTTTAAAACATTTATTAATTTTAAGAACAGTTATAAATTTTACGAATTTTATGAAATTTATGAGTTTTAAATTTTTTTAAAAGTTTTAGCTTTCTTAAACTTTATGAACTTTATTAATATCAAGAAATTTCTTTATTTTGTTAATCTTATGAACTTTAGTAATTTTGTGGGTTCAACGAAGTGGTTTTGATTATTTTTATGAGTTTTCAGAACGAGGCGATTTTTATACATTTTATGAACTTAATGATTCTTATGAATTTTTTGGATCATCTAAAATGTAATTACAGGTCCATAAACCTATATTTGGAGGTGTCAAGACCGCAATCGGAGCACAATTGCAAATTTTGGATTTTTTTGCCTTGTAAAGCGATTTTCACAAAATAACAATATAATTCCAGTTCACATCAACAATTAGCATCTATCCTTAATTTTCTAAATAAATAGTTTAAATCAGATTATAAAATAAATTTTTAAGGTTTTAACCTAAATTCAACGGATTTTATTAATCTTTATTAAAACTTATTTAAAAGTAGCCTAAATTTAACCTGTGACGTTAAATATCAAATACTGAACTTGATTATTTAGTAAGGCCAATTTATTTTAAGTCATTTTCGAACCTTTTTCTATCTTTTTGGTTAAATTGAAACCATTGAATATGTAATTATCAACAAACTTCAAAACCAACAGATTTTTTTAAACGTTTCCTTGAAAAAGTTGGCCGATTTTGTGTGCTTCTAATGCAAGAAATATTTCCGGAGCAAAATCTTATCGACAAGCCATTAATTCAAGTCAAATATTTTTCTTGCTAGTTTGTTAAATACTTCATTAATAACCTCCTAGTTTTATGAGAACAAGCGGTTAGGGTCCTCAACTTTTGTTGGTGACAGAGTACATGTTGACGTCCTAGCTCCATTGGCCGTACACATTCATTTATATGGTTGCCAATCCAACGCGAAATACAAATCCAAAAATAATACTTCCTGTTATGATAATCTGGATTCTTCCAACGTATAACATTATGACTCATTTACGTAAAATCCATATAGGAAGACTGCATGGCGTCAAGCCTGTCAAGAACCAAACTTTTTATCACACGGTAATAACAATTACGAATATTTTTTTTTTTTTTTTGAAAATATATTTCTCGTAAACAAATCAAATTAGAAATAAAATAGTTTATTTTTAAAACAGTTTTTTGTATATGTGTGTGCGCGCGTCAGATGAAAACAAGAAATTTGTAACAATTTTCCGAAATGTACATATCAGAGAGACACGACGAAAACTTTGGTATATATACATATACTGTATAATATAAACAGATTACAATTGAAAATTTCTTGGAAAATATCGTGTTTGGAAATAAAATCAAACAAAACACTTGTTTATAGTCAGTTAAATATATGTATAAAATTACAACAAACGAATAAAAATAAATTTGTTGTTTTTGTTTGGCTAGAGTAACACACAACTGTATAGTATACAGGATAAATTCGCGGATTTCCCTCTTAGTTGTTTGATTTTTACATTTTTTTTGTGTGTGTGTGTGTGTAGTATTTTGACTTTTCCGCTTCTTGTTATTTCTAAACGAGTACAATGTGATGAAAAAAAAAAAAATAATAGACATGATTTTCTACTACAGTAGTTGTTTTTATACAACTAATTTATATACATCTGATAACTTCTTAGAAATATATTTTGGAATTTTGCAGCTGATTAAAAGTTATGCCAAAAATTTTTGTTTTGTTGATCTCTGAAATATATTTTGTTGTTAGTTTTGGAAATATTTCAAAATTTACAGCAAAAAAAAAAAATTAGATAAATCATATTTTGTAATTTACACGATAGATATTATTTATGATGAATGCCTTGTTGTTCATGATCTCGAGTAAACGATCGTAAATAACTCATGGTTAATTGGCTAAGTAATTCTACAGAATTTATTTTATTGATTATAATAGCAATTTTGTAACTATTGTTACAGGAAACTCAGGAAGAAAATGTTCACAAAATTCTAATTTTGTCTTAAGTAAATTACTGTTACAAGTGTCAGAAAATATTTGTTTCCTGGTTTTCAGATCTGAGTTTCTAAAATTGTAATGAAATTTGTTCAGTGGTAAATTCGAAATTCTTATCTGAATGTTCTGTTTCCATAACTCCCAAATTTTAAAGTCCCCGAATTCGAAGTTGTCTATTATCTAAATTGCCTTTAATTTTAAATAGCCTCGGAGACTAAAGATTTTTGTAAATTTTGAGAATTAAGGAAATTTAGAAATTTTGTGAAAAATCAAGTATTATCAAATTCGAAAGTTTGCATTGAATTAAGATTACGCCAATTATCAGCAATTTTATAAAAGATTCAATTCTTTAAAAATTGAAGATTCTATTAAAATTTAAGGATTTATATAATTGCAATATTCAATTCTAAGTATTGTTTAACACAGCATTGGTTAAAATTAGGGAATGAATTATCAGATATTAGTATTATTCCTTCCAGTATTTTAAAATTTGAATAAATTTTGAAATTTAAAAAATTAATCAAAATTTTCAATAAAATTCTAGTTCTCTAGCAATTTTGGAGAGTGTGCAAAATAGAACATTTGTTGTATTTGTAACATTTTAGAATCCAATATCTCTAAAATCAAAATTTACCAAATTCACGGCGAAGAATTGAAAAGCCTTTAGAATCTGTATGTCAAGAAGGACGGGTAGGTGCCATACGAATTGTCCCAAAACTACCTAGTTATATAAGGTATAATGGTGCGACGGTTTTTCGAGCAGCGTAAGTAGAGTTTCAGTTGGAATTGAGTTGAGTTCATAGACACAAGCGGTTTTCAGACCATGTTAATTTGGGGACTGAGTATTGGGATGAGTTGACGGTTGAATTGGGAGTTGAGTTGGGATTGAGTTCAGATTTAGTATGTATACGTACGCATTTATTTTCCGGACCATGTTAATTTGGGATGTGAGTAGGGCTTTCAGTTTGGGGTTGAGTGAGCTTTATTGAGCTTTATTTGGTAGTTGAATTGAGATTTGAGTCTTTCTTAAGTTAGCTTGACTTGTTCTGAGTTGAGCTCATGTACGCGTTGAGGGTTAAGTTCTCGAATAGAGTGTTGAGTTGCGGTTGGTTGCGGTTAAGCGATGGGTGCAGTTTAGGATTTCTTTGGTAGTTGAGTCGGGGGTTGCGATGGAGATTAGATTGTTGAGTTCGTATGTAGTTTTGGAACCGTGTTAATGTAGGGTTTGAGTTGAACGTTGAGTTTGGGTTTAATTGAGGGTTAAATTGGGGTTGAGTTATGGTTAAAGTTAAAGATTGGGTTGAGTTGAGTTTGAGTTAGGGTTGAATAGGGTTTGAGTTGAAGTTGAGTTAGATTTGAGTGAGTGTTTCGGTTTCAGGGTTTAATTTGGGATCGAGCTTAGGGTTTAGTGGGATGTTAAATTTAGTTGAAGTTGAACTAAGTTTAGTTGAAGTTGAGTTAAGGTTTAGTTAGCTTACGTTAGGGTTAAGTAAGATGTTCGATTTGGTAATTATTTGGGATTAAGTCAAGGGTTAATTTGAAAGTAGATTTGGTGATTGAGATGACGGTTGGGTTGGCGGTTAAATTGGTAATTACGTTTAGGATTTCATTGCGATTGAGTTGGAGGTTGAGCTGAAGATTGAGTTAAGAGATTCAATTAGGTTTCAGCCTTTATATTTTTAAAATTAAGATTCTGCCAAATAGCGCCAATTTTATAAAACATTCAATTCGTACACGTGATATTGATAATTTTCCTCAATTTTAAAAATTTTGTCATGGAATTTGCATAATTTCTACTTTTAACCGAGCATGGGCCAAAGCTCTCAAGTTGGAATTCTAATTAATTCTAAATGGTAGGTTAAGTTTTATCAAATTCAGAACTAAGCAAAAGTTCAATTTCTTAATAAATTCTAATAAAATCTGAAAATTCTCAAAATTAGGTGTTTTGAAATATGAATAAATTCGGAAACTTACAAAACAAAAAATCGAAATTTTAAATAAAAAATCTTAGGTATTTTTGGAAATTAGGGTTAAAACTTGATAATTTTCCACTCGAATTCTGAAATTATTTTGTTGTTAATCAATTGAATTCTAATTATTTTTTAACAGAGCTTTAAATACGTTAAAATTAGGGATTCAATGAATTTTGGCGAAGTGATAATATCAAATTTTTTGATGTTGCTATTATTCTTTCCCGTTGTTCGAATTCTAAAATCAAATTCCAGCCTTTATGAAACTTCAATAAGTTTTGAACTTTAAACAATAAATAGAAGTTTTAAATAAAATTTTCTGGAAATTTCCTCAATTTTTATTGAACTTTTTTGTGAAAAATTTTTAATTGCTGGTCGGTGTACTTAAACTCTGGCTTCTTATAATTTTTATTTTAACAAGTTTCTTAAGAATAATTTTCCACAAAAGTACGATTTTATCTGACTTCTTCTAGAATCCTCAATTCCTGATCTCGAATCCTCAATTCCCAAATTGTTTTCATTGTTCTAAACTACTGATTTGGCAGTTTGTATATGTCTCCAATTTTAAAGACTCTCTGATTCTCTGGCTACATCTGTTTGAAAATTTTCCAAAATAGAGAAAAACAGAATTTTGTGAAAACCCAAGTATTATCAAATTTCACAAATCTAGATTCTATCAAGTAGCGGAAATTTTATAAACTTAAAATTTTTAAACCGATATTGTTAATTTTGCTTAATTTAGAAACAAATAAATTTTTTTAGGCACGAATTTTGAATTTTATTTTTAAATAAACGCTCCGTCAAAACTGAGATTTGAGATACAAGAATTATTCCTTGGAAAATTCAATTTTTTAATTAATTCTAATAAAATCTGAAAATTCTCAAAATTAGGCATTTTATAATTTTAAATAAGATTCGTAAGTTTCAAATTCTGAAATTATTTTGTTGCTAACAATGTAAAAAAATGGTGACTTTTTATCAATAGCCTTCTAAAGGCAATCGAAACCATTTTACCCTTATTAGAAAGGGCATCCAAGGAGACCTCCATGTATACTTCAAAGTTTATTAAAATTTCAACTACTTTTGATTTCGTTTGGTGACAACATTGAAAACAGCCCCATGACCCATTATTGAATTAGCAAAATTTACGAATTTCTAATCCGATCTGCCCATTTTGGTCGTAAAATGAAACTTTAAGGCAATTATTTTCATGTCCGTCGAAGAAAATCGTAATTCTCATGTCTCATTTTACGACAAAAGTTCTTGGTGCTACTTTTAAATTATTACTGAAATTTGTGGTCGAAGATTCCAAATTACTTGTACACTCCTTAGATTTGATTTTTCTAACATTATAGATTCCAAAATTTTTTAAATTTTAATTGTTGGAATATTTTATTTCTTTCTAAATACGACATTTATCATTTTTTTAAAATATTGAATTAATAAATTGGGATTATTACTGTTCGAAATTCCGAACGTTTGAATTCAATCAAAAATCAGAAAATTTCAAACCCTTGAGATTGAAAATTCTGCTAAATTTGTAGAATACTTGGCAATTTTGGATAAGTTTTAGAATTGACATATATTTTGAATTTTTTTTATTTCCATCTGAGCATTGGTCAAAATTCAGGGTTGAATTTATGAATTTTGAATTTATGAAGCGAGGTTGAATTTAATCATTGCATAATTTATTAGTTTCAGTGAAATTCCAATTTTTCACAGATTTTTTTTTCTAAATTCTGAAATTTAAAAAATTAATCGAAATTTTAAATAAAAAACTTAAAATTTTTAGAAATTAAGGCGAACATTTAAAATTTTTCCTATTGAATTCTGAAGTTTTGCCGAAGTTCTGAAATATTATTTTGTTGCCAATTAATGTCGGCAATTAAAAACCCTAACATCGGAAGCCGGATTTTACCTCTTCTCGAAATCTCTTCTTGCGATTAGCAAGAGTTAGTTTTGGTGAAAAGAGGATAAAAGGTGGTGTGAAAGAAATATAAATTGTATTACTATTGGCTCAGGTTTATATTTGACTTATCTTTGTACTAAAAAAAAATACATCAAGAACTTGGTTCTTACCAAACGTATATTTGTACATAAAAAATGTATAAACATTATAACGTATATTGTTATGGCTTATTGTGACTAGGCTGTGTCACATAAATTCGACGGACACGAGTACACTCAGATTCTACACGCCAAATTTATATACATATCGGCTCGAAGAGAGCATTGTCATACGTGAATATAATTGGCACACAATTTTATTACACAATGATTTCAGTTTGTTTGTGATATACAGAAATATATTTACACGGGATAATTCTCGCGTGACCCGAATAGTTTTATTACCTTTAAATTCGTGTTTATTTTGACGTGGAAAATCTCGAATAATCATAAATTATAAGGAAATAAATTTCACTGTTGCTAAATTTTTTTTTTTTGTACAGCTTTGGTTAAAATTAAGGATTCAGTTAATAAATGTTGGCGAATTTACAATATCAAATTTTCTTTCAACTTCAAATAGAATTCGAAGTGCTCATCAATGTAGAATAATGAAAAGCTCTAACATCCTTTCAAGCCAATTGAAAGGAGTTAAACCCTCACCAGTAGGGACATTCAAGAGAATCTTCCTTAGTATGTTCTAGCGTCACCCTAAATTCATGAAAACTAACTGTTTGTTGATTAGATTGAACACGATCCACAAATTTCTGAAAAATGTTGTTAAAATTACTAAATTTTTAAATTTCTTAAATTTGATGTATGTATTTCTAATATTCTCGATTCTCAGTTTTGATCAAAATTCAGAATTAAATTTATTAATTTTTGCAAATTAAAACTAAGAAATTTTCAGATATGAGAATAAATTCCTTTCAATTGCGAGACTTTCGAATTCTGATTAATGAGAATAGATGAAAAGTTGAACTTTATATTATATTTTGAGAAATTCTAACAAAGTCTGAAAATTCTCAAATTTAGGTGTTTAGAAATTTGAATAAATTCTGAAATTTAAAAATAAAAAATCGAAATTTAACAAAAATTCTTAAACTTTCGGAAATTACGGTCAAAATTTGAATTTTTTCCAATCGAATTCTGAAGTTTCGCTGAACCTATGAAATATTATATTGTTGATAGCAGTCCTTGTGCCTAATGAATTGGAAGCAATTTTACCTCTCCTCGAAATCTGCTATTGCTAATCTAGTTTATGTAAGAAAGAATAGAAGTTGGCGCAAAAGAGAAACAAATTGAATTCTCTTGGGTGAACGACCGCCAGAGCTTATAAAAACTGGTTCTGGTTTATATTTGGCACCAAATTTGGTATATTTGCAATTTTATAAACAGACCCAGGCACAACAAAAAAACATTACATTGTGTTGTTATGGTTTGTTATGATGTGTTACACAAATTCTAGAGATAATAAAATCTCGAATTCTGATTTGTTTTTGTTTTTATAAGTAACTTTGAAATAAGATTCTGCCAAAAATTTCAATTCTTTCTAAATTCAAAATTCTGCTTAATTTGAATTATAATTATTGGTTAAAATTGGGGTTTCAATATATGAATTTTTTCGAATTTACCATATCAAATTTTCAGATTTTTATAATTATTCTTTCAAATTGGGTGAATTTTGAATTCTAATTAATTATCAAATTTCCAGCCTTTTGAAATTTGAATAAATTTTGAAATTTAAAAAATAAATCGAAATTTTAAATAAATTTTTCTGGAAATTTGAAGCGTATATCAAATACAAATTTTGATTAGGTTGAATGATTGTTGATTTTATCAATTTTTATTAAACTTTTTTGTGGAAAATTCTTAATTCTTCTTGAATTCTTGCATTTTGTAATTTTTATTTTCACAAATTTCTTAAGAATAATTTTCTATAAAAACCCGATTTTGACTAGAATTCTCAATTCGCAATTTGTTTACATGTTCTAAACTACTATGAATTGAAAGTTTTTGTATGTCGTCAAGTTTCAAGATCCTCAGAGTCTAGACTACAGCAATTTGAAAATTTTCAGAAGTAAAGAAAAGCAAAAATTTTGTCAAAATCCAAGTCGTATCAAATTCTGAAAACCAAGATTTCATCAGGTAGTGGACATTTGCTCAATTTGAATTTTACTTTTAAGTAAACGCTCGATCAATACTGGATTCTATTTATTATGTTTCGCGAATTTAAGCTCTCAAATTTTTCAGATATAAGAATTATTCCTTCCAATTGGGTGAATTTCAAATTCTATATTGAAGGTTGAATTTTACGAAATTCATAATTAGACGAAAATTCATTTTTTGTAACTAATTCTAATAAAATCTGAAGAAATTTAAAATTTGAAAAAATTCTAGAATTAAAAAAATAAATCGAAATTTTAAAAAGAATTCTTAAGTCGTTTAGAATTAATATGTAAATTTTTGATAATTTTCCACTAGAATTCTGAAATTATTTTGTTACCAAAAATTTCAATTCTTTCTAAATTCAAAATCCTATTAAATTTTAAGAATTTAAAAATTTGAAATTTTGAATTCTACTTACTTTTTAACACAGGTTTGGTTAAATTTCACGATCCAATTTATGAATTTTGGCGAATTCAACCTATCAAATTTTCTGATGTTTCAATAATTCCTTCCAATTGAGTGAATTTCGAATTATTAAATTCCAGTGTTCTGAAATTTGATAAATTTTGAAATTTAGTGTTCTGAATTTTGATAAATTAGGAAAATCTAAATTGCTTTCGTCTTCAACTTTAAAAAATTGCAGACGATTGACAAAGTTCAGATGTAGAAATTTATGAAAATTGTAGTATTATTGTACTATTATTGACAGAAATTTTGAATTCTATTTTTAACTGAGCCTAGGTCAAAACTGTGTTCTTTTTATTATGTTTGGCGAATATAAGCCTCAAATGTTCAGATTTTAAACATTTCTTCATTCCAATCGGGTGAATTTCGAATTTATTAACTCTAAATGGAATTGAATTTTATTCGAAAATATCAAACGAATTTTTTAACTAATTCTAATAAAATCTAAAAATTCTTTAAATTAAGCGTTTTGAATTTTAAATAAATTTCTGAAATTGTTTTGTTCAAAATCGATTTCTGAGACGAAATTCGTCATTTTTTAAATGTTGAATTACAATTTAGTTTATTTCTGCGTATTTCCGATAGATTGCTTTCAATCAAGAAGCTGAAAATTTCAATTCTTCTGCGATATGAAATTCGGGTAAATTTTAAGAATTTAAAAAATTGTAATTATGAATTTTAATTATTTTTTAACACAATATTGGTTAAAATTAGAAATTCAATGTGTGAATTTTGCCACGGTTAAGATATCAAACTTCCGATTCAAGAATTCAGCTGTAAATTGTATAATAAATTGTTATTAAGTGAATCTCGAATTTTCAGTCAGAATGCAAATTTGAATCTGATAAAATTTAACGAATAAAGTCTGAAAATTCCCAAATTTAGGCGTTTGAAATTTGAATAAATTCTGGAATTTAAGCAATTAATTTACATTTCAAATAAAATTCTTAGAATTTTTGGAATTTAGGGTCAATATTTAAAAATTTTCTGTTGAATCCTGAAGTTAGTCCGATGTTCTGAAATATGATTTTGTTGCTAATCAGTGTAGGCAAAAATAAAAAGCCAACAGCAATGTTTTGAGCCAATCGGAAGCAATTTTAAGCTTACAAATAAGGACATTATGGGAAGCCTTGTGAAAGGAAGAATAACAGTTGTTGCGAAACAGATACAAATTGTATCCTCTTGGGTGAACAACCGCCAGAGCTTATCAAAATTGGCTAAGGTCTATATTTGGCACAATATCTTACAAACATTTACGTATCTTTGCATTATAAAACATCATAATTTATAGTATTGTTATAGTTTATTGTGATTAGGCTGTGTCACATAAAGTCTAAAGATTTATTACACAATGTGATGTCCTATCCTGTTGTGGTAAACAGAATTATGTTTACGCGGGATAATCCTCGCGATACCCGAATAATTTTATTACCTATAAAATCGTGTTTATTTTGACGTGGCAAATCTCGAATCACGATTATCCCAAATAAATATATTGTTGCTAATTCAGATTTGTTTATTTTTATGTTTACAACACACAATGGAAAGAACACAAATAATAAGAAAAATGAGAGGCTTTTCAAATTTTTTTCGCGCGCAATTATTTTAAAGTGACATATCTGTGCGCGCCCGATTTTCTTTTTATTTAGCTCGTTTAAGTTTTCTTAATTAAATTTGATTTTAGTTGAATCGTAGCCAAAAAAAAAAAAAAAACAAATGTTTGTAGGACAAAACAATAGAACATACAAATACAATTGTTATCTTTCGGCTAAATTCTACATAGAATAAAAAACTGGTAACAGTTGACAGAGGGGTGGAATTTTTTTTTTTTTTTTTTTTTGCTTTTTTATTGACGCACGATTTTTATAGCCAGCGGAGAACATAACAATATAACTATTATTATTAAATTTAATTATTTGTTTTGAGTTTGAATTGAAATAAATGAAGTGTAATTTATTTATATAAAAGATAAAATCGATGCTGATGATACAGCATATGGTGGTTGCGGATGTTGATTAAGATAAAATTAAAGAGATCCTTTATAGTTTTATGTGATTGTGAGAATCAAACAATTTGATCTATATTTGATTTTGATGCCGTGACGCTTCAGGTTTTGTAACAAATATCTTACGTACTTTAGTGCTGGAGAAGGTTATTCTCAGGTTAGTAAAATTAATGGTAGTGGATTTTTATCAACTTAGACAATTTGTCGTACATATATTGTTATGACGTTTTGTTTGCTTATTAGCGAAACGTCACCTCACTATGACCGACTTGTTTCCCTGTGCCACATGTGAGCGGACAGCTTCAAAGCGGAAGAAAAATGGGGTAAATGAGGTAAGAGAAATGTATGGCTGATTTATTGGAATATCTATCGTATATTTCGATTAGCATGCCTATATGTTGATCGACACATCACCCTCTTGTCAGTGAATCACCGATGAATGAAAAATTCGCGAAGCGTGCTGGTACTTTGGTGTGTCTTCCCAGTAAGGTTGAAGTTGTCTCTTTCGTTTTCAGAAAGGGCTTCTTGCTGCCGCCTGAAACGGATGTGTTGTTGCTTGCTGCTGATTGATTCTCTAGATTAAACCGAATTTCCTTTTTTTGTAATTCCTTTGCTTCATCTACGGGCAGTGTTGTATTCTCTTGCTCCGGTTTGCTATTGGCTTGCGATGTTTCGATCGAGTCATCGTCGGAGAAATACGGTTTTAGCCGGTCGATCGAAATGTTCCTGTTTTTTCCTCTGATGTTGACAATGAATGCTTTCTTGTTACGTTTGAAGACCTGGAATGGACCTCGTATGGCGGTTGCAAAGACCGTTTAATTCGGTCGAACTCTTCTCGTAATTACCTTAAGAATTTTTCGCCGTACCTAAGTAATACCGTCGGTAACATAATGGCGACCTTGATTGTCCGGCACCATCTTTATATTAAACCATTATACTTTGGATTGTAAGCGGTGGTTCTGTTATCTTCCAGAACTCGGTGAACAATTCTGACTCAAATTGTGGGCTTTGATCAGTTACTAAGGATGTTAGGGCTCCGAAACGTGTGGTCTAGTTGTTTACCCTTCGGCAGTGGACCGATTATGTCCATATGTATCTCCATGAACCATGTGCTTACTGATGAAAATTCTGTTGCTCAGCTCAATGTTTCCTCAGCTGCTGCTAAGGCTTGCTTTTAAGGTGATTCAGAGTACACTGGTTTCGGTTAGCGTTGGGGATAAACATACCATAGAAGTTGATAATCCCCAAGAATAGCCGAAGATTGATCTTCTTAGATAGTGGGCTCATAACTATGTATTTCATCGTCGCGCTTTGTCAAACCTCATGTCCGAGAAAATTGATTTTTGATTTTGCAAAACGGCATTTCTCGATGTTTATTACCAATCTCGCGTCGCTTAATTTGGAATATATGATCTCCAAGTGCTTTATGTGCTCCTCCAAGCCAAATTTTAATCCTTTGAAAACAGAGTGCATAAAGCGCTTAAAGGTATTTCCAACGTTACGCAGGCCAAAAGTCATTCTTGTAAACTCGTAGAGCCCGAAAGGAGTAGATATCGCTGTTTTCGCTATGTCGTCTTCCTCTATCGGGATCTGATAGTATATGCACGTACCAAATTTATTGTTGTGTAAATCTCTGCTCCTCCCAAATATTGTGTAAAATATTAGATAAATACCCTGCAGATCTCCTATAATCGTCGATATACTGGAACTCTTTTTGTGCTATCGCTAGTTTTTCGGTGCTTAATCTTCGTAGTCTGGCGAAAACCGGTAGTCCGCGAGTTACAATGTGATGACTCGATATTTGAGCGAATTCGATGCCTGATTGTCACGTGTTATTGACTTGTATTTTTCCAGCAGTATCAAAATCCATGTGTTGACTCCGGTAGGATTTATCACTCGGACCGTAGATACTTCTTCCGTGGTTTTCTTTCACACTGTTAAAAGTATTGTGATCGTTTCGATTATAGGTATCGTAACTTAAGCTTCCACGAATGTCCACTGAAACTGCTTCCTAAGGCCGACATCTAGTGTGCTGCATACAACAAGAAAGTGTCTATAATATTATGTTATGTTGTCTATAAGATATGTTGTGTTGGTTGACTTATCGAAAATTTTAAGGCGGCACTTGTTCGTCGGTGAATTTAGTTTTTTTCCTTGTAGGCGGCCTAGTTTGGGCAGTTAGGCCTAGAATTACGCGTTACCTCCTTAAAACGATAATGGAAATAACACAGGCGAGGTGTTTTGTTGATTTGTGTTTGTTCTGGCGTCGACTTACCCGTTGAACATTCATTTCTTAGCTAAGCTCGGGAGTACCGATTGCTCTGTGAGCGATTACGCTGGTGGTGATATTCTATTTGATCTAGTCGACATGCAATCTGTGTGAGTCGGTCAGCTGTGAGTGAGTCGGCTGTTGGTGTCAAAACCTCCTGAGCGCGAACTGGAAGTAATAAAGTTTTTACTACTTCCTTCTCTACGGCAGATCCACAACTGTCTTGTAACTGTCGCAGTAATTGTCAAGGCTTCCGACCGCCTAACTCAATTACTTGCAGGAGTCGGTGAAACTGTGTTTGAAGGGATTCGCCCATTCTGTCAAAAATGGCTTTGTTAATGTCCGTATACGGTGCCTGGAAAATCGGTCCGGTGAATTTACCACTCATCTCGTTACTTATCCGATCGTTGAGTGCGCAGAGTAGATGGTGGTATCTTCTGGTCTCCAACGTTATGTGGAACCATAGCCGGATGCCATAGATCCTGATGCTAACGGCGATGTCGTGTGATCGTTGGAATGCGATATTATTCGCTGACTGATCCTAGATCATTGGGTGGAACTTGATGAAGGCTGTCATTTGGCACGACAGCGACGTTCGTGGTTGCGAGTGCGTTATGCGCCATCGATGATTCACTGACTTGGTTTTTGTCGCACTACACTCACGTCAATGCTTCTATTAAAACGCGAATTATCGGTTTACCGCTAAATCAATAATGACGAAATAATATTAATGATAAACTGTACGTCCTAATTAGCTAGCACAGGGAAAAGTGTGTCAAACACTCAGCAACACACTTTGTAAAATAGTAACTAACGATAATAATAATCCTAGGGCACCGTTTGAGTGATTTGGTAATTCGTAATTTATTTTTTAATAGTGGTTTTCCAATCGACCACCGCAAGTAAGCACTTATGGTTCATGTCTTTGCTAGATTAACTATAGAAAATTTAACAAATACATGAACCATAAGTGCTTATAAGTACTTACTTAATCTTTAACTTAATCACTTACCTGATCTGCTTTCATAGCAATCGTGCTGAATTTTAAATGTACCTCGAATTTTGACAGGCGGTTGTTGTTTGAGGTGGCTTGTTGACACTTAGACACCCTGTTAAACTTAGCCGAAAGTGAAAAGTCGATAATGCAGATTATGTTATTGACATTCCAGCCGAAATAGTCTGGAGATGGATTGCATTGATGTGACTTGTCAATAGCTATCGCAGAAAGAAAATTCAGTTCAAGTTTCCCGTGCGAAATCTCCAAAAATCATTAGAAAATTTGTATAAAATCAGCCTCTAGAGTGTTATGTCTGGAGATGAATTGCATTGATGTGAGTTACCAATAGCTACCGCAGGAAAAAAATTCAGTTCAAGCTTCCCGTGGGAAATCTCGGAAAATTCAAAAAAGTTTCCAGCCGAAAGTAAGAAATGGATGAATAAAATCAGCCTCTAGAGTGTTTTGTCTGGAGATGGATTGCATTGATGTGACTTGTCAATAGCTATCGCAGGAAAAAAATTCAGTTCAAGTTTCCCGTGGGAAATCTCGGGATTTAAAATTTTAGAAAATCTAATTTTCTGAGATTTCCGACGGGAATCTTGAACTGAATTTTTTTCCTGCGATAGCTATTGACAAGTCTCATCAATGCAATCCATCTCCAGACATAACACTCTAGAGGCTGATTTTATTCATCCATTTCTTACTTTCGGCTGGAAACTTTTTTGAATTTTCCGAGATTTCCTACGGGAAACTTGAACTGAATTTTTTTAGAGCCTCTAGAGTGTTATAGAGGCTGATTTTATACAAATTTTCTAATGATTTTTGGAAAATCGAATTTTCCGAGATTTCGCACGGGAAACTTGAACTGAATTTTGCTCCAGACGTAACACTCTAGAGGCTGATTTTATACAAATTTTCTAATGATTTTTGGAAAATCGAATTTTTCGAGATTTCCCACGGGAAACTTCAATAGAATTTTTTCATTCGATAGCTATTGACAAATCACAAAAACGATTCAACTTCAGATATACACTCTAAAGGCTGATTTTATTCCAATTTTGAGGACTATTCTGATTTTCCAATATTTTCTACGAATAGGTTGAGAAAAGTTTTACACGTAAAACTATTTATAAATTTTTTTATTTACATCCATGTATCCTATTTACTTTCGGCTGATAACTACTAAATTTTTTATTTTCGGCTGGAATGTTAATATTGTAATCTGCATTATCGACTTTTTACTTTCGGCTGGGATTAGGCAATCTACATTACCATTTTTTACTTTCGGCCGGACTAGCACAATCTGCATTATCGACTTTTCACTTTCGGCTGGGAACTTTCGGCTAACTTTAACAGTATCACTTAGACGGCAAGTACACATGGCGTTCACTTACCGAGTCGAGTGCAGTCGATCTGCTAGTTGTACTCGACTTGATTGCTCGATACGATAATATAGGTGTTACTCGACTGGTTCGATTAATGGTCGAATGGTGATTGGTTAAAATTGTTGGGATTGTAGCTTAATCATGTCTTGGCCACCAATTTGTGGTTTTGTTATCACAGACAAAATTCGTCATTACATCTGAGCTGTACGGCATGAGGCGCTCTTCTTTACTGCATTTTTACGTCTATGTTAAAAAAATTTACTTTGGTTGAGGAGGTGATAAGATAAACCACCCTTAGAATCTAGTTGCGCTTGATAAAGCAACGTACAGAAGTTGTTTTACCGTAAGAGTAAAAACGCCCGTTGAAAATACTACCTCTCAGGTGGATGAATTGTGATAGTAGACACAGGTACGACTCGAAAATAATAAACAGGTTTCTACGACGGTAAGAAATAATCAACATTTTAGTGAGGAATAATTAAGAAACTGACCAGGAAACCTTCTGAACTGTCAAATTCAAAAAACTAAAAAAACTATTCTAAGTTATAGTACTCTGTGAGACATTAACTAAACCAAATTTTTTATCGGCAATCAAGCCCTTTTAAGGGGTTAAACCCACTACGTCCGACTAGCAAAACTCATCAGAATTGTTTCTTATAGATATCAGATATATGATATCATAATTAATTTTGATATCATAAATTGTTCAGAAATGATATGAACCTGCCGCAAAAGTTTACGCCTATCTATATCATTTTGCAATGTTTTCGATATCAAAAATAAACTTCTTTCAGGAAACCATTATGACATTCACATTAATCCAATAAGCTTCTTAAATGTAGTCTTTTAAGAATCATATTTTCGGATTATATATGTTTTTTATAGGAAATCCTGTTTGGTATCAAAAATGTTTCTGCGGATTACTTTTATTTTTTATGAGGAATAATTACCAATTACCAATTTGTTTTATCAAAAAAGTGGAGTAGAAACTGAGTTATATCGAAAAAAAAGTTTCTTGAGGTTAAATTAAGGGGTGGTTTTAACACCTAAGGAGGGCTTGGTTGCCGATCAAAAAATTGGTTTCGTTAATGCCTCACAGAGTACTATAAACTTTTATAATTCTTTAGATTTGACAGTTCGAAAGGTTCCCTTGTGAATAGATTTTAAAACGAAACTCGAAAATTTTTAAAATCAATTATTCATAGTCATCAAAAATAAAACATTGTTGTTGTAGCATTGTTTTTCTTTTACTGAAAAAGAGAGAGGAGTTAAGACAATCAAAAATTTCGTTAGAATGACAAAGACAGTAATTATTTTTATAGGCAAAGTTTATGGTTACATTTTGACATATTTTTGTTAACATAACCAATAAATTTCATAATTTTACTCACTGTGTTCCTTTGGAAACAATTTGCTACTACCAAGTACTGGTGAGTAGATGTTCAATGGAACGCAAATTTTTGTTACAATAGTAAAACATAACCTCAATTTAAATAAAACTGCTAGATTTTAATAAAAAATACGTTGATCTATTAATAATAATAAGTAATAAAACATTAAACAACAAAATAATTAAAATATAGTATTTTTACGATTTAACAATTGCGCATCGTATCACAAACATAAACAAAAAATTTTTTGTTTTTAACCCTAATCGAACCAACATATTTTTGTTATGTCAGTAAATTCAAATTCTAATCAAATAATTTACGAAAATTTTTTCAGAGAAGGATTAGATGTCAAGTACGTTGTATGGAAATGTTTCAAAATAAAATACAAACAAGTTTATAACTAAATTAACATTATTTTAAAAATCGATGCATTTATCAAAAGAGCCGAAAAGGCACACTTTAAAAAATGACATTTCACACAACCAAAATTGGTATAGAGCCATCTATTAGAATTTTTTAAACTAAAATCCCGCTTTCGTTAATTATATGCGTAACTACTTCTAACAACTACACCATCACTTGAGCATGAGTAGTTGCGAGTAGATACAAGTACTTGTGAGTAGTTTGCTAACGCCAATGGAACACGCTTACTAGTGTATTCTATTTCGATAAATTAGTTTTTGTTGTGAAAAAATTTAAATTAAATTTGTGACATTAAGAATTATATCACTTCATACCATAAAAATGTCGAATGTGGCGTGGTTTATAGTTAAATGGTAAAAACTACCCAAAAAAAAAAAAATTAATTTAAAATCTCTAATCTTACCAATTTCACGCTGAATCGCTTGTGTTTTTCGACTTCTCCATTTAGAAACAATCTTCTGGCAATTCATTCCAAACAATGTGAGTTAGCTTCTATTTTCGGATCTTTACACAAGACCAGAGGCCTTACTACAGAATTCGACGACTATTTCGGACGCCTATTTCGTTTTTTATTAGAAGGTTCAGCAAGAGAAAGCAAACCTGTAAAAAAATTGTAATATTAGTCGTCGAATTGCGTGCTTTACATGGTTCACTAAACTAAATTAACTTGGCAGGGCTTCGTACGACTATGTATGCTTTAGTCTCCTTACGGGATCTTTATAATGATTCTCTAACTAAACGTCGTTCGGGGTGCATTCTCCATAATCCAAACACCGAACATCCAACTTATTAAACAACCATCGAATTTTTAGCACTTGTTTATGTCCCGCCGCCCAAAGTTTATTTGGAAAAAAAAAATTCTAATTTAAATAAAATAAAATAAAAATAACAGAAATAAATTAATCTGCTAATATTTTTCCAAAAAAAAAAAAAAAATTAAATTTGAAACACACACCAATGATTTATAGGAAAATCAATAAACCGCGAAGAGAGAAAAAAAAAATTTTATCGCGTCTGATTCATTAAAAATTAAAAAAATAAAAATAAAATTTTGTTTTGTTTATTTATGTAAAAGAATTTTTTCAATTTTTTTGCGATATCAAATCAAAATTCATGATCTTGATTTCGCGTATTTAATTTTGATGAACCATGATAGATTGTTTTCAATCAATATTCTATATGATATGTGTGCGAGGCAGTTTGATGGATGTTCGCACGCGTACAGCATACATGTTATAAACATGTTGACTCATGTGCGGTTGCTTTTTTTTTTTTATCGGAAGATTGTAATTTTTAAATGAAATTTTAATCGAAGTGAATTGATTTTTATTTGATTTAATAACATTGAAATGATTTGAATGATGCGGTTGTTTATTTACGTGCGAAGGGAAAAATTCACAAATCGACGATTCGAAAATATGATAAGCTAGGTAAATACGAAACGTAGCGAGCGTAAAAGTATGGGAAAAGTGAAAATGAAAGTTAAATAAATTATACGAATGACATAATTTGACAACTCAATTGGCAGTTTGCATACAGCTCTGTTAAAATATATACCTTTACACTGTATTTCATCGCACTAAAAGAAGATCAGCATGAGATTAACTGGCATAGCGGAAAAACACACTTAGCAGCCATCAAATATAAATAAATTATGTAGGAATTTTTTAATTTTTTTTAACATTTTAACTAATTGCACTGCACTCGCAAGTAAGTTCTAAGTGAAAGAGAAACATACGATATTTTGCAGTTTTTGATGTGAAAACATCTTTAGCGGGGGTAAGTCAAAAATTTCATATAAAAAAAGGAATGGAAAATCCGGTACGAACGAAATTGCAATTTATATACATACGAGAAAAACGAGCACAAAATACACCGAACTTGCACACTATATACGAGTATATAATTCGAATTACAATTTCCGTCGGATTAAATTGGAAAGACAAAAATGTTATGCATGTGTAGTGTAAGTGATTCAAAATAGTGAAATGGAAGTACATTAGAAACAAACAGAATTACACGCATACCCATATGAAACTTATACATAATAAAATGAAATTGTTTAACCGGTATGCTTTGTTTAGTATTGCTCGTTCTGTTGCTGAGCTTGGTTATGAGGGGAGTTCAGGAAACAAAATCTATCAAAGTGGTTAACAGATTCGAATGATATTATCAAAAGATGCACGCTAGAAAGAAGCCGCAAGAAGACATGCTACCGTCTTTCCAGCTGTTATGATTTTAAAGAGTACAGGATTTAGATTTAGATGATTAATTTAAAACAACTGTACTTTGCCCAAGCTCACTGCGGCATGGCTATACTGAAATTTAGTCGTTTGTATTTTTCTTTATCAACAAATAAATTATAAATTTCAACAAATTATTAAACAATTAATGTCGGTAAGGTTCGTCCTCTAATCCCAATTGGAATAACGTTACAACTAACTTTATAAACCAATGTTGTAACACAATTTAAATATTGAGCGAACGGCAGCCGACTATCTGCATTGGTTTCTCAAGCCCACCGAAGAGGCTTTAAATGATTCAATGGATAGGTTTTCACATAATACTTTTGCGAGTTGAGCGTGAACTCGCCCGTTGTTTCTTTTGTTAATTAAAACAGAAACTTAGTCTTCACGGTAGAACAGTGGAAGAAGTGGAATCATCCATTTTTCCCCAAAATAATTATATGGTTGGTAATAGTGAACCATATCGGGGACTATTTCATGGATTTTGCTGAAGGTATCAGTTCTTTTTCTTTAAAAAATTTCATTCGTGCTGACCTTTATGGGTAGTGAAACCTATTCAATTCTAGAGAAATTACTGTTACCCGAACAACCATCAACATCAGAAATCTGGACAGCCTGTGGCAGAATACATTGTGCAATTGAAGTTTTTTAGTTTATAGATTTGCAATTTTGAAGATTTCTTAATAACTTTAGAAAAAGCGTCCGAAATCGCTCTAATACCGACGGGTACAATGGAAATGCGATTTTTAAATGAAGTTTATGAATATGGACAATTAGCTTGTTACTATGGCCATTTTTTAACATAAGGAAGGTTAAATCTTCATTTTCCAGAATTTAAATTTCCGTTTCTGTTTAATAGAGATTTAAACCATTCTGGATAAAGAATATTAAATTTTCATTTTCTTTCGGGCCACAATCTTTTGTCGTTGCTCCTCGTACGTGACAGAGAAATCATCTGGTCGAAGATTGATGTTATGAATTTCGTAAGCCTTTTTACTGTAGAATATCGATTCACACTTTGGATTGCATTGCGTTCTTCGTCCGTGTGATGAAGTTCCAAATGTTTCCGTAGGTTAAATTTAAGAACATACTCGGTCCCGCACAAGTGGCAATAATAAACCGATATCACTTCATTCGCATTATGCATTATGCATTTTGATTTTTTTTTTTTTTTTGACGGCGGTGGGTATATTGTAAGCTTATGTAATTGCTTCTCGATTCAATGAATGCATTTATCATGAAACTTTAAGGCCTGGAGATTTTCAGACGATGTATCACAGTGCCGGCACACAAATGCCTCAGATTTTTCCGTTGCTGTCTCGAT